>JAPMOR010027229.1:9258-219651 GCA_026543865.1 Argiope aurantia
TGTGTGTGTGTGTGTGTGTGTGTGTGTGTGTGTGTGTGTGTGTGTGTATTGGCGCTCTACAGGCCAGACCATTCAACCTACAACTACCAAATTTGGCACGTGTATACCTTGGAGGCAGGGAATGTGCACCTGGGGGTTATTTTTTCGAATTTTTAATTAGAAATTTATATATTTAAAAATTAAGCGAAATTTTGGCGTGTTTCTGCTATAACTTCCGAAAATACTACCGCACAAAAAAGATCTTTACATGAAGTTAAAGACCAAAAATTTATTTTTTAAATGATACCAATGTTTTAACCTTAAAATTAAATTTCTATTTTTAATGAATTTTTAAATAAATATTTTAACTATTTTTCAACAATTTTTTTCGTACAAAATAAAAATAAAATTTAAGCTACACGAGCACGTTTCACATTCATGGGAAAAAATTAGCTTTTTCCAAAGTGTTGCCATCACATTGATTAAAGCTCTAATTAAAAATAAATTAAATCTTTTCGGAAATGAAATCTGCAAAAATATAATTTTCGGCACGTGTCTGTAGGAAATGAAACAAATAAGAAATATTATTTTTTCTAAAAAATAAATTCAAGAAAAATTATTTTATAATCTTTTACACTCTCTATATTATTACTCCAATAAATCAGTTTTATTTTAAGGCAAGTTTTGTTTAATATGAACAGGACATCCATTCAAATAAGGGCCACACAGCTAATTTTTAAACCTTTAGTAATAGACACAGATCTGCTAAAATGGTCTAAATGGAAAATGTTTATATTTTATGTAACTTGATTCAATAAATGCTCTAATAAATAACGAATCTTTGATTTTACATGAATCTTCTGCTGTGCAAATCACGAATAATAAAATGTTCTTGAAACACTAATATTTTAAATAAAAAAAAAATTAATATCCAATCAACTAAATCAATCACTTAAACTGACTGATTTATGAAAATTTGAATATCACTATTCAATAATAAAAGGATAATTTTAGATTTTCCATCGATCGTTTCAAAGAAAAGACGCCAATCAGCGCGCAGGTTTCTCAAGATCAATTGGCCTAAGATTATGAAAATGTTGAGTTTTTCTAAATTTTTAACATTCAAAACTTCATAAATAAGTCTTAGTTGATCGGAACTTAGAAGAATAGGAACATTCATTCATTTATTTAAAATTTGGTGTTTCCAGAATATTTCTCAGAATATACCTTACTGCATTAAATTTAGACTTCATAATTTTTGAAATATATTTATAGGCAGGAACAAAATATTATTATGGATTTCATTTCAATCCTTTTGAAAGAAAAACTAAAAACTGAATTTTATGCTCAATCTGAGAAATTTTTGTTGAATTATTGTTTGAGATATTACATAAATTATGAAAAATATTTTGTAGTTCACATAAGACTTAAATACCGAGCGATTCTGTTTGCAATACTCATATACAATAATAATAATAATAAATAAATAACAATAAAGATGATAAATAAAATAAAACGCTTGGTTTTATTGAAAAATATCTTTATATTAATTGCAATTTCATCATTTCCACTTTAAATTAAAGTTTAAGTTTTATCGGAAATGACAACAAATTAGCAAAATATATATAGTTAATTAAACGAAACGATCTAAACAACAGTATAAGTTTGGTATGACTATCAAAATTTGAAGGTTAAAAATTTTTTGTTTGAGAATCTATTAAGAGACCAGTTACTTAAAATATTTAATTTAAAATTGTAAAGACCGCTAATACTGGCGAACCGGCTGGTCGTCAAAGGCGGCTAGTGAAAAATAAAATAACAACCTTTAAAAATCAGAGAACCCAGAAGTTTCAAATGCACTGTAGCTGAACTAATTTGTTAGAAAAATGGAAGTAAAAATAATTAAATACTGAGATTAAAAATTAAATGCAATTAAAATATTTGAAAAAATTGCATTCACTATGTCTATTATTATACTTGCTTTTGTTTAAACTACAAACATAATAAATTATCAAAATATTTATAAAACTGTGTAATTTTGCAAAGTCTCAACCTTTTGGTTATGCCTTAACACATAGTTAATTAATTAATTTTTTAAGATAAGATAGTTATTCTGACGGAATGTGTACCTCATACGTTTTTTTTTCTTTCTGTTTAAGAATAAATCAGGGACAAAATTATATTTTCTGCAAAAAACTTTAACAGAAGTTTATCTAGGTATTCATTGCTTCGGAACAGTAATGAATTCTTTTTCAGAAAATTTAAATGCTCTTATAAACTTTCCACTGTTTGTAGAAAACTATTCAAATAGAGGAAAGTTTTTTTAACGTTAAAACGTACATATGTTTTATCATTGATAATTTTGCATTTGATTATGAATATTTTGGAATAATTCTAATTTGTTTCTGAATAAATAATTTAAAAATCAGTTTACATGGTTTTAAAATTTCTCTAAAGATATTAAAAATAGTTCTCAAAACCGCATTTCAAAACAATAGAGGAAGTTTGAATAATATTTCATATTCATTTGATTATTTTACGAATTTATTGTTATTATTAAAATTAATTTAAATTCGGTACTCACGTGGATTTGTCGAAGAACATAGATACAAACTAAAATTCTGATAATTATTTTGTCTAGACTAAAAAATAACAGCATAGGACTCTTTCAGATATTATCAAGACTTATAACAATTATAATATTATGTATCAAATGGTATTGATATATTGACATCAGGAGATCTATACAGGGAGGAATTAAATGTCGCCATGTATATGGTAGTCCGGATATCACATATTCTTAATAAATTGATGAATGTATCGAATCCTTCTTTATGTTTACTTTAGGATCCCTGTCTTATCAATTTTGCAATTTATACTTCAAGCGAAATCATGTGCTATGGTTTTCTTGAGTTCTGTAATAATAAAGATTCTGTTACATATTTATTTCATAAGATTTCCTTTACAGTTTACGAATATTATTTTTCTAAATTTGCAGATAACATTAATTAATGCATTTTTAACGTTTATAAAAATTAATTTAAGAAAATGGTTTCATTTTAATAAACATTTTTTTATAGTTTTCAATACTTATTCTAAAAATGAAAATAATTTTTTCTGTGTCAGCTAATTTAGTTCCAGAAAAAAAAAAAGTCATAATTTGAGAGAAGGAATATCTCAAATCAAAATAGTTCGATATTTTTCTTATTATTTTATTGCAACATAAATATATGCTTTATATTTATATTCAACTTCTGTCATAATTTAAATGGATAAGATTGGGACCTCTTTCCGTTTACCAATATGTTTTTCTGCTTTCCTTTTGATGAACATGACGGCCACCATCTTTATTAAACACTGTCCATTTGCATTGTAAATGCGAAGCTTCATCAAGTATCAATTCAGGATTTTAACAAATATTTAACAGGATAACAAATATTTAAAGGACCTAATCAAGATATTTATGAAGTGGTATCAAAAGGAGGAAAATTAAGCATCAATATGTTAATGATTCATGTTCAACTCGTTTTCTCTACTTGTACTATTTTGTTAAACAGAGAATTTACAAATTAAAAAATTGTAAAAAAATGATAACATTATTTATTGTATTTCCATTTATTTCAATGAAATTGTTATTAAAAATCAACAAATATATCATATATGTTCATACAGGTCTTATTACAGTCTTAAACATAAAAAAGATTGCATATTACACGTATAACTTTTAAAAAATCAGTTCCTAGAATTTTTCGAATGCTGTACCAGTAATTAACACGAAAATACTATAAATGTGACAAATAATTAAAATTCTTACAAATAATTTATATCAACAAAACTATTAAAAGCTATAAGGCTTTTTCATTACTTTTAGGACATTTTTTCATCGCATATTTGCGAAATTTATATTCTTGGTGATAAATATAAAATAATGAAATCCCAATAAATCTATTTAAAATTAGAAAATAACTTTTTCTTAAATGTATTTTGAATTTAAGTAGGAGAGATCGGAGCAAATCGACGAGCAGGACAAGATGAAGAAGGTTTATTAGGTTTCATGCTATCTGCGACCAACGTTTTTGAGCAAATGATATACAGGGCCCTTCTTCTTCATTTACTTCAGCACTGGTAAACCCAAAATTTAAGTATTCTTGAGAATATTATCTTGATTTTATTTTCGGAACCATGCTTGTCTGTGTACTTGTTGATGCTTGACTATCGTCTACTGCTTTCTTACTTCCGCTTAAAAATTTATACATGAATCTGCATAAATCTACTGCCGTGAATATTTAATATGGTGAATTGCAATTAACACGAAAACATATATAACATACACATTCACTATAGATTCGATAGCGATAAAAGGATCGACTCGAATAAGATTGGCTGGAATTGAAACTTGCGTAATCGAACATTTTCTTTCTTTCTATGAGAAAACATTTGCTCCGCGCATGCTCGGGACGGCAGAGGTCGTGTGGATTCCCTTCCACAAACATTGCTTATTTTTTTCACTTTTGTTTAGTCATGCTTCTGTTTTATTTCTTTTATAATTCGAAAAAGTGTATTCCCAGTTTCTAGGTTTCCATCTAGGTTAACTTTCATTAACGAAGTTTTATACTTTCATGTTCGTTTAACGTTATCTCTTTGTTTGGCTTTCATTTCAAATATAATATTTAAATTTTCCTGTTTTATTCGCTTCATCTGTTCACCGCCCGCTTGTCCAAAATGCAAGATGCGGTTTCTCGCCAACGTTGGCTCGCTTTTACTCTTGTTTTGGCAGTTAGTTGAAAATAATTTAAAAACAGAAACCAAAATACTCAATTTACATCATTGTTCTATGCATTTTATTGTAAGTGGGGGTCGCGATGAAAATTATAATTGAAAACTGGTCCGCAAATACTGAAAGGTTGAGAAAAGCTGTTCTAGATATCAAACATTATCATAATAATGTACTTCTGCATTTTGTTTTCATAAGGAACACTGGTTCATTTGTTTAGAAGATACCCATTCTGTAATTGTTTAGTAATCTCTCTCTCTCTCTCTCTGTCTCTCTATGTATATATATATATATATATATATATATATATAAAAAGAGAGAGAGAGAGGGAGAGAGAGAGAGATTACAGTATCGAAAAGAAAATAAAAGGCAAGAGAATTTCAAAGGCAAAAAATTTAGGCAAAAGAATTTCAAAATTTTAAATCCCACCTGCTTTACATCATTTCTTGAATTTCAACAGTTAGGAGCTTTCCATAATCTTACTACTGTGATATTATGAAATATATCACAGTAGTAAGATTATGGAAAGCTCCTAACTGAAAATACTTCATAGTACTCCTACATTGAAAATACTTCATAGTATTATAAATGGATATTGAAATGAATTTCTCAGTTTTGTAAATTTTTGGAGAAGAAAAGCTGATGAACTCTCAGTTTAGTGAGCGTGAGAATATGTAGCTTTTAATTTGTTTCATTAGCAGAATTTCTGTAATTGGTATTATGAAAAATCTCAACAACCAACAGCTTCGAATAGCTGGGCTGCCAAGTTAATTTATAGCTTATAGGTATAGATTTCAAAGAATTAGAAAATGATTGGAAGAAAAAATGAGAGTACAATGTTTTTATTCAGAATGGTTATTCTTATATATTTCAATTCTTAATTTAATTTCATACAGAATAAAATATAGGAAATTTTATTGCTTTTATTTGAATGACTTCAATGAAATTTAAATTTCTCAAAGTACCTGAAATAAACGCTAATAAGCTATAATCTGCTTGATAAAGAATAAGAAGAAAAAAAATAAGCCATTTTTAATATGCTTCTTCTTAATCCTTTAGTTGACAAATGGTGAAATGCTAAAGTTTTGGATGCGTATACTAACTAAATTGGATAATATAGTTATAATATAGTTAAGTGTTCTTAATTTTTTTAAAAATTAAATGCTTAATTATTAGAAATTTATTTTGAATAATTAATGTTAAATATTAAACATGAATTTCTGTACCAATCCATGTTTACAATATCCAATCAAATCACTTTGATTCGTAGGTCTATAAGAGCCATGAAAATGCTTTTTTTCTGAGAAGCGTTTAGAGATAAAATTAGACAATCAATTTTATAAAGCGATGAACTCACCGTAATTTTGAGGATTATTTTTCTATACAATCTTACTGTTTAGCTGCCAAAATTTAATTCAATTTCATGCTTTTCTTTTTACAAAACAAGGCAGAAAACTTTTTCTACGTTTTAAAAAAAATTTCTGCTTTGAAGAAAATATGTAATGACTTTTATAAATACGTAATTCGAAAATTTTATTAGGTAAAGCAGCCATTCTCAACCTAAGGGGCGCACCCCCTAGGGGGTCACGAGCACACTAGAGGGGGGCGCGAGAATATCCAAGAGAAAATATTATTTCAAAAAATTGATTAACTGACTGAAAGGAAAGCACACATACATATAGAAAACAAAATACATTTCGACGTATTTAATAACTTATTAAAGTAAAACAATTTACTAAATCAAAACTTACTTAATCAAAACATACTAAATTAAAAACAAATTTAATAATTATTAGTGACTTTCTTCGGCTTGTCTTGCAAAGCAAAGTTTTTCGAAGGAAGGCTTAATATTAGAAACAGCCACTCTCAGTTCTGTTTCTATATTTTGTCTTCAAAGAAGCCACAGCAGAAAATCCAGTTTCAAAAATGTTGGATGTTGAAAATGGTAATAGAATGTGAAATGCCTTTGCTTTTAGTGCAGAAAAATCATCCTTACTCCTGCCCAAAATTCAAATAGCGATTTATTACTAAATTGTCTTCTAGTTTCACCACTTATCGTGAAGTCTATGAATTTTTCTTCCTCATCAATTGAGAGTCCTTCGGGAGTCTTATGAAAAGGATCCCTAACTCACTCGTAACTTGCTATCAGTTTGTCGTCAGCAAGAAAATACTTTTTAAAATTCTTTACCAGCATGGTTAAAAGATTTTCAATGGTTACAAAACAACATTTACATATTCTTTTTCAGCCTTGTAAGTTTTAGTACAATCATCCACATTTGCAAACATTGTTAAGTTTTTTGCTTTAAATTTCTGCTCCACAATTCCAATTTTCTACAAAAAGCTTTAACTTTATAACTCGTATCCAACACACGTATGTGTATTTTCTCCTTGGAGTTGAAGATTCAAGTTATTTAATTTCTCGAATATGACCGACAAGTAGCTCAATTTCATCACAAATAAACCATTGTGAAAATTCTCGGCCTCCGGTCTGTTTTTTTCTGCTAGGAAATTGGCGATTTCTTCTCTTTATTCATAAACACGTTGCAAAAGTTTACCACGTGATGACCATCTTGCTTCGCAATAAAATAGTAATGCTAAATGTACTGAAACCCATGTCTTTACAGAGTACGGAAAAGATTCTAGATTTCAGGAGTCTTATTTATATATACTACGGTTACAACCGTAGTTAATACAATATTCAGACCAAGACTCATTGCTTTCGAAGCCAAAGCTCCTCTGTGTCACGCAACTTCGAGAAAAGCTGACACTGTACATCTACGGCTATATCGCCAATTTGACGAGCAACAATATCATTTGAAAGAGTTATGAACTGCAATTATCTCCAAACAAAGTTCTACAATTTCAATTGCTGCTGGCAAAATGGTGTGAGTGCTGAGTGACAAATAAGTTCTTCACCAATGGTGTGAGGTTTTTAACATCTGCCTATTTTATATGAACTTTGCAAGATGCAATTTCAGCTTTTTTTATTCACAGACAAAGTGTCTTTAAAAAAGATTCTTGTTTTTATATAATTTTAATTTTAATTCGAAGAATTCTTTGGGCTTTTTGACGTACTCACTATGAAGTTTCCGAATGTCATTTAACTTTATTAGGTTTCATGCTGTCTGCGACCAATATTTTTGAGCAAATGATACACAGGGGCCTTTCTTCTTCATTTACTTCAGCACTGATAAACCCAAAATTTAAGTATTCTTGAGAATAATTTCTTGATTTTATTTTCGGAACTACGCTCCTTTGTGTACTTGTTGATGCTTGACTATCGATAGCGATAAAAGGATCGACTCGAATGAGACTGTCTGGAATTGAAACTTGCATAAGTGAACATTTTCTTTCTTCCTATGAGAAAACATTTGCTCTGCGCATGCTCGAGATGGCATAGGTAGTGTGGATTCCCTTCCTCAAACATTGCTTATTTTTTTTCTTTTTTGTTTAGTCATTATTCTGTTTTATTTCTTTTATTATTCTTTTTATTTCCTTTATTATTCTTTTTATTTCCTTTATTATTCACTTTCTAAATTTAGCTCACCCCTTCTAGGTTAACTTTCATTAACGAATTTTTTTTTAACTTTCATATTCTTTTAATGTTATCTCCTTGTTTGGCATTCTTTTAAAATATAATATTTAAATTTTCCCAGCTTTCATTCGCTTCATCTGTTTACCGCCGGCTTGTCCAAAATGCAAGATTTGATTTCTCGCCAACGTTGGCTCGTTTTTACTCTTGTTTTGACGGTTAGTTAAAAATAATTTAAAAGCAGAATCCAAAATACTCAATATACATTATTGTTGTATACATTTTATTGTAAGCGGGGGGCGCGATGAAAATTATGATTGAAAATCATATCAGTTGAAGCTGAGGAGATATTTCTTTTAAGTACTAAAAAAATATAATTATACAAGGGTCAATTAAAGAATTTCTGGCCTCAATTTCAGGGGATTTTCGTGTCACGAGGGGTCCCTGCTTTGAGAAAGTCCTCAGGCTGGATTCTTCATTTCTATTTTTTATTCTTTTTACTTGTATTAGCTTAATTCATTCTTTCGTCCATAATTAATACTTGATATTACTCTGTAGTGAAAAGCTTATAAGCCAGTTAACAGCTACGCTACACGGGCAATTGCTTTTGTATTGCGGTCATGTTACTGAGCTGTGAACCACAAGGTCTCAGGTTCTATCCTCCCTCCACATTGGTGACCCGGACATGATTTGAACACACAACCTTCTGATGCACGGAATGAATGACAATACTATGAAAAATTCTGTTCGATGATTGTGTGACGAAATCTCATCATGTAAACTAACTAGTGGGTAGTAATGCCTTAATCCCCAAGGAAAAACGAAAATATAAATAATAAAAACATAGCTGATAGCCAACCAAAAGCAGAAGACAGAATTCATTGGAAATAAACATTCCAAAGGGAGAACTTCCTCGACTAATGGCTTCAGTTCTGTCTTATGGGTTTTTATAGTTGATAGAAATATGCATCGAATTCTCTAGAAGGATCCGTGTCTTGGCTTCTAATACTGGTATGCAAAACTTAAGCAACAATGTAAATTTTAAGCAGGTAGCCATGAAATTGCAGAAAAGGGGTTATTGCGATCAGTACAATGAACATTCAATTCAGTAGAAAGGCGATAAGCTTCATAGGCGACGTGAGTGTACGCAAAACGCGTACGGTCAGAGTGCGCAGCTCAAGACTTCAAGGAAAGGAAGAATGGAAGCGCAATTAAAGACATTCGCTGTAAGTGAAAGTAAGATCTTTCGTGAAATACGGCTAGAAGAAATCACCTAGAAGACTTAACAGGTCCAAGAATGATCGGAAAGCTGGAAGATGGGCGCAGTTTGACTAGCGTAGTGAAGAGGGAATCAAAAATCTTTTTCTTTGGCGCGCTTAGGAGGCCTTCCAAACCATAGGAACAGTTGTTAGAAAGGTTGGTGGTGGCTGTCCGCAGTGGATGACCGGTATATCGTCCTACAGGCGAAAAAAACCCAATACCAGTCAGCAAGCGATATTACGTCTTTTGTTGTTATACTGACTGTTAAATTTATAGATCATAACACTAACTTGATATTTAATAGATGTAAAGTATCCAGAATCAAATACTTTTTTCTATTTTTCTCCTTATGTATCTAACGCCATCGCTATCTAATAGTCAGATTTTAGTCTCATAATTCCAAATTAAATTTTCTTCTTGTTCTGCTATTCAATTAACATCGGTGTTGCCTAGTACAAACGTTTCAAAATTTATATCTGATTTAAAAAATAATTTTCTTTTTTGGAATTCTTTAATATAGATCAGATTTATACAATTAGTATCGAATGAATCTCAACTTCGCAATATGTTACAATTTTCTCTTTTTATGCTCCAGGTAATTTAATTATAGAACGAATCTCAATTTCACACTATGTTACAATTTTCTCTTTTTATGCTCCAGATAATTTATTTCTATAACTCAGACATTCTTAATTATTCTATCATCATTTGAAGTGCACTTTTTCCTGCTTTGACTAATTCGGCTTTCAGGTGATTGTGTTCCTTTATAGTTCTTCAACGGTTCATAAATACTGTCCTTAGTTAGATTTCTATCAATTTTCTGCTTAATTTCATTACATCTAAAGCTTTGTTCAAGAAAAAGTTGAATTTGAAATAGTTTTTCAGTTCAACTCTTTGTGCTCTTTCTTTTATTTTTTACATTTTGATAGGTCACAAAGTGGAAGAAAACAAAAACAATTAACAATTAAAAGTCAGAACATTTATGGAAAAACGACCTCTTCTCCAAAACATGATTCAACTACTGAATTAGAGAAAAGCATTTTCCTTATTTCTAATATGAAGATTGCTTTATATATATAAAAATATTTTTTTAAATCACCATTAATAAGGCTCTTAAATATTTGCTCGTGGAGGCTAATTCTAAATAAAAAAAGAAAAAGAAAATGGTTTCTTGTACAATACTTTTGACGTAAAAAGAATGTTTCTCAGATTAATTTCTTAAAAGCCCAATAAAAATAAACAAAAATATTTTTAACTTTCATGAAGTAGAAAAAAATAGGTATTTCTTTAAGGTTAGAGATTTTGTTCAACTCGTTAAATATCTAAAAATACGGATTTGAGACAATAATGTTAAAAATACAAATATTTGGTAATGTACTAATGTAATAATTACGAATATTGGGCATTTACTAATGTAAGTAAATATGAAAATTTTACATATACTATTCACGTAGTAAAATATTAATTAATGAAATATTTAAATATAAAATTTTTTTCTGCCTTTAAATACTGAAACAAATGAATTTTAAATAATTTTCATTCACATAAGACTGATATAAGATATAAAAAAATATTAATTGATTTTTTTGGATATTAGAGTTTTGAAATTTTATTTTAAGCATGACTTTTTATTATAGAATTTAATATCTTTATTATATATTTATATATGAACTGAATTTATATTCGTGTTTAATATAAATTCATTTATATTAAAAAATGTTACCATTAAATTGTGTGGTCTATATTTTATGCTCAAACTTATTAAATGATCTTTAATGAAAACGTATCCTTAAAATATAAGGATACGTTTTATTTATTTGATTTATTTAATCTAATTTTAATTATTTGATCTAAATTTTATTTTATTTATTAAATCTAAATTTTTATTGGATTAAGAAATATTTTTCAAGAGTGTTTATGACGACAAAAAAATATTCACTAGCTAGATAAATGGTATGACTTTCGTTGAACTCATACTACAAACCAAACCTTTTAAGACAAACAGATTGCTCAGATTAAGTATGAAAATATGGTATATATATTTCCTTTTGTTATCTTGTTTAAAATGTATTCTTTAGTTTTAAGAAGCGTTTAATGTTTCCTTAATATTATTGTATAAAACTAAGTTGAAAAAAATTAGATAGAACATGAAACATATGTTTTCGAGCTTCAGACACTCCATTAGTCATAATATTAGAAGTAAAAATTATAAAAATTAACAAAAAAAGGAAGCAATTGTTTATTCCATCCATATGTGTTGAAATACACCATTTTATGTCAAATTTAAATATGACAAAATTGTAAAGAATCGATATATAACAGTAAAAAGAGAAGAAATTTCTCTTATTGCATTTATTTCTCCTAGTTTTCCGAATTCTATTCAATTATGTTGCTAAGAGTGTAATATGATTTTGATTTCAAATCTGACATAAACTCTTAACATTAGGAATAAAATTTAAGAAGGTTTTCAAGAATTAAATCACATTTCCAAAGACTCGGATAATAGTGATATGTAGATTCGTTTTTTTTTTTTCAATTTTTTTTCCTACTGATCTACAATTACTTAAATTATCAGCAACAAAATTTTTTTTGTGAAATCAGAAAGATACGCATTTAGGAAAAGTTAAGATTCAGGAAATTTAGTTACATATGGAAAAGGACAATATACTAAATATCAAGAAAATATGGCAAATATTAAGTCCTCTCTTATTTACAGCATTTATGTGTATATAAACCCATATTTTTTATATTACACTCCCATAGTTTGAACCTACATAGTTGGGTCTATGTCTACTCATGGGACGGTGAGGAAATAAAATTCTCAACAAAAGATATAGAGAATTCTAAATTCATTGAGAGTTCCTGGAAAGGTTAAAAATGAGATTTTATTCAATACATCTCAATTAATTAAGGGAAAGATGTACTGAGCACAAAGCCTATGTGGAGATTAAAAAGTCCCGATATTTAATTCAATATGTATACATCATTAATAATATGGTATTCTTATAATTGGTTGAATTAAATAAATGAACTTAAAATTGATCGCCATTTCTTTTGTGCATTAATGACTTGCTAAGAATAAACATAATGAGTTGATAAATATATATTTACCAAACGAATTTCTTCAGGTTTCCCAGAAATAATAATGATGAGTTTTTAATGGATAAATGTTTCAGTGTTTGAGGCCAAAATGTAAATGTATTTTTAAGCAGAATAGTACTGATTTAATTAGAAAAACATCTTGGAGGGGGGGGGGAAGCAGGAAATGATGTTTTCATTTTTTGCAGTCTTAGCTAGAAAACAAAGTCCATTATAGGAAGGAAAATGTCTATCATCCTACTTAGTATTTTTAATGAAGCAAATCACAAAGTAGGATGATATAATGTAATTTCTCGAATATTCATTATTTAAAAATAAATATTTGTAACTTCTTTAAATATAAATATATTTATATTTGTATTTCTGAAATATTTGTAATTTCTTTATATTACGATTGAGCTGTTGTTAATGAAAAATCAATTTGATACCAGGAATAATTTCTAAAGGATCCTTGAGAATAATGAAAATCATCTGAATTATTCAGATTAGGAATATATTTTTAAAAAGTCCTTAAAAATCTCACAAACATGTTAAATAGAATCGAAACACATTTTATAATATTTTTTTTAATAGCCAAAACGAAATATGACACTGAATAGTATTTCAAAATTATTAAAATGTATTGAATTCACAAGATATTACACATAGAGTTCACAAAATATTATATTTAAGTTAATTTAGAACAGTGTTGATGGGAAAGTGTTTGTTCGAAAGAGTGAGCTAAGTTCATTTGTCATTAGCAGAGTAATGATTAACTTGACACAATTCACTACATGCAATGGCAATCACAATTCTTCATGTGCATGAGCATTAGGTTAAGACGTTCTGCTTAGATCTAGGAAGTGATTTCATGCTGCCATTCTACAGCTATATTTACAAAGAATTTACTCTAATTCAACTATTTATAGAATTTATGAAATATTCAGATATGAGTAATCTTTGAAAAATAAATTTGTAGTTACAATTCATTGACTAAGAAAGGACTTTTTAGAAATATACTGCTTTATTCTATAGGTGTTGCCTTTTTGAATGAAAACCTCGAGAGGAAATTTTTGAAAAGATTACAAAGAATACCTAAAGATTTTGTTTTGAAAATATTTCATCATTTATTGCTTATAAAAAAAGTTTTTTTAAAAAATTAGACTCTCTGATTTTTTATATAGAATAACTTTACTCTTTTTCAGTAATAGTTTACTGAACTTTTCCATGAAGTTCACCAAATGTTTTTGAGACATTCTTCTTTGTACTAAAAATTACATAAGTGTGATAAAGAGACTTCAAAAATTAAAAAGATACTTTCACTAAATCATATACCACTTCTTGGATATTTCATTTAAAGGATTTTTTCAATATTTCTTGTTATAAATATATTCATAATTTAGTCCTGACTTTATCTGTTTTTAGAGATAACGCTGAGTAGTAAATTGAAATGAAGATAAATTATTTTCTTGTACAGAAAAAATACTTAATTATCTTAATTAAAATCATTTAAACTTCTATTACGGAAGAAAAGAATAAATTTGTTGAAATTAATTTTAAATAAAACTTTGTAGCAAAATACATTACATAAATACTTGGTATAAAACTTTTCTCCTGCATAGAAATATATCTCAAAATCTGGAAATTTTACAATTAAATTAATGACAGTTGTATCTGTAATCTTAATAAAAACAAAGTTGCATTTTTTATATTTTAAAAGCACATTTATATTTATGACTAGCCGCCTTTGGCGACCAGCCGGTTCGCCAGTATAATCGCTCGGTACAATTTTCAATTAAATGTTTTAAGTAACTGGTCTCTTAATAGATTCTGAAACAAAAAATTTTTAATCTTCAAAGTTTGATAGTCATACCAAACTTATGCTGTTGTTTAGATCGTTTCATTCAATTTACTATATATATTTTGCTAATTTGTTGCCATTTCCGGTAAAACTTCAACTTTAATTTAAAGTGGAAATGATGAAATTGCAATTAATATAAAGATATTTTTTAATAAAACCAAGCGTTTTATTTTATTTATCATCTTTATTGTTATTTATTTATTATTATTATTATTATTGAATATAATTATTGCAAACAGAATCGCTCGGTATTTAAGTCTTATGTGAACCGCAAAATATTTTTCATAATTTATGTAATATCTTAAACAATAATTCAACAAAAATTTCTCAGATTCAGCATAAAATTCAGTTTTTAGTTTTGCTTTCAAAAGGATTGAAATGAAATCAATAATAATATTTTGTTCCGGCCTATAAATATATTTCAAAAATTATGAAGTCTAGATTTTATGCAGTAAGGTATATTCTGAGAAATATTCTGGACACACCAAATTTTAAATAAATGAATGAATGTTTCTATTTTCCACGATCAACTAAGACTTATTTATGAAGTTTTGAATGTTAAACATTTAAAAAAACTTAACATTTTCATAATCTTAGGCCAATTAATCTTGAGAAACCTGCTCGCTGATTGGCGTATTTTCTTTGAAACGATCGATGAAAAATCTAAAAATATTCTTTTTTTATTGAATAGTGATATTCAAATTTTCATTAATCAGTCAGTTTAAGTGATTGATTTAATTGATTGGAAATTAACTCTTTTTATTTAAAATATTAGTGTTTCAAGAACATTTTGTTAATCGTGATTTCAACAGCAGAAGCTGTATGTAAAATGAAAAATTCGTTATTAATTTGAGCATTTATTGAATCAAGTTACATAAAATATAATCATTTCCCATTTAGACCATTTAAGCGTATCTGTGTCTTACTAAAGGTTTACAAATTAGCTGTGTGGGCCTGATTTGAATGGATATCCTGTTCATATTAAACAAAAGTTGCCTTAAAATAAAACTGATTTATTTGATTAATAATATAGAGACTGTAAAAGATCATAAAATAATTTTTCGTGAATTTATTTTTTTAGAAAAAATATTATTTCATATTTGTTTCATTTACTACAGACACGTGCCGAAAATTATATTTTTGCAGATTTCACTTCCAAAAAGATTTATTTTATTTTTAATTGGAGCTTTAATCAATGTGATGGCAACACTTTGAAAAAAGCTAATTTTTTCCCATGAATGCGAAACGTCCTCGTGCAGCTTAAATTTTATTTTTATTTTATACGAAAAAATTGTTGAAAAATATAATTAAAATAAGTATTTAAAAATTCATTAAAAATAGAAATTAAATTTTAAGATTAAAACATTGGTATCATTTAAAAGACAAATGTTTGATCTTTAACTTCATGTAAAAATCTTATTTGTGCGGTAATATTTTCGGAAGTTATAGCAGAAACACGCCAAACGTTCGCTTAATTTTGAAATAAATAAAATTGTAATTAAAAATTCGAATAAATAACCCCCAGGTGCACATTCCCGGCCTTCAAGGTATACACGTGCGAAATTTGGTAGCTGTAAGTTGAATGGTCTGGTCTGTAGAGCGCCAACACACACACACACACATTGAGTTTATTATAATTATAGATTACGGCATATTTTTCTTAATAAAAAATACTTCGAATGTCCATGACGTTAGTTGAATATTTTCAAAGAAAAAAAAATGTTGGAATTAAATTTATATCAAACCTTAACGCATACATATTTGTCATACTTTTGACCTTAAGTTGACCTTGAAAGTTTTTTCACACCTTAATGTGTCAATCTTAGTAAGCATTTACCATAATGTATAAATATCAATATATAAATAAATATTAATATATAAATAAAAAATATTTAAGAATATTTATGAAAAAATACCGTTTTATTTTAATTTACTTTTAATATTAGACAATAAAAAGATATCTGCGTAATGTAGAAACTATTTTTGTAATTAACACAAAAAATGATTACATAAAAAATACAAAAAAAAATAGTTTTAATAACATGTAATTAAATAAAAAAGAATAAATTTCTTTATTTGAATTAAATTCAACTTCTTTATTTGGTTTTATAAAGGCTATACTATAATTGAAAATCAATACTTCTATTTCTATTTCTTTATCATTAAATTAATTTTAAGCTCACTTTTATGTATCTTATTTAACGTGACTTGTTTGTATTTTGAAGATGGATTTTTCATATTCATTATTCTACAATTAATTTTTTTCATAATTCTGCTTTATTTTAAAATTGAATGTATGGTTATTAATTGGCAATGGAAGAAGGTAAATATATTCAAATTTCATTTTTAATTAAACTTCTACAAAAGCTCCAATATTTCCTTTTTATATGCTGTTATTTTGTTGAGATGCTTTATATTTTTAAGGCAGAATATTATATTGGATTATTTTTCATTAATTCATTATTGTTCCAAAAGTTTGCAATTTTTAATTAATCCAACAAATTTCAATTAATTCTCAAATTTAAAAATATCATTTCAACAATGGCTTAATCATGAGTTTAATTAAATTTTAACTACATTTACGCAACATCACTTGGTATTAAATTTCAGAAAAGAATTTGTATCCTTTATATTTAGGATGATGTATAATTAAGAGTTTAAATGATAAAAATAAAAAATACTAAACAGACATATTCTAAAACATTGCTATCATTAAAGTTATTAAATAAAATCACATATTTTATTAATTAATATTTAAAAAAATTCCTCTCTTCCAGCTGGAAGGCAAAGGTAGACTTTTTTTATTTCATTTATTGTTTTTTAAATACCTTTCAATCTTTAGACAAAAATCATGAAATATTACATTTTCAAGTAACAATAAGCAATTTATACTATCACTCAAGTACCCATAAGCAATTTATACTATCACTCAAGTACCCATAAGCAATTTATACTATCACTCAAGTACCCATAAGCAATTTATACTATCACTCAAGTACCCATAAGCAATTTATACTATTACTACTATTATTAAATTATACTATCGTATAATTTAGTAAGTGATGCAAAATAAATAGTATTAAGGAAAGAAATATTTTAAAAATAATATCAAGTAAAAATATAATAAAAATAAGGTAATGATATAATAAAAATAAATAATATAGGTTTATTACAACTTTAAAAACTTTGAAATTTTAAACAGATCCCAAACATCTGTATCAATTCGCCAGAACTAAAAGTCTGTCACTTTATAGCTGCAATATATTATTAGAATTGTCTTTGTAGGGTTTTACGACATAGTATCAAATAGAAATATTAATGAACAAAAAATAAGCTTTATTGTCGGTTAATCTCTATGCCTTGCCTATAGAAATTTATGACCGTATTCTAAAATTATCATCCTACAAAAATGCTTTTGCATTATTTTAAAAGTCGAAACATTATCTTTTTTAATTGTCTTAATTCATTACCATGCAATTTTCTTCTTTATTTAAATTTTTCTTTAAATTTAATTTGACAAACTGAAACGATGTTTTTAATGTTATAAAGAAATTCAATCATCAAATTATTCAATTGCGTTCTTTGCCAAAATCAAATTTTTTAAAAAAATGCCTTATTTAGACAATTATTCAAAAGTAAGACTTTCACTTACGCTTTTAGTTTGCATTGCACGTATTTTTCAATTTCAGTATGCAGTAATTTGAATAGACATATAAAATTAAAGTTTTTCAATGATATTAAATGGCAAAAAGTCTTCTAAAAAATACTCTCCATATTTGTAATGTATCTAATCTAGCCGTACAAATTGATTGCCAAAGGCGGCTAATATTTGAAGAAATTAACTTTCGTTTGGAATTATTCTTATTTCAATTAAATGCAGAAACTACCTTTCCTTGATGGAAAGTAAAAATTGTAAGAAAGCAATCATTGATTTTTCGTTTACATTGAAGGAGAAAATCTGAATTTCTTAATTAATGTTGGAATTAAGATCTTATCTGTTGCGGATTTGAATATTTCATTTACAATTATTAATTGGAATAAAAGGAAAAATTTTAAAAGAAATCAACTGCAAGTATTTGGAGAACATAGCATATAAATTAATATATCTTTTAAAGCCACTTTTGGCGATTAATCGCTATTCTGCTTTCAATACAAGTACCAATACTTGGAAAAAAGCCATACTGTTTGTCTTTTTTAATGACAGGCTTTCAATAACGTGGCCTGTATCAAACCAAAGGACCGTCAAATTAATTAAAAGTTCTGGAATAATAAATGCATTTAAATAAAAAAAATTACGTTTATCACGAAAAATTTGAAGAATTTTATTAAAAAAATATTTTTTATATACTGATTCCAAAATGTAATTGAAATTTTGAGAAACAACCTATTTTACTCTTTGGCAAAATAATCAACATTAGGTCAATAAATAAATAAATCAGTAATATTTTCTTTAGATAGAATGTTTGAATAAATCATTCTGGCAGTATTTAATCACATTTAATGAAACGGTTTACTACCCAAGACACAAATTTCAAATGAATCTATAATGATTAATAAGATTCTGTAATCAATGAAGAAGAAAGTGATTTTTTTTTCTTTTGTATATATTGTCAGGAAGAAAATGCAATTTAAAAAAAATACTTACGATTAGTTTAAAAGGTGAAATGATCATACAATAAATTGGTTACATGGCTGGTACAAGGTACCGAGTTGTATTTTTATAAAAAGATAAGTCATCGAATGCGCTATTTGTTAAGTATTTTTTAATATATATTTAATAATTTATTGAGTCTTGATAGATCGAGCTAGAATTCTCGTTTGAGTTCCGCTGATCATTGAGACTATCAGTGATATTTCACTTTTATGAATACTTGCGTATGTACCAGAAAGTATTCATTTCGTCAAAAAGGGGTTGGAAAAATAAAAGCATTTGACAATTTGCAATAGGCTGCACGCTGTTTAATCGCGGAATTAGGACGCTTAATACAGCTCATTTTTCTTCGTATTTTAACGCTTAGTGGCCCCTAAGTATAAATGCCGAAAAGTGCAAGAGTCGGGATCCTGAAACGAACAGTAGTTATTTTGTTAACAAGGTAACATGGTCAACCGGCTCCCTGGCTACCACGCTCTCCTGATTAAAGCACTTTGGTGCGTGGTTTAACACGCATTGCCAAATTTACTTTAAATTAAAGTATTAAAACATTTGTAATTAATGAAAACTGCCAGCCATGTAGATAACAAAAATAAATTTTAATTACAAATTAAATTAACAAATATAGTTGATGATACACTGGCCGTATATCCATCGACCACAACGAGGCAGAAGTTCGGAGCAAGCCAGGAAGTGAGTCACTGGTTTTCGTTGGAGAGCAAAGTTCATCTCCATAGATATGAGTGATGCTTATCGCCAGCTGGCGAAACAAACAGTCATTTATCGCATGTTTGGCCGCTGCACACTCCCTCCGCAGTCTCATTGGAAATGGACATAATGACGTGGGGGTCGAACTTGTCGTCCTGTGAGAGTTGTTTGCCTTGATGGAACGAGGATGGATGTCTCAGCTGGAACTGTCTTGGTACACTTAGTAGTGGAACTTGCTTCTTGCTTGGCTGGTGGTACACTTGTACACACAGGAGGAATTATAAAAGCAGGTTTCAGATGGTCTATGGAAATGGTATGGGAAGTTCCCTTGATCTCGGGATCAAAAGTTTTTTGTCGCCTGAAAAGAACTTTGTACGGTCCATCATATGGCGATTGTAGGGATTTACGCACACCGTCATGTCTCACAAATACATGTGAACACACGTTGAGGTGAGGATGCACAAAGATTGTTCTTTGTCCATGACAGGATGTTGGAACTGGTCTCATCGTTGCAAAATGGCGTTTTAAGTCCTTCACGAGCTGCTTGGATGATGCATCTCCAGGCGTTGGATCGAAAATTTCACCCGGTAGTCGCAGAGATTTGGCGTAAACCAGCTCAGCAGTCGTCGCTTGTAGATCCTGTTTGTAGACCGACCGGAATCCTAGTATCAAGGTGGGCAGTGCTGCAGACCACTGATCCGTGTTGTAGGCTTTCAAAGCTGCTTTTAACGGACGGTGGAACTCTTCGATCAGGCCATTGGCCTGAGGATGATAAGGAGAAAATCTGATCCTTTTAATTCCTAGTAGCTGAGAGAGAGCACGAAATAAATCACTCTCACACTGTCTGCCTTGGTCAGTAGTAATTCTTACAGGACAACCAAATCTGGCTATTCAGTGCTTAAAAAATTTTTGTGCTATTGTCTTTGCTGTCATGTCTGGAATTGGTACGGCTTCTGGCCATCTGGTGAACCTATCTATCATTGCTAAACAGTAATAGTTTCCTTGAGAAGGTGGTAGAGGGCCTACAAGGTCTAGGTGTACATGTTCGACCCTCTGTGATTGGTCTACAAATTTTCCCACTGGGGTTTTAGTATGGCGAATTACCTTCGATTTTTGACACGGGATGCAATGCTTAGCCCAATTGTTGCAGTCTTTTCGAATGGAAGGCCAAATAAAACGCGATCGAAGTAATTTTGAAGTGCTGCAATTGCTAGGATGAGATAAATTATGTAGTGATGCAAAAATTTGTTGACGAAATGATTCAGGAATATAAGGTCGAACTGTACCTGTTGACACATCACAATAAATGGGCGTTTCGCAATTTGGAAAAGCAATTATTTTAAATTGTAATGTTTCAGAATTATCGATTAAATTTTTTAATTCAGAATCAATTTGTTACGCTTGTGCAATTTCGTTATTATCTATGGGATTTCGCATGTTTATAGCGTTTATCCTTGAAAGTGCATCTGCTAATATATTCTCAGAGCCCTTTATGTGGTGAATATCGGTGGTAAATTGGGATATAAAATCTAATTGTCTTGCCTGTCTGGGAGAGCATTTGTCCAAGCGTTGCTGGAAAGCGTAAGTTAACGGCTTATGATCCGTAAACAAAGAGAAATTTCTAGCTTCAAGCATATGCCTAAAGTGTTTGATGGCAGCAAAAACTGCTAATAACTCTCTGTCGTAACCGCTATAGTTTCTTTCTGTTGGGGAGAGTTTCCGAGAAAAGAATGCGAGCGGTTGTTATTCTTCATCTACTAATTGAGACAATGTCCCTCCGATTGCAAAGTCTGAAGCGTCGACTTGTAAAATCAATGTGGCATCTGGTTTTGGATGTGCCAATAAAACAGCATTTGCGATTAATTTTTTACAATTTTGGAATTCTTCTTCCGTTTTATCTGACCAGTCCAATTTTGTTTTATCATTCTTTTTCGCTCCTTTTAAATATGAAGTTAAATGTACCTGATGTTTTGCTATGTTCGGTAAAAATCTACGGAAGAAATTTAAAAAACCTAAAAATCTTTGAAGATTCTTAACTGTTTTTGGTTGGGGATACTTGAGAATCGGTTCAACTTTATGGGGTAAAGGTTTAGTTCCCGAACTAGTAATTAAATGACCTAAGAAAGGAATTTCTGAGACGCCAAATATGCATTTTGAAACATTTATGGTTAGTCCATATATGTTTAATCTCTCCAGTACGATTCGTAAATGAGCTTTATGCTCTTCTTGGCTGGAACTAAATATTAAAATATCATCCAAATAGACATAACAAAATTTAATATCCCCTAGTATTTCATTCATGAATCGCTGAAAAGTTTGTGCTGTCCCACATAGTCCAAAATTTAAGAATGGGAACTCAAACAGTCCAAATGGTGTACAAACTGCGGTTTTTTGTATATGATTCGGATGCACTAGTATGTGAAAATAAGCGCGGATTATATCAAGTTTCGAAAAAATATTTTTTCCATGGAGTGCATTGGAAAACTCCTGGATATGAGGTATGGGGTAACGGTCCGGTACAGTACAGGCATTCAATCTCCTATAGTCACCCACAGGACGAATACTGCCTGAGCTTTTGGTAACGACATGAAGGGGAGATGACCAAGGTGATTTTGATGGCCGGCATATGCCTTGGCCCATCATGAACTGAAACTCTTTTTTGACGGCGTCATACATTTCTGGATTTAGCCTTCTAGGTTTACTATGGAAGGGCGGACCGGTTGTTTCAATAAAATGCACCGTATTATGTTTAACAGGTTTTACCTCAAATGTTAATTTTGTTAATTCTGGGAATTCTTCCAAAATTTTATGGTATAGTGATTCACCCGAAATAAGTTTTAGAGACGCATAATCTGTTGATTTTAAAATTATTCCGGGTTGAGTAAATTTAGTAACATTATCAATAAGTTTGCGCCCTTTGAGATCTATTAATAGATCAAAGGTTTGTAAAAAATCCGCCCCTATTATTGGAACAGGCACATTAGCAATTAAAAATTTCCATGGGAAATTTCGCCTGAGACCTAAGTTCACATTTAATAATTTAGATCCATAAGTATAAATTTTGGAAATGTTAGCTGTAAAATGTTGCAGGGAATCAGGTTTAAATTTTTTTGGTTTTTGTTGAGCGGTATGCACGAAACATCAGAGTCAGAATCTATCAAAAATTTGAAATGGGATCTCTTATCAATAACATGCAAACGATACGATTGTGCGGCTGCCGCCGATGTAGGTTGATCGACAGCCGCTATTGCGAGTTTTCCTGATCCGCGTTAGTTGAGTACAAACACGGCGATCGGCACTTCAGTACCTTTTCTTCAAAATGCGAATGATAATAACAGAATTTACTTCCACGATCACCGGAACGCCCGCGAGAAAAACTGCTCTGTCTGTTTTTCCGATGGAACGGGCCTCTGCTTTTGTCGCGAAAAAGCCGTTGTACCTGCTTACTTAAAGCGGCTATTTCGCTTCGGAGTGCAGTAAACTCATCCAGAGTGGAAGCTTTCCACATGGCAGCACTTTCCGCGCCTCGGCTGACGGCAAAGACGCTGTTTTCTGTTGAGGAAATACAGACCTCGGCAATTTTGTCGGCCATGTTGGCCAAATTGTCCAGGGGTTCAGAACTTATTGATAAAATTGGCTGCATTTCCGAAGGCAGTCTTTGCAGCCATAAAGTTTTGAGAAAATCGTCTTTTATGCCTGTGCCATCACCGAGTTCGCGCATCTTTCGGAGTAACTGTGACGGTTTATCGGCGCCTAAATGTAATTCAGAAAGCAGTCGACGGATCTGTTCATTTTCCGAAGCGGAAAATTCGGTTTTAAGTCGAGTCTTTAACGCATCATATTTGTTGGTGTCGGGGTGTGTGAGTAAAATATCAGCTACCGCTGATAAAGTTTCCGGATCAATAGACGCAATCAAATGATTGTATTTTGTAAGATCATTAGTTATTTTAGATAGAGCGAAATTGCTTTCTACTTGGATGAACCACAATTTTATAATGTTCCTCCACAGCGGCGGTATTTTCACCGAAAGATGGGACACCTGCGATTCTGTCGGAGCGTCAGCATTGACAGTTTCGTTTTCTGTATTAAGCATTTTTGGTTACTCGATGTGGAAAATGATAATTTTTACAATAATTACGTGTATTAGAAAAAGTTATGATTATTTAAATACACGTTTTTTTTTTAATTAGGAGTTAAGAATCACAATAATAAACATGGTAGCCAAAACGAAAGTAATAAGAAATTAATACTTCGAATACAAAAAATAACATGAAAAATAATACTGAATATAAATAATACGATTTCTTCGCCAAAATAATGGGGAAAGAAATACTGACCAATCACAGAGAAATGAAAAGAAAATTTGAACACATACCTGGTCCTTGATGCATTACTTCTCGGTACAATTATCCAAAATAATTCATAATGGGTGGTATGTATGAAAAATAATTGAAGAGCTCAATTACTAAAAACTGATTTGAGCATATTTTAGAAATTTCGAGGTTGGACTTCGCAAGTTTTAGAAAAGTAAAAAAGAAATTGCCGGGTCACCAGTTTGGTGCGTGGCTTAAAACGCATTGCCAAATTTACTTTAAATTAAAGTATTAAAACATTTCTAATTAATGAAAACTGCCAGCCATGTAGGTAACAAAAATAAATTTTAATTACAAATTAAATTAACAAATATAGCTCATGATACATTGGCCGTATATCCATCGACCAGCACGAGGCAGAAGTTCGGAGCAAGCCGGCGAAGCCAGGAAGTGAGTCACTGGTTTTAGTTGGAGAGCAAAGTTCATCTCCATAGGTATGAGTGATGCTTATCGCCAGCTGGCGAAACAAACAGTCATTTATCGCATGTTTGGACGCTGTAGCACCATGGATTTCTTTCTTTGGGGTGCACTGAAGAGGGTTGTGTATGCACCACCTGTGAATTCCGAAAAGGATGTGGCTGCAAAAATCGTTTGTGCTGCTGGGGATATCCAAGAAAATTCAGGTGTATTTGAACCAGTCCACCAATCTATGGTTCAGCGGTATAACGCATGCATTGCCAGCAATGGTGTAAACTTTGAACAGCTTTTGTGGCATTTTCACATATCATCTACCACTAATATTTTTGACCAATAAATATTTAAGATGTCTCAATCTTGTGTCTTTCCGCTTCTTGTACCTGTCCTACTATTTTTCCACGACGTTTCTGACAATGGGCTGCTATGCAAATCCGAATCTTTGTGATTTTCCCTACCTCTCCTTAAAGTTTTTTCCGAATAATCCTGGGTCACCCTGTGTAAGGAATCTACTTAATTTCATTTTTTTATATGAGAGTTGAGTGAAAAGAGATATCACAGAAACGAGCACTAATGTTTTTAAAGTGTCGCACTTTAAAAACATTTTATGACTGCTTGATTCTAAATTTATACTTTAACGTCAAAAACAACAATATTTCAAACATTTCATTAAAAGTATTTCTTATAAATAAAGATTTTCATTATGATTATCATCAATGGAATAAGTTATGCAAAATGTAATATTAGAAACGATAATGAAACCCAATTTGATTTCACTTCAACAATACAGCATATTATTGTAAAATATGATTAAAATATTTATAAAAGATAAATTAAAATTAGAAAAAAAATTCTATGGTAGAAAAAATTGTATTTTTGAATTTTAAGGTGATATAAAAATTATTGTGATGAAATATTTTGAAAATAATCGATGAAAAATACGGAAATTTTGTCCAATTATTCATTAATTGAAACTCTTATTGAAACTTATTTTTAAAACTCTTCCAGGTGAACGTTATCGATACGCTCTAAATATGGTAATTTTAGGTCTAACTATCTCGACAATCGATAGTACTGTTACAATAAAAATTATTGATTGTGAACTCAAACTGACGATAGTTTTGCATTTATCGACGGTTTTAAAACTATAGACTTTAGTGCCTATATTTATAATTGCTGAATAGAAAATTATCGATACTATCCTGTGATTTGATATAATCAATTTTTTAATTGATATTTTGGTGAACTTTTGAGTGCATTATAGATATTTGAATTATCGATGTTTCAGAAATACAAGCGGAAGGTCGTGGATGCTCAAGTAGGATCCTGTTTTTACTACTATTACAATAGGAAACATTTTAATGTCCAGCTGTAATCATTTTTAAGCACATAAGGCAGTGAAAAATTTTCAGTGTGCATTGCATATTTCACGTCTTAGCGTGTTCAATACTGCAGCTGCTATTATTATCATTCAAGTAAAGTACTGCGAGACCCGAAACGGCGAATATTTCTACGAAATTTTTTTCAGTGTACGTTAAATGTGATTGATTTATTACCCGTAAAGAGTTCTTTATTTGTTTTAACTTCTCATTTTCTCATTTTGCATTCCAATCTTACATTCACAATTCTTTTTTATATATCAATACATGCGAACATAGCGATTTTGGAAGGAAGTGATCACAGAATCTCTTCTATCTTTAGAATATATAAAAGGAATCCAAACTTCAGCAATTTCTTGATGTCAATATATGTGTTGGCTAGTGTAAATATAAGATTAAAATTGCATCTACGGCAGTATTTGAAAGAAAAAGAGGAAATAATAAAATAACCAAATAATTTTGATCGAGGTAGAGATTTTTTTTCATAACATTCTTTAATAGTAATTTTAGCCGTCTTTGGAATTCAGACAAGGTTCTCATTTTAGCTTCACCCTAAACGAAATTAAGCAGACAGCGATGTACAATACACTCGCACACACTCATCAGACTATAAGCAACAATTTATCATAAAATAATGAGAGTTAACATATTTAATTTATACCTATGCTAATAGATGTGGAAGTCGCTGTTTTTAGCTAGGCCTTTCCATTATTTTGGACAACCTGTATGCGAGTGTAAGTTGAAGTTATTAACAATTAAGCTATTTTCATTTTAATACACTTATATTAATTTTTTTAAAAATAATAAATGCTGTACAATTAAAAAAATCACGTTTCCATTATAAAAAAACCTCTTAACACCACACCTACAACACCTTCAACACCAAAAGTTATTAAAAATTCAGCTATTTTTCATTTTTATACACTTATATTATTTTAAAAAAATGAATGTTGTATAACTAAAAAGTATCACGTTTCCATGATAAAAACACCTCTTAAAATAAATAAGATTTGGTTTAATAGAACGTATAATGATATCAAATATTGTTATATAAGATTGCATGTGATTGTAAGGAACCGAATTTGTTATGCGCTTTCGAGCCTTTAAACCTATTTAAAATTCAAAAATAGATTTGTCGAAGATAAATATGTTTCCGGTTCCACTAAAACTTTTAAATCGAAATGATCTATCGTCTTACGGAACATACTTTAAAAAGTTCTACATTCCCTTCCTATTATGTCATCTTTTGAGATGCTAATGAAGGAAAATAGGCTAAGGAATGATGTAAGTGATTAAACGGAGATTTAAAATCTTAGATTTCATTCACTTGAAAGATTGTGATAATGAGAAATGTGAAAGATAAAACCGCAAATGTTTTTCCTTTCTTTTCTTAATCAGAATCCCTATCCTTTTAGAAAGCTTTGAAAGTTCATCGTCTAAAATAAACTTTCATTTATAACAGTGAAATTGAGACGCAATATCTGATAAAAGTAATTATAAACTTCCATCATATTTCATTCGCCTATTACAAATATTATTTTGAGAAGCATTCATATGATATAATACGATTAAAATAACTCAAATACTTTTAATCGATGCTGTCATATAAAAATAAAATGCTTGATTATGTGGAAATTTAAACCATTAAAAATAAAATCTCAATTCGCATTTATGAAAGTTTGTTTTCTCAATTAAAGTTTTCCTTACGTGGGAAAAGGACATTTCTGACTTAATCCTTTTGGCTGTATAATTAGGAAAGTCAAACTAAAATTTTCTAGAAGATCCGAAATTAAAATGAAACCAATCAGTTTGCAAATATTTGACTATCATTTTCAAAAACTATTGTAAAATTTCGCAATATCTATATTGCTATATAATATCTATATTCAATCTATTACCGAGAGTAATTTGTTTTGAAATATCACCAATAATGCAATTACTCCCGTATTGGGAATTATGTTATTTTCTCATAAAATATACAATTCATGAGATGCTCCTTCATGATGCATAGAAATAGTTTAATTTTAAAATAAATGCAAATATATGTTCTGAAATATGTTTTAATGATATAGCTAAATTATCAAGACTATCAAGCTAATATTATTATTTGATTCATTTCATTACTATTTCGAAATGCATTAGCAATTTAGTATTGAAGCAGAGGAGAACAAAATTTTGTTTAAATTGCGTTATATGTAAGACAAATCTGAGTCTGAGAGTAGTACTTTATATCGACAAAATTTTGATATTTTCAATAAATTCCAGTTCTATAAAACATTCCAAGAATAATATTGTCAATGTAGAATAATTCTAATTTTTCTTAATTAAAGTAGTATTTAAATAAGAATTAAATACTACTTTAATTCTATGCATCATCAAGGAGCTCAGTTGCCCCTCTTAATCTCTTTCCTTAACAAAAAAAATATTACCAGAACAGAAAAGAAGGGAAGTAATAATTTTGGTAATTTTAATAAATTCCAGTTCTATAAGTCTTCCCAAGAATGATTATGTCAATAGAGCATAATTCTAATTTTTTGCTTACTAAAGTAGGATTTAAATAATAATTAATTTTATATAAAGGCTCAATTGCCCTTCATTATTTTTTTTCATTAATGGAAAAATTACCAATTACACATTACCGATGGGAAAAGAAGGGAAGTAATATTATTTAAATATTAGTTAGCAAAGGCAGAGAATAAATCTTCAAATGTAGTGAAATCATAAAAATTTACTGCTTTTGCTAACGCGTCAGACCTTACCTGGCTGGAGCAGTATATATACTGATATATAAAACATAGATTACATATATAGATTATGTGGTATATCAAATAATTATTTGTTCATTGTAATGACATTTTCTACATGCAAGTGCAATTCTATTATACGTAAGATTCAATAATGCAATAACATAATAGAAATGAATAAATGATTCTCAAATATTCATATGAGGTTAAAATTGCTCTGCGTGTTATTGGATATTTTTAGATTGATCTAGCTGATAAATAATGTAACCACCGTATATAGCTTCTTTAGACCCTCAAATAAAAATGGATGTGATTATTGCTGTTTATTATTGGCAAGAAAAAAGTTCCTTTAAGCCCGAATATTTTGAGTTCTAGAAGGTCTTAGATAGGACTAACACGGTGTAAAATGAATTGAACATGCTTCCTGTGTGATTAGAACCGCCTTGTAAAGAAACTTCATTGAGTACGAATTTTTTTAAACTGATATACAAATTTAGCAACTTAAAACTCTTTCGTTTTATTTTTCTTTCATTTTGGTACTTTTTATATATTTTCTTATTTTTTTTGCACTTTATGCAATTTGTATGTTTCTACATGCCTTATGTATTTACATTCCGTAATTGCATTTCATCTGTACACCTAAAAAAATCACTTTCGTGCATCTAAATGGAAAAAGACCATACGACTCCAGAAAAAGGAAAATAAGAAGGCATACTTCAGTAGCATTTGATTGGATTGTTTTTTTCTTTTGCCATCAATCATTACACAGCGAATTTAAGTGTAGTTCTAAATACACCTTACAGAGTTTTACTCTCATACATTTTGAATTATGATATGTATGGCTGTTCAGTTTCATTATTTGAAAATGAGAAACTGAACTATCTCAACTGAAGGAAAGAACTTTTTAGAAAAAAGGTTTTCTTTGGATTATTTGATAGAAATTCTTCTGAAATAGATATCTTGAGATTTCTCGGTGTCACTCATTTTAGAATTCATAAAAACGATTCAAAAATTTTTTAAATTCAAGGCGCATCTTTAAAATAAGTGAGGGTTTTTTTCCCCAAGCATTCTCTGTTTTGATTTCCAGAACTATCATAAAAATAATAAAAAAATAAAACGCCAGTCTTTGCAGCAGCAGTTCTTATATTTCTGATTAATTATTTGAATGGCTTTTAAATAGATAAATTCTGAATTCCAAAAGTTGCAGGCGAGTTATCCGTTCCTTTAAGCAACAAGCTGATTTGCTAATAAATTGTACTTAATCTAAATTGTTTTCCACAATTCATGTATTATTATGAAAAGATCTACAAAAAATTAAATGCATAGTTAATTCACGAATTGCTTGTTCTGTGGAAATATTAATTCTTCATGAAACGAATTATATCTTATAACCTATTAATAATTTTTCTTGCATCATAACACTTTTTTTTAATTTTATTTGAACTTGAAGTATAATTTTATATCTGAATGCTACTGTATGAACAAGAAAAGAATTTCGGCATTTCTAAATCAATAAAATGTAAAATGAATTAAAATGTTAATTGCTTGATTACTATTCTTGTCTTTTTTCCACTTAAAAAGTAAGTGTAATATTTCAAATTTTGCCACATATATTTAGAGAAAAATATTTGACTTTTTTCATCGGCCTGAGTTTTTTTACTTATTTCTTTCATGCTTATGATTTACGGCAATTAAAAATTATAAGGTCCTTTTATGATTGACCCAAGTGCAGCTGCAAGAGAAAATATTAATCTACAAACCAGGTTCAAAACCATAAATGTCAATATTAAAAATTTATGATTACAAATAATATATTATCATAAAAAAATATCACTTGTTTTTAAAAATGAAAAATTATTTAAAAAATTAAGCTAGCAAATATATAAACATGCCAAATAAATACACTTTTTAGTGTGAAAGTGTAAACTGAATGAAGAACTGATAAAAAGAATGAAATGAGACTGGTTATCAGGTAAGTTTCTTATCTTGTGCAAGTTTATTTGAAGCTTTTAAACCCTTAAAAAAATAATGTCCTAAGCTCTAAAAGAAGAATACTTGAATTAAATTTCATTAAATCTTGTTAACTGAAATTGGGTTTATCAATTTACTTTTTAAAAATAATGCTCAAATTGGAGATCATTTGAAACTTAATTCAACCATTGTTTTTTCTATTACTACGACGATACCAAAGATTATTTTTCTCATTTATCCTGAAAAATATATATGTTATTTAATATCATTTATTAAATTACTTACAAAATAATTAGCAAAAAATGGAATATGTATAAGGAAGAATATCACATCGATTTTCTTTCATTCAATTATTTTTCTGGAAAGTAAAGAGAAATGCGATGGGAATCTGATATAAATTTGATTAAAACAACATTAGACAATTTTTTCAAGGAATTATTTTAAAATGAAACACTTTTTTTCTGTATAATTCATATGTTTTCTCCTCTTCTAATGCAAAATCGAAAATATTGAATGTCATTTTCTTAGGATTTTGAAAATGACTTTAATAAGTATTTTATCGATTTCAAATATTTCTGAAAATTATGAACGTATAGAATTAAAAATGTGAAAACAATAAATTTAAAAATGTCCCGAAAAGTTAAATGATATTGGGTTTCAATAATTATTTAACAAATAAATAAGGATTTTAAAAAAAATAACATTGTTCAAAAATATATATAATTTATATTGCCATTAAAAATTATGATTAACTACCAAAATATGTTTATCTGCTAATAAAATTAATATTAAAAAATTACTTCTTTTATCTTCGCAGTAAAAAAGAGTGCAAGTAAAATGCATTATTAAGGCATAATGTCACTTTTTATGCAAAGAAAGGGAAAAAAAGAAAAAGAGAGAGAGAGGGAGGTTTTAGACAAAGAATTCTCACTTTTAAATTTTGCGTTCGTAAGCGTTCGTTTGTTTAATAGCATTAATTTAATTAAAAAATCTTGATGATATCAAATCATGCAAACTTTAAAAGCATCTTTTTTTCTCAATCTGTAAACTTCTAAATCCTTCTCATAAATATATATTTTAAATCTACATAAAGCAGAAAAAAATAAAGACTATTATTTTACCTCTCTTACAATGAAGTGGTGCAAACTGATGTTTTCCACACTGGAACGAATAGGGACTTATCAGTTCAAAAATAAAGTTTTATGTAACAGCTTTTTTTTTCAGACTTTACAGTATCTTGTACTGTAATAATATATAACAGATTTTTTCAGACTTTACATTTATCTTGTATAATTTACGAACTCGAAATTCTTTCATTTTATAAAATGCGTAACATAATTATAATATGTTGCAATATATATAATACATTGGAATACATTTTCTTTTGCAGAGTTTCACATTTTTTAAGGACTTTGAAATGTAATTTATTATGCTGTCATGAAATTGAAAGAAATGGCAAAATATAAAAATTGAACAAAGAAGTGCTTACCTTTCTAGAATTAACTTTCCTTTCAGACACCTACTTTTAAGAGTATATCGCATGAATAATTATATACAATTGAAAGGCTTTCACTGTTTTTGAAATTCATGCAGTAAGGCAAATTCATGTTTTTGAAAATTTTATTCATTTTAAAGAATAATTTAATATTGTAAGGACATGTCACTTCATCGAAATTTTAACTTTCACATTTTAGAAACATATGCGTATAATCAAGAGTTTTTCTTATAGTTATTTTTATAACAGCCAATTCCTTAGAAAAAAATTATTTAAAAAAACTTCCCTTTCAGAAAAATTTCGTCATACGTTCTTTAGAAAACGTTCTCAAAAGGTTTAAACCATAAATATATATATTAATTGAACAAATGTAGATGTAAGTGAACAAAAGAGCAGCACGACAAAAATAAACAATTACCGAACTAATTCAATGCTTAAATGCATTTTCGTATTAGTGAATTTGACAATATTTCATTGAAATGAAAATCATATTGACGAAAGAGTGGAAAAGACATCAGATTCTGGTTTCTCTTTAATCGTGTGATATTTCGTACTTCTTTTGAATAAACAGTAAAATCACTCGCTTAATTTTAATTATATTAATGCCGCTATTGAAACAACACTTAGACTAATTTTGAGTGTGACCTCTTAATTCAGATGAAAAGGGCAATTCCTCTTCAGACTTCCTTACTGGCCTCGACCTTCTTAGCATATTTCAAGCCTAATTGCAGGATTATTTCTAAGCGGACATAGGTTTCAATTCTAGAAGAGTCTGCTCGCAAGTCTGAATTTTACTGCCAGTTATGTTATTAACCAATCGATCTATGTAAAATCAATGGATATTAAAATTTTTCTTAAGACGTTTTGATAGTTTATTTATTATTTGACTGTGAAATGTAAACATTTATTTTGATTATTGATGATCGCATGACTAAGGTTTGATCAACCTGTCATGAAATATTTCATAAAATTAAATTAAGGAATAGAAACGACAGCATTTTAAAATTGCAAAAATAATTAAATGATTCTAAAACCATAATGATTTTTCATAAACTTGAAATTCCCATTTAGAGAAAAAAAATGTAAATTCGATTTTATATGCCGTTGGAGAAAAATTAGACATTTCTCTGAGATTTCATAATAAAATGGTTTCTAAAAATTCAACTTTATTATAAATATATTGAATAAATGGAAGTTTTCATTCCCAAATAAACTTTCTAATGATCTTATCTCTGATGAATAATGTAAAATATTATTTCTCATTAACCAAACTTAGCAAGCTCATCAGATTTTCTTTTAGATAACTTTCGGTTGAAAATCTTTCCCAACTCAAGTGTGCAATTAGTTCTATAATTATTTTAGCATTAAGAACTCTCTATATGCATATACTTAATTCAGTGAAAATTAATTTCATTCTTTTGAATTTTTATCCAATTTAGTCATTGAATAGGATATTATTGTTTACCAAAAGCACTCATTAAAATTTTACTTTGGGAAAATAGTTGTGCATCAGAAAAATATTCATTATTTGCACTTTGACTGAAAAATACTGTATTTTCGAAATTTTCCTAAATCAATTTTCAAATAATATTTTTAGCCATGTAATCTTACATAACCTGTAATATTTCGTTGAATTTACTTAAAGTGTTAATTATTTAATTAAAAAATGAAAACTTAATTGTAAACACAAGTTTTCGTTCACGCATTGCAGCAAATGGCTCATGTTTTCAGGGCCTTAGGAACCTAAATATTTATGTATGCTGAATGTATGCTAAATATCGCGTATGTATGCTGAAATATATATAATTTATTCAGCACATATAAGTTAATAATGAATTTACGAAATGTTCTCATCTTTTTTTTTCTTTAAAAACACAAATAATTGTATGAAAAGAGCCAAATAACATGTGAAGATAAATCTTTTTTTATTAATTTTATACTTCAGTTAGATAACAGTTTTTAAAGAATTCTTTTAAATTTTCTAAAAGTGCCATTTTTTAAATTTTTTAATTTTAATATTTGCATTACTTTTCTTTTTCTATCTTCATTCTCATTAGAATTAAATATTTTATAACTTGGGCCAAAGAAGTTAATACTGCCTATTTCAATTAAAAGTGCAATATAATAAGTGAGAAGTTCATTTTAGTTAATGAATATATATTTTTTCAATGATCTGATTTCTCATTTTTTTAGTAGATAAGTTGGTTTTATTTTTTAATTTTGATGAAAACAAATTTAATGGTACGAATTTGTATTATTGATTCCCAGCTTAGTAAGTCTTCTGTTAAGGAAAATAGTTTTGCAGATACCTCATATGGATGCCAAATCTAGGACCGCTTGCCGTGGTGACAAACATGGGAACTTGATGACGAATTTAACGACTTTGGTTATAATATTCGGAAAAAGGAGAAACAACAAGAATCTTGGCGATATATCCATTAGAACTGCATTTGTGTCATTTATCTAGAAGCTTCTATGCCTTACTCGGAAACTATAAAGAAAGAGAGAGAGAAAGCTGAGTCAGTTAAGAGTAACAGCTTAATCGAGAGACGTCAGATTATTTACGGGAGATTTCTCTTGCGAGTTCTCTCTGAGCTCTTTAAACAAGTCTTTGAATGCGGTTGTTAACCATAACTTGCTGTTTGTATCCTCCTGATTAGTCCAAGTGCTGTTATTGATTACGTTTCTTATTTAGATCAAAATTTGAATGTTTTTATACTATTATACTCTGATAGACAATCCAAAAATATTATTGTCATTTTATTCCTTTATATTATGAAAATGGAAACACTCTGAAATAATAAAGATGAAAGGAAATAAAGCAAAATATCATGTTTACCTATTCTGTAAAATGAAACAATGTATAAACTTTGTCGAAAATAAAGCATTTTTTTTGAAAAAAATGTAGGGAAGTAAACATTAGAGTTCAAGTCAAATAAATAATATAAAGTAACTATATTAGTATAATAAAAAGCAGTTAATGTTTTTTCGAATCCTTTTCGTCGTATTTTAATGTAACAATAAATAGTAATAATTAAACAATTAATTTGTTTTTATATTTTATCATCGATAATGTTTTTTAGGAGGAACCTCAAAATAATTTTAGACCAATTAACTTTCATTTCTCCGAAATCTACTACAACTAAAAAAATTATTATTTTGCAATTAACTTCTCAAATTTACAGGAAAGAAATTTCTATTATATTCTGCAGTGGATTCTGTTTTTTTATGAATACGGAAAGCTTAAAGGGTTTCGAAAAGAAGTTTTAGTTAAGCAAAATCACACGAAATGCTTTCTAATATCACAATTCTATTGAATAAATAATTGTTTCTATTAGAAAAAAAAAACACTATCATTTATTTATTTATACATTTGTTTGTTCTTTAAATTACAGTTACATGAAAAAAAATTTCAAAATGTCGATATGATTTTATACTCTCTGTGTAACAAATAATGCTTTTTAAAGAGGTAATGTTTTTCAAATCAGTATCAATTCTATTTTGCCCACTTTCAAACATTTATTTTAGATAAAAATGATAGAAACATATTAAAACGCTGTTTTATTTCTGTTTAATATTAATGGATACAACAAAACGGCTCAAATTTCCGTGTATAAACTGTTAAATAGAATATTAAATAGAAACTAACCCGAAGCATCTGAATTATCGCCGTCGTGTTAGCAAGGAAAAGAGAACTAAAATTTAATGCAATAGCATTCGCCATCCATAACATAACTTACCCATCCGAGAACACCTAATTTATAAGAAGCTTCCCCACCACCATAAAAGAAGCCCCTTATTCCTATATCTGAGGTTCCCATCGGTAGGTCTGCTACAGAACTAAAAAGACAAATAAAAAAAAGAAATTAGAAAATTTGAGAAATTTGAAAAGTATCGCTAGAAATTTAGAAATTTGAAAAGTATCGCTAAACAGAGAGTTTTTACCCATTTTTGATTTTTTTTTCTTCGCCTTCTAGCATCGTAACAGGACTATTAAGTGTCATTTATAGGAATACATTTTCATGGAATTTTAGCTTGCCTTTCGCAATTTCTCATCCCCTAACAAGCTGTGTATTGAATTTCGAAATTCCTTGTGAAGCAAAGTTAATATAGTAATTAGTTAAAAATTTATGTTCAAACTTCAACGCCAGCATTTTCTTTAATGCTCTATATTTAAAAACTACTTATTGATTCACTAAATGCATTAATTTTAATTTTAATCCAAGGACTAATGTATTTTGTTTTACACACTTTAAGACAGCAGCTGACATTTTTTTAATCCTAATCTCTAACAGCAAATAACGTTAATTTTCTCATTTACTCTGAACAAATCTAAATTGAATTTTTTGATTTAATTGAACAAATTGAACTGTTTTATTCAATTGAACAAATTTTAATGAATAAAACAATGAAAGTATTGCAAAATCATCAATAAGATTGATTCAGTTTCCTTGAAATTTATTAATATTGACTTATTAAAAGTGGAGCTTTTCAATCATTAAATATAAATTTAATTACAGAAAAGAAGTGTTAAATTATACACTTCGATAATTTATTCAATGCCTTAACTCTTCTCTTTAAGACCTACAAATCTCTATAAAATAATAAATTACTAGATTAATTTTTTGTATTAGATTCTTTATTATAAACAAACAATCAAGGAAAAAAATGCTCAGACACAAAATTTTAAAATATTAATATAATGAGAACAAAGTACATACTTTATGTCTGTTAACTTCAAAGAATTTTCTTTACTTTTTTAAAATAATGTATGCATGAAAAATAAATTTTTGAAGCATACTATTGATTTGGGGCATTCTTTTATGTTGTTGTTCTTGTTTACTCGGTAAATGTGCAATTTAAAAAAAAAAAAAAAAAACAGACTTTTTTTAAAATTTGAACGTTGCGAAATAATTTTCCTTACTTTGGAAAAATATATTTTTAATAACAAATTAGAAGATAAGACACTATGTAGAAATGAAATATGGTTCTAAAGTTCTAAAGTGCTGATTTTTTAAAACTACTACGAAACTCACATTTAACAACAAATAGGCAATAATACAAGAAGTGAAATATAGTTATAAATATTTATTGATATTATCATTTAACAAAATGTATTTATCTTAATTTTTAGAGAAATGGACATTTTTTTGAAATGGTGACAAATTCATGGATGTTCTTATGATGAGATTTCAATAATATGCGAATGAAAGATAATTGAACAGAATAATTTTCTTTCTCGTCAAATGATATGACATCATTGACATAATTTCCTATTTCAAAGAGTTTTTTTTTTTTTGCCATTTATGATAATGGTTAAATTACCAAGAAGAACTTCTTGGCTTCATATATTTAACTTTATATTTACGCGATTGATTTTAGTTCCTGTAGAAGTAGGATGTAAGGGGAATGAATTCTTGTTTATATGGCACCAGTCAAATTTAATTTTGTCGTCATTTCTCATCTTTTAGAGAAAAAAGGATTTCGTTATCTAGCGTGTATCAGATTGAAGTTTTATTCAAGTTGGTACAGTTATTTGCTTTTGTCATATTTCTATGAAGAGCGTTTTTGAAATTTTCAGTATGAATAGGGATTTCGATTTCGAATCAGGCGCGAATAGATTTTAAAAAAACTTTGCCTCATATCATTATATTTAATATACATTTTAATGATTAATTTTTGGAAACAATAATCCTTTTATTTATTTGCAGACACTAATGCAGAGCACAATTCACAAAAATATGAACAAATGTGTTTCAAAAGTTAAGTCATGTTTTTATTATCTTTTTAAAATGTGTTTACTCTTTTTTTCCCTCTAGATAACTCATTCCCTAGTTACCTTTGATGACCAACTTCTCCTCTGTAGATATTAGGTATATTTAATTTCGGTTAAATAGTTCCAGCATAATTTCGTGCTCATGAATACATTTTGTTAGACATTACAGTAATGTTATTTTAATAGTCTTACACATGTTCTGATTAATGTATACATGAACATTTTTAATAAAGGCCAGATTCATAACATTAAAGAGATATTAAAAATGTAATTCTGCGTATAATCTATTTTCTAAATTTCACAGCATTATATTTCTTTATTCATCTTCTATACTACATAAATAATAAACAAAATCTATCTTTAGCTTCCAAAAATGGAAGGAAATGACGCGATCAAATATTTGCTGAAGCTATAAAAATGATTTGCAATTCAGTGTGCAAATATGTCATCTATTTTTTAGAAATTAGGAACAGAATTTTTTAAAAAAAAATAGTTTCCAAAATTTAGGAACAATTTGTAAGACTATTAATTTGGTATCTTTGCAAAACACTTTTTTACACTTTTGAAACAATGCAAGATTTATTTTTATGTCCAGAAATTATTATGTCCATTATATGTCCAGAAATTATTGTGGAATGACGATAAAATTAAGCTTAATTTTTTAACAAAATTTCAAAAAAATCCTATATTTCAATATATATCAGTTTTGTAGTTCTAGGTCAAACTTTATGGCTTGTAGAGCTCCAAAACATACATGCACATTAGGGTGGAACAAAAAAATCAATTTTTAATTTTTAATTTGAAATAGTGTGGAAAAGTTGCATTTTGGTATAGATAAAATAAATTATAAATATGAAAAGTTTTGGAGTATGTTTTGAGGTGCCGCTATGTTAAATACGTTAAAATTTCGTTTAGTTGAAATTTTTGCTACATTTTAAAATTTTTATACGAAACAATCAATTTTAGATTTTCAATTTGTAATAGCTAGAAAAAGTTACCTTTTGATATAGATAAAATAAATAAAAAAAATATTGAAGCAGATCTTGAGATGACTTAAGGACATTAAAGTTTCATAAAAACACACTTTTTACAACTTTCTAAGAATTTTCGAGTTCTTCGATTATTAAATAAAATGGCTCAAATAGACATTGTCATATGAATAGAAATATAAAAACAGTTTTATTATTGCACTGCCAGGGCATTGAGTCGTCCCCGGAGTGGTTGTTATTTAGGTAAAGCGCAGTTTTATCTGCGTTCGGCGACAAGGACAGGCCTGGTTTCAATTGGTAGCTTAGCCTAGTTCAGTTGAGTTGCCGTCCTCGCTCCATCTATTGAATAGCTAATTAACGTAACTGGTTTATTAGTTTGTACGCATGTGTGCTTTGCTGTGAGTAAAGATGGCTCAGTCTAAATTAGTAAAGACGAGGCAAATGTTAAAACGTTCTATTTTTGAGAAATTTAGTGATTTGCTTGAAGTTGACTCCCTTCTTACGAATCTGTTATGAAGTGCAACTGTTCATTAGTCTTAACCTCAAAATTGCTTCAAAGAAGGATCCTTCTGAAAGAGAAATATGTGACACTTTAGTTCCCATAGAAGAACAAATATGGCCAAGAGCTTCTATTCCCGTTGCTTCTAGCAAAAGAATTTCAGAAATGATAAAAGCTTATTATCTAAATACAGATATTTATTAAGTCTAAAAGTAGAAAATGTTCAGATACGTTTGATTCCAACCTCACAGAATTTAGAGAAGAAACTAGTCTTTTATCTCATATTACTGACTTGAATAAAAGGAAAAAAATGTCAGTTATATAATAAAAGGTCCTAAACGATCAACGCTCTAACAGGAAAATGGTTATGGGTAATATTGATATATCTACAACGCATGCGGTTTGAGGAAGAAAGAAGCAAGAAAGAGTAAAGAATTACAGAGAATAATGAACTTTAATCAAAAACGGTCAAAAAATACTTTTGTATCAGAAACCATAGCTGGCAGTAATGGCAAAGCTGAAGAATAACAGCGTTCTTTACAAAAAGAGGCAAACTAACCAGATATATCAAGTAGACAAGAAGTGATAAAACTAACAGGTGCCTGTGTGGTTTAATATTAAGTTAAAACCTTTAATATTAAGTTATGGTTTCGAACATCTTTTTAACCTTATCTCATATTCACGCTATCTCTCTGATTATCTCAGAACGTTATAGACCAGATTATTCTAAGAAATGGGATGCTTCAGAAAATATCCTTTTGTCCATGCTAAGTGGTGATTGTAAAATTCAAAGAGAACTTGATTTACGACGTGTTTTAAAATCAAGAACAAAAAGTGAAGACAAAGCCAAGAAGTGTAATTTTCCAAAGATAAACTTCGATGCAAAGGTTTACATCGACATGATCTCAGGGCTTGAAAATGACGTAACTGATCTTCCTATGCTAACATGTTGTTTCCATTGATTCTCTGAAAGATTTTATACGGAAGGCATCTGAAACTGAACCAAATAACATAAGGGACTCGGTTATCGACTTTTCCCAGCTTTCTTTCTCATGCAAGCTGTGGAAAGAGGTGTGAAACTGATGGCCGAATCGGCTCAAAATGTTTGGGGTTCTATCGCTAGAGAAGGATACATAAGAGCAAAAAATTAACTCACGTGGGAATATGCCAAAATTTAGTTAAAAAAACCAGTTTAATGTGGAACTTAAGGAGAAAAAACATTTTATAGCTGAAACATATGTAATCATTAAGGATACAAAAGTAAGAAACGCAAAATTTGACATAATTTTTTTATTATTATACTTTGTAATTAATAATTTTTTCCAGTTGTAATGTTTATATATGTATTTAAAATCATCTTTTGTAATATTATATGAATGAAAAATTCATAAAAATATTTTATGAAAGTTAATAAATTTTTTTAAAAAATTTAAGATTTTTGAGACTCCAAGAGATATTGTTGTTTTGCAATCAAATTTTTTTTTAAAAATTCTTTTTGATCCTAAAAGCTAATTTTTTCCCACTATTACCAAACTAAAATCAAAGAAAAAGTTTTAAGGCACATTTTAAAAATTTCCATTTATTTCACATTTTTTTACCAATTTCAAGCTTTTTGCGGCATCTCAAAATAATATAATATTTCAACCAAATTTTTAAAAATTGTTTTTGAACCTTAAATGCAGCTTTTCCGCACTAGCATTAAATTAAAATTCCAAAAAAAAAATTGTAAGGCCATTTTTGTTTTATCCTAATGCACATCATTATTATAAGTAGAAATTGATTTTACAAGTAGTAATTTGTCAAATGTAAATTTTGTTTTGATATAATGGTAGAAAATATTTGAATAAAGTTCTTAACAGGAAATCATTTTAAATCCTTGGCAATATAATTTTCATTCCATTCGACTCACGCCAACATGCTTTTGTGAAATTTCAGTTTCGAAGCAAAAATCATGGAATTGGAACTTGGCATTTTTTATATACAGAGGCTGGCAAACGTTAAACCCATCAACCACAAGGATTCTCAGCCTTGTCAGGCGTCTGTTTTGTCTTTTCAAATGTCGTCTTCTTCATGTTCATTCAAGCGTAACTCTATCCCAGTCGAAGTCATACTTCGAAAGATCTTCTTATGAGATTCATTGCAAAATGGTCCCTGTTTAGCTCCAAGAATAGGTGGCAATATTTTGAAATCTTGAATCTAATTTAATTTTATTAGAGCAGAAGAGGAGACTCATTGTTTCATTATTACAACATTGAGTCGTTTCAACGTCCCCAATTATGTGCTATTTTTAAATTAGTATTTATGTAAATGGAAGATGGGTAACATGCATCCTAATGGCCATGGGAGAAATGCCTACTCAGATAATCAGAAGAACTGTAATGTGTCACATTCGTCTAGGCAAGAGCTAATGTATAATGATACATCTGTTAGATTTTTTTTTTGTCTATTTACTATGTGAAAGTTATAATGAACCTATCTGAGCCTTATCTGAGAATCCAGAATGGATTGGCGATATGTAAACCAATATATAAAACAGGCATTTTTCTTAGACATTTTTTAAATAAGTATAAATATTTCCATTATATTTATTTATAATGCTGAAATATTTCCAAAATCTCGTCCATCGAATCTTTGGCTGAACCCCGAGACGCCTGGATAGAACTACGAAATTTCTTCCTCCTTTCATTACATGTGGTTGATTGAGTACTAATGGCATGTTCTTTGCTCGTTAGAGAAGTTCCCCAAATGGGCATAAGGGAAAGGGAGGTTTCCTGAGAACATTAAAAAAACATAAAAACACGCATTGCTTAATATTATCAGCTAAACGATTGCCTCTTTTGTATATCAACCCCTTTAGAGAACAAGCTATCAATATGATTTTTGAGGGGAGGAGGGTAAATATTTCTTTTATCTGGAGAAAAAAAAACAAAAAAAACACGGTTCTCCAGTATTCTAAAGCATCAGAACTAGGAATGATCTTAGTAATGAGAGGACTAAAAGAATTGTTTATCATCTATCAATATTGCTTGAAAGTTATTCAGATCATCATTGGGAATTTATCTGCTAGTTCAGACAGAAGGCTATTTAAAACTAAGTGAATACATGGGTAATAAGGTACTTCGGTAGAGAACGGAACCATCCAACAAAATTGTGAAAATGCTACGCCATGCATTTCTGGGAGATTGTCATTGATGCTGTATCTCTCTTATGAAATGTTGAATTGATTTTTTAAGTGATTGTACAAATGATTATACAGCTAGATTCTTACAGCATTCATCTGCATTAAACGACATTCTTACAGCATTCATCTGCATAAATTACATTTTTGGTAACAGATCCGAACCCAATTATCAAACATAAGATGCTGATCATATTCTGAATGTAGTTGACCTTAGAATCTATGAAAACTGCACAATTAAATTTTTATATTATGTATTGATATATTATTTACTGTGCCGTCTTTGGATTCTTGAATTATGAAATGACTGTTCGTACACCAACCTTCATTACAAAGGTAGCTTGAAAAATATGCCAAAATTTTAATTTCTTAATGCTATCTAACATGCTTCATTTACTCCGTTTCTACCAGGGGGGGAAGTAAGAATCCAATAATTGGCAATCATTAAACTATTCTACTGATACATCTGCCGGCGTCCTGGCATAGGGGTAGCGCGTCTTCCCCGTGATCTGGGCGCCCCGAGTTCGAGTCCCGGTTCGGGCATGGTTGTCCTTCATTTGTTCTATCTGTGAGATGTGTGAATGTGCCCCCTTTAAAAAGGGGCTGTGCAAGCGAATGTGATGAGTGAGTAGCAAAATCGTACTCTTGGCCCTAGTTGGCGCTACTAAAATAAGAGACGTTTCCTTTCGGCTTAAAATCGTTGATTTCAAAAATATGAATATTTTTGAGAATTTTGTAGATAAAAAAAAGGAAAATTTATATAAGAAAAGATAAATGAAAATGAAAACTTTTACTTACTGATTTTTTTGAAATACGGTTATTTAAAAAAAAATATTTTTATAACTTTTTTTAGTACAAATCACCATAAAGCAAGAAACTGAAGTGTAAATATTTTACAAATTTTTTTACAGACTTGATTTTGTAGGGAGAAAAATACAAAATCCACTGTATAATTTTTCGTATTGTGGAATACGGCATATCTAATAAACGAGAAACAACTGACACACCTAGACCATGCGGTGACTGAATGTTGGCTTCATTGGTTTTGTCAGATACATTTTCGACGCTAGAAGACAAGCTTCATCCTCTATCTCAGAGAAGGTCAAACTGCAACTTTGTTTCAAATATATATGCATCATTTTAAGTAGGGTACACGAAGACATTCGACCTTTTTCGATTCTTCATACAGCGGAATTCTTTTACAGCTACAGCGGAGTTCTGCTGGCCCTGGTAGAACAATTCTACTAATAGTGTATTTTCTTTTATATATGATGCATTATATCAGTAAGTAGCTAACTAGAAAGAATTAACTAAATCGAAGTAACTAATACTCGTGAAGAATCCGTTTTATTTTATCCAAGGAATAAAGCTAATACACGTGTTGTGTACCATAAATGATGTTTCATATTCTCAACATAAGCAAATGGAATCCATTTAAATTCTAGAGCCATTTATTGATTATTTTTTTTACTATAATTTCTTATTATTAAATGTCAAGCACATTATTTGAATTAATTGTAGAACAATTTTTTCTTATTTCGATCAATAGAAAACACTCTAGAACTTTTTTTTTGCGAACTCTGTATATGAAAGCTATAATATTCAATCAAATCTACTCAAATATGATTTAGATTTTTATAAATTTTGCATATTTTTAATGGAATTATATTCAACGAGTATTAAAATCCAAAAAGAAATAATCCAAAATTTTATTAGCATATGAATTCCTTTTATTCACTTTAAACGCATTCATAAATAATTTATATCACTTTATAATGTCTTAGTCTTCCAGAAAAAACAGTTTGAAACTAGTTTCCTCTAAGTATTATAAAAGACTTTGGAAAAAAGTAAAATCTTATTCAAGGCTGTTTATCAATTACAAATAATTATCTTTGAAATAGAATTCTATAAAAATTGTATCATTTTCGGATTGAAAACGTTTTACATAAACAAGTTAATTCTTACAATTAAAATAAAATATTGTCGTAAAAAAATCAATATATAAAAATTATTCCAATAAATCGGAAAATATTCCCGTAAATCCGGATTTATTGGAAAAAAATATTCCAATAAATCTGAAACTATTCCAGTAAATCCGGATTTATGGGTTAAAAATATTCCAATAAATCTGAAAATATTCCAGTAAATCCGGATTTATTAGAAAAAATATTCCAATATATCCGAAATGCCAGAAAAGAAAAGAATTGATGTCAAATTGTTATGAAATGCTAACAACGGGGAAATTGATGTCTATAGTATCTTCATAAAATTCTCCTGGAAATTAAATTTATTTTAATATTGTTGATATTCTCACAATGCTGGAATATAATCTGGATAATTGTCTGACTTCTGATTAGTACATTTCTGTTTCGAATAGGTTTTATGATGTTGAATTTTCGGAAATATTTGTATGCTTATTGTGCAGGATCCATCAAATCAGAACTGCTCAGGACAACGCAGTCGGTAGCTTTTAACAAATACTTCCAAATCAATCTGATCTAGTCTGTATCCTCAAGGTATGAATCTCCTTTTCCAAAAGCATACTCTCCTTTTCTCAGGCATTATAAAATCATTAGGATAAGCATTTGATTTAAGATATGATGTTCATCTCCATTGATAATATTTCTCAAGCATTATCAATGGAATTATAAAAATTGATGAATACTTATATTTGCATTGTGACATTGATCCTTAGATGATATGGCATAAAACTATGAAGAAAATTATTTTTCATCAGAATCTAATCAATTCTTTATAAGAAAAGAATATTAAAATATGAAAAAATTGCATAAAAGTAGTTTTATTGCTTTAATTTGTTAGGTTGGGACAATCAAAATAGGATATCGCATGTGAAGATCAGACCAAATAAAAGAGGAAATAAGACAAAAAGTTGTAAATTCAGTTTTCCACTTTAAATTTTATTAATAAAATTTTATTAAATTAAGATTAAAAATTTTAAATAGGAAGTACAAGGATATTTAAAAAAAAACTTTAAAATTAGCTGTCATATCTTAAATTGGTTAGAAATAATTTTAAAAAGAACAAATTTTGAAAAATATTTTTAATTTCTTTAAAATTTGATCGAAATTTTTAAAATTCCATTTATTTAAATGAAAATTACAGAATGAATAAAAAATTAAATTGAATATCTACATAATTTTCGAAAAACACAGCTTTTTCATAAAAAAATATTTAAAGAATATTCATAGAAAATCTCTATAATTGCTTTTCTATATCTATAAATTCATCGATAAAAGGAAAATTAAAAAAGAATAATTTTATAAGGTTTATTTTGTTCGCTTATACTAAAACCATATTTTGTCAGAAAAATATAATAGAGAATTTTTTAAATCTTTCGATCCGTCCATTTCTTTATAAATACAAATTTATTCTACTTGCTGTCATCATTTTGTTTGTTACTTTGAACTCCTTAAATTTATTGGTAATTAATAGTTAAGTTATTTTAATAATTTGATATATAAATTTTAACAAAACATTTTTATAACAAAAATTACATAAAATATAATTTTTTATATCATTTGTGCATTTATTTCATTTGTGTTAATGAATATGCTTCATTTTAAAGCAAGTCTTTTAACATATTTTTGCAATCTTTAACAGATGAGACTAATAACTAAGCCTTTCCTGTGATAGATCCTTTCAGAATTCCATCACACAGAAAGGTATCAATCTTCAGAATTAGCACAGAAATTACAATATAATTTACAATTGCATTGTTAATACTAGAGATAAAAACTATTCCAGAAAAAAATTAAAATCAAGGTATAATAACGTATTACATTTAGATAAAATGAACAAAAAAATTTAAAAAATATTATTTTTAAATTAATTTTAATTAGAGCATTAATCATATTTTTAGCTGACTACTGCGATCCGTCCATAGATACACGAGTAAAGCTGAATGACTGGACCGCCGCGACAGCAAAAATGACTGCGGTTGAGTCCTAAGGACCATCACCGGCCACGGCACAACCCTTCCCTAGGGTAGTACGTCTTGTCATCGATGGAAGGAAGTCAACTTCCCACCTCTTCCTATACCCACCAGGGCTGCAAGAACGAACCACCATACCGGAAGTTTCACATCCTCATTTTTGAGGTGCCCCCCCCCTCCCACAGTGGAAGAAATTAGTGTACTAACGAAGATATTTTTTTTTATTTTCTCCTTTTCAGTCTTTAATTTATAATTCATTATGAAAAATTTTGAGAATACTTTTAGCAATGTCAAAATTTATTACAAAATCATAATTTAAATGAGTTAATTGATTAAATTATAATTCCCTCTTAAATATGTTAAACTAATGAAATGCAGCAGCTACCAAGACTTACATTTCAAAACTACTGCATCAACAACTATGTAAAAATTCTTTTGTAAAATCCCATTCCTTTTAAGAAAAATAAGTTAAATAAAAGTGTATTAAAAATACAAAAATAATAATTCAGCTTTTATTACTTAAAATGTAAATATTTATAGGCAGAGTATTTTTATCCAAAAATGAAATACTCTAAAATTTGGAATTATTTTTTTATATTTGAATGTTTATAAAATCTTCTATCCGCTTTTATGTCATTTCTCTGAATTAGATTGGAATGGCACTCAGTTTGTGAATAAAAATGCTACGATTTCTAAGTAAAATGTTATTACAGGATAGAATAAAAGCATTGTATAAATCAGAATGGTTCTCATATCTGTAAATAAAACTCTTTTCCAAGGTCGGAAATGAGAAGAGTCAATTCAAGACCTAAAGCATTTCGCATACATCAGAACTGTTCTGAAAATAGAAATTCATATGCACTGATGACACAATTTGTTGTGACGGATAAAATGGAATATTTTATGATGGTATTTTATTTTCAATCTAGAAGAAGAAGAAATATATTTAATATATGCAAAGATGTGATAATATAAAAATGGATGGTGAAAATCATATTCACTATCATATAAATCTATTATCATGCATACTTTAATACATCAAATTCTTTTTAACATTTATAATAATGAGTATGAAACATTTTATTAAAATACTGTATGATAGTATTTTCATTGATTTGGAAAATATTAAACAGCAATTTAAAAAAACAAAGACTAAATAATTTTAATTAGTATATTGATCTTCATATCTTTTCAAACAATAGTTTAATTTTAAAAATTGCTGTTCGTAAATTGAAGTGTTCAAGATGAAAATAATAAATGTTAATATTTTAAATGTTTGAAGAAGAAAATCATTAACGTAATGGAAATAATGCTCTTTTAAAAATTAAACTTTCAACTTCCATTCTAATAATTACAAAGGTAAAAGGTCACATTGTATAATCTACTTCTAAAGATAACTGTAAATTTGAGATAGCTCTTGAAATATGATGGAAATCCCTTCATTTTTTTTTGCAATCATATTATTGCGAATACTTGCACATTATTAATATTTATCGAAATCATTCTTATTGTTACATTTATTTTTTCTAATAAACAATTCATCTTTTAGCAAGATAATTGGGTTTTTTTTCTTACATTATGAAAGAAAGATTTGCCATTGAAAAGGGAACTTTAGATTTACCGTGCCTAGGAATCTGAAAAACCACTATAATATCTTTTAAGTAACTTAAATCTTCATACCATTTAAAGCTTATTATAAGAAGGGTAAAATACCTTTCAACAATGTTCAATAATTATTCATTTAAGTATTATGTTTCCCCAACTACTTTAACTGAAGAATTATTATGAAATATGAAACAAATTGTACTTGGATGGTCATAAATATTTGAATGTAATCAATGAGTTATATCTGCAGACATAAATGTTCGAGTTCCGACAAATCTAATTTTCAAAAATTTAATTAACTTAAGTTTTATCAGGTTTAAAAAAAAAACAATGAATTTCTATCTGTCAATCAGTCAATACTAGTTTTTCTCTAAGACGTAAACTTGATCCGCTCTTGATTGAAATGTTAAGCAAATGTTCTTTAAATTCGAAGGGATCGGGAGCAGCAAGACTAAGCCCTCATGCTCGAATAAAAATTTTGATTGAAATGTGCTTGCGTAATGAGTTTGTACCTGTTTTTTTAAAAAAAATTATTGTTGGGTACATATTTTTCTAATTATTTCAGTAGTACAAGTGGTTGAAATTTACTTTTAAACGACAAATATTTAATTCACCTACCTTACACTTAGATTTTCAAACTTTCATACTGAAATTCAAGCAAAATCAGGAAGACTGTTTTACAAAGTAGTTTAAGATTCTGAATTAAGAAATGAAGCTATACAATAAGTAAAATACGAGATTTAAGCATATTTCTGAATGTAAGAGTTTTAATATTCCTTTTTTATTTATGCATTATCTAAAATATATTGAAAATACGATTTTTAATAGCCGCTTAATGTAAAATATGTATGAAAATATGTTAATGTTGAGTATGAAAGAGAATTTGCATAAAGTTTCAATTTCATTGCAAAAACAAAAATAAGAAAATAAAATTATTCATTAAATAAATTAAACACAAATATCACACACCATCTTCAATTTTTACAGTACTATGATGCAACAATAACTTGAAAAGATTATGATTTATAGTACAAACATTTTAATGGACATTAATGGCAATTTATCCAAAGAAATATCATTTAGTGTATTATAATAAGTGTATCGAAATTTAATTCCATCATTTCCTTCAAGATATATTTCAAGCATTAATTGAATTTATTATCTGGATTTCGACATCCCATATTACAATAAAAAGTATGAGTATTTTTAATTATGAACTATTTTCCTTGCCTTCTGCATATGTTTCCAAACACTGATTTTCCTCATTTCTTTCTGCTCTCAGGACCAAAATATTTTTATTTTTCTTCATGAGTTTTCAAGAAAAGAAATCTTGGAACTTATTTTTTCTGCAATATGAGCTATTCGCCTTCGAACACCATCGCTATATCTAGTATAAATCCTTCGAAAAGATTGTAATGCCAATCTTCGTGCTTTAATAGCAGGAATTGAACTTCTATATTTACATCTAACGTTAACTTGATATATTAAGTATCAAACTTATAATAAACATCTTGAAACTCTTGTGAATCGAAGCATAAATTTTTCAGAAAACCTTCTCAAGTGTGCAATTATACGTCGTGGTTATCTGACTGCGACTAATTTAGACGTTTGCAATTGAAATCTACTCTGGTAAATTTTAAGTCATCGATTGGGTACTTGTTATTCTGAAAACGATGAAATATTTGGTTCACTTTCAATTATGTTGAAACACTAAACAAATGAAAGAGATTTAAATTTTAAGTAACGCAAATATTTTTTGGAAAATATCTAAATGCAACGTTCATTTTTTCATATGTATCTCAGAATTATTGGAACATTATTTTTAATGCAAATAACATGGAATGTTTATTTGGTTCTAATTAAATAATAAAGCAAATTATTAAATTAATAAATACGGTTTATATATTTGTATCTATTGATACTCTATTTAAATTTTTATACTTTTATTTCCATACTTTTACTTATATAGCTTTTAATTTTTGTTCATTTTTCATGGATTTATCTCTTATATGTTTTCTTTCCAATGCAAACCCCTGAGAATGTTAGCCAAAATGTTGCAGAGATTATATTTAATTTGTTACTAAAACTTAGACTTAATTTGGTAATGATCAATGGTAATCCAATTTTCTTAATCAAATAACAAAGTTTTGTAAATTTCAGAATAAAATTCAATCGCTTTATTATAAACTAGCCGCCTTTGGCGACCAGCCGTTTCGCCAGTATTACCGCTCACTACAATTTTCAATTAAAAATTTTAAGTAACTGGTCTCTTAATAGATTCTCAAAGAAAATCTTTTTAATCTTCAAATTTTGATAGTCATACCAAACCTATACTGTTGCTTAGATCGTTTCAATTTACTATATATATATATTGCTAATTTGCTGTCATTTCCGGTAAAACTTAAACTTTAATTTAAATTGGAAATACTGAAATTGAAATTAATATAAAGATATTTTTTCATAAAACTAAGCGTTTTATTTTATTTATCATCTGTATTGCTATTTATTTATTATTATTATTATTCAATATGAGTATTGCAAACAGAATCGCTCGGTATTTAAATCTTATGTGAACTACAAAATATTTTTTCATAATTTATATAATATCTCAAACAATAATTCAACAAAAATTTCTCAGATTCAGCATAAAATTCAGTTTTTAGTTTTGCTTTCCCAATTTAGAAAAACTCAACATTTTCATAATCTAAGGCCAATTAATCTTGAGAAACCTGCGCGCTGATTGGCGTATTTTCTTTGAAGCGATCGATGGAAAATCTAAAATTATCCTTTTTTTATTGAATAGTGATATTAAAATTTTCATAAATCAGTCAGTTTAAGTGATTGATTTAGTTGATTGGAAATTAACTCTTTTTATTTAAAATATTAGTGTTTCAAGAACATTTTGTTAATCGTGATTTCCACAGCAGAAGCTTTATGTAAAATCAAAAATTCCTTATTTATTAGAGCATTTATTGAATCAAGTTACATAAAATATAATCATTTTCCATTTAGACCATTTTAGCAGATCTGTGTCTTACTAAAGATTTACAAATTAGCTGTATGGCCATGATTTGAATGAATATCCTGTTTATATTAAACAAAACTTGCCTTAAAATAAAACTGATTTATTGGATTAATAATATAGAGAGTGTAAAAGATCATAAAATAATTTTTCTTGAATTTATTTTTTAGAAAAAATAATATTCCATATATGTTTCCTTTCCTACAGACACGTGCCGAGAATTATATTTTTGCAGATTTTATTTCCAAAAAGATTTAATTTATTTTTAGTTGGGGCTTTAATCAATGTGATGGCAACACTTTGAAAAAAGTCAATTTTTTCCCATGAATACGAAACGTGCTCGAGCAGCTTAAATTTTATTTTTATTTTGTACGAAAAAAAAATTGTTGAAAAATATATTTAAAATATTTATTTAAAAATTCATTAAAAATAGAAATTTAATTTTAAGGTTGAAACATTAGTATAATTTAAAAGATAAATTTTTGATCCTTAACTTCATGTAAAATTCTTTTTTGTGAGGTAATATTTTCGGAATTTATAGCAGAAACACGCCAAAATTTCGTTTAATTTTTAAATAAATAAAATTCTAGTTAAAAATTCGAAAAAATAACTCCCAGGTGCACATTCCCGACCTCCAAGGTATACACGTGCCAAATTTGATAGCTGTAGGGTGAATGGTCTGGCCTGTAGAGCGCCAACACACACACACACACACACACACACACACACACACACACACACACACACTGAGCTTTATTATAAGTATAGATAACTAAATTATATATCTATGAATTTCATATATCAGTTTCAAATAACAGGAAAATTTATAAAAAGAAATTTGTAAAACTGTCGAAATTATTATTAATACGACAAAACGCTCCTAAAATTGAAAAAAAAAATTCTTAAAATTTAAATAATGATCCAGAAATATTTATTAACATAAAATTAAATTGATTCATTATTTTATAGAAATTCTTGTTCCTTACATTTAATTGTTCATGAAATTAAATTGGTGTTTTGGATTCTTAGCGCAAATCATTTTATTTAAATTTCAAAAACGGTTTGGCGCAGTTTAGCCTAAAATGGTTATTGCGCCCAAAAATCTCAAATTCCCACCCTGCAGCTGCAAATAAGAACAAAAGTTGTGATTTGATTTAATATGAGAAATTATGGAAACATCTGATTATGCTTATATAAATATTTATATATTAAACTGATTTTTTTAGACTTAGAAGAGGAATCAAACAAAGCTTTCAAGCGAATAAAAATTTTACCTTACTTTATCTAATATTCCCCAACGTACTAAGGGAATGTTTTAAAGTAAAAAAATGAAAGGAGAAAAATGAAGCTTTTTCCAAAATGTAGAAATATTCAATCAAACATTTCAAAGAAAGCTTTTTGAAAAAAGACAGCGAAAGTTTTCTGCTTTATTGTTTCTTACTTCTCATTTACTCTGCCATTTTTGGACATACTTGGAATTTTGTCGTCAATTCTTGATGATAAATTTATATATATTTTTAATTTGCCTTTAATCTTTTTAAACACTGAAACGAATTCGATGCTAATTACGTAATGAATGAATTAAATTAATATGAAAAGTGTGAAAAACGCTAAAGTACAATTAAATACAATTATGATACGTAACTGTTAGCATAATATATTAATGACTATCAATTATTAAAGCTATGCTTCATAACTCAACTTAAAAAGTTCCCAATGTTTTTAAACATTTAGATGCAAAATAGTTTAAGCTTTCATTGACACTAAGCTTACCGTTGTCGGTTAAATGACTCTCCAAATGTAGTTTTACTGTATAATGAAGTATCGGTAAGTTTTATATTAAATAAAAGTAGTAAGTTAGTATTTAATTAATTTGTCTTTGTATACAATTTTTAATAGCTGCATTGTTTTGAGATCAGGTCAAATTTAATATATTGGAAAGTGCTCTAAAGCCATTTGGCTCCGGCTTATATTTGTAATTTAGAGACAGAATCGATCATTTAAATAGATAGTAAATATAAATTACCAAATATTGAAACATGACAGTTGCATATTTAAAAAATTTAATATCAATTCAAATACCTTAAACATGTATAAAAAAGCCAATTTTTCTTCTTGTTAAGCTAAAAATTGTAATACATTTGTTGATATTATAACTGTTATTATAAAATGCGTTAACTTATTTATAATGATAAGAAGACTACTTTATTTTATTCAATGATAACTCTTAAAATATTTTTAATTCCTTGAAGAAATATAGTTTGAAATATTTTCTATTCAAGTTATATTTTTAATAGTTGGTATTTATACGGTATTGAATAAAAAGTAATAAAAGTTTTTTTACTGTACTCTGAATAACAAGCAAAGTGATGAAGTGGATTGTAATTTCTAACTTTCCTGGCAAATCACTGTTCTTGTTCTGGGAACCAATAAAATGTTAATAACTGCTAGCAGAAGCTGACATTATGTTTAAAGTTGAAACAAGTCATTATTGTGCTTTTTCTGTAGAAGTATGACTGTTTTTTATGTGATTAAATTGCAAGTTAGAAGTTTTGTTAAACTTCTTAATATACTGTTGGAATTTTTGTAAATATTTCTAATATTTAGTCAAGAAACAATAACATAAAATAAAAGAATATATTGGACTCCTAGAAAGAGAAATAAGATTATTGTGATACATGAATGTGGTCTTTACTATGCAGAAATTGCAAGACAGGTGGGTGGTTCAGTGGCTACATCTGGAATCCCAAATTTTTTTTTACGATATCAGGAGAAATTCAATAAAAAAAACAAAGCAGAAAATGGCTGAAAAAGGTGCACCGCGTCTTCTGATGATAGAAAAATAAAAAGACTATGTCTGCAAGATAAAAGAATGTCTTCAGCGGCCATCAGAAGTCAATTGAATGATGCTGGCATTTATGTCAGTTCAATATGTCATCTAAATTTAAGCAGCGTATAAAAAGATTACAGTGGGCAAAGGAACGCCTTAACTAGATAGATGATCAGTGATCACAAATTATTTGGAGTGATGAAAGAAACATATAATTATTCGGTAGTGAAGGTGAAAATAGAAAAGACGTAGAATAGGCGAAGTACTACAACCTGACAGCCTTCAGACAACTATGAAGAATTCAGTTAGTGTTATGATTTAGTCATACATGTGAGCAGACGGTATTGGTCTCCTTCATGTTATCGATGGAACATTAAATGCAAGAAATTATATTGACACTATTCTAGAGTTAAAATTTACACCTCATATCAATGATCTATTTCCCAACAACGCATCACTTATTTTTCAGCAAGATTCAGCTCCTTGCTACACAGCAAAATTATCGAAAGACTGCTTTAGTACAAAGAGCATTGAATCGTTATCATGCCCAGGAAACAGTCCTGACTTCAAAATTATTGAGAACTTTTGGCACTGTTTGAAAACTCTTGCACATATGAAGCGTTCGACAAACAAAAGAGAATTAATTGAGGCTATAATTGTTTCCTGGCATCCTATAATAATAAAGGAAGAGCTCAAAACTCTAGTCAGCTCAATGAAACATCAGTGTGAAGCTGTAATAAAAAATGAAGGCTACCCTACTAAGTATTGATAGCTCACTGCAGTCTTCAGCATCTAATGTATGTCTATAATTATTACCATTCAACTTTTTCTGTATTGAAAATATTTGAATTTTGCTTTTTTTATTCAAATTATTCAGCATTAAATTCTCTTTAAAATGATATGTAAGAGTTTGAATATCATTTACTCAAACTTTTAGTTTGTGAAACATTACATTTTCAATATGCATACAAAATTAGAAAACATAAAAATTCCCGAAAGTGTCCACAATTTTAGCTACCACTGTATATATGAAGTCTCGAACGACGTTAAGTAAGTGGAAATCTCAAAAATATGGGAACTCAGAAAATTGTTGGTAACTATAAAAAATAACAAATGATGTTTCAACTATGAATATTTTTAAAGTAAAGGCACATTCTTACATTATTTTTTCATGTAGGTAACATGCCGATTTGATGATCCAAGGGATCGTAAATTACTGAAAACGAGAAAGTAATTTAAAAAACCCCCAAAAATATTAAAATTTGAAGAAAAATAAGTTTGAAAATGTAAGAAATTTTGTATTCTTTAATTTGATATAAGTTTGCAGTATGAAAACTGAAGAGATTTTAAGATATTCAAGAAAAACTAAAATGTGCAACAGAAAAAAATCGCTGCAAGATCCGCAGCGATGTTTGCAGAGCGTGTTGTCCAATTCGAAATATAGGGTTGCCGGTAACGTTTGTTCAGTGAAAATCGCAAAAACAGAACATCGAAAAGACAATGAGCGTGGTCAAAAGAATGACCCTATGGATTAGGAACAAGGTTATCGTGAAAAAGGATGTAAATTGTTCATCCATTTGAGAAAAACGAAGGCAAGCATTTTTTGTTATTAATTTTTTATAGTTTTATTAATTTTTTATATTGCATAAATCTAGTATAAAAAATCTTTCTCAATCTGTCTATCCCAAATAATATCCTAAACCCAAATATCTCAAACTTTTCTATATCTAGAATTTTTTTTCCTTTGAAGAGCAGGAACTGTTCAAGAAAGTTCAAATACCTTTAACAAATCTAAGGTATTCGAAAAAACAAATAAAAAAACGAAAAAAATAGAGATAAAGTGCAGGCGTAAAAGTAGTTTTAGATTTTTAAAAAATTCTGTATATTGAAGTAGTTTTTCTCGACCGGAAATTGTGTTTTTATATGCATAACGACCGTATAGTAAAGGAAATGAAATTGTGTGGGCAAAATTCAAATTTTGGAAAGAATTTGTTCTACATATGTGAACCACAATTTGTATATTTTAAGCAAATAGCTTACAGTCGCCTAAACTTGAACAATCGTATTTCCTTACAATCGCATAGATTAATTTCGAATAAGAATTTTAAATATTTGTTCTGCTATTTGAAGAAAATTTCAAATGGTATATTTATTTAAATGGAATGATTTCAAAAATAATAAGCTTGTTATATTTCCATCAAAACCTACGCAAAAATTGCATATAATACTGTATATGTAAATGTGATTTTGTCATAATCAAAATTTACGTAAGTAATTTTTCTTGAGCCATTTATTTATCTGCCATTTTACAAAAAAAAAAAATCATTATTTTTGTTCTTCGAAAAGCTATTTTTATAAAAAAAATTTTTTATCAAAGTTTAGAATTAAAATAAATTCTCTATTTGAAGTCATTTGAAAACTCTTAATTTAATAGTTAACGCTTAGTTCGAAAAATAAAAATTCTATCAATGACATTCAAAAAGTTTAATTATAATATATTATTCATAACTTATTATTTCATGATGATATCGTGCCCGCGTTACCACGGAAAGGGGTGCAGTAGCTTCTGGGGGTAAAGACCCCTGAGCACCCGGGGCCAGAAGTCTGACTTCTAGCTCATATGAAAATGACACGCATACATTCGAAGACAGTGGTGTTTTAGGAGAACCCGCTTCGATCAGAAGCTATCTCCTGTAATAGCGAGAAGTTGAATGCAGTAGCTTGGCGTTTGGTGAATGCCAGGGACTTTCGATATTCCTTTCTTGTAGGTGGTAGGAGTTGAACTGGCGCTGCTCTGCGTATCAAAGCAGTCCCCTTGTGGAGAAGGAGTGGAGGGTGGAAGCTATCAAATAGGAACTCAGCTGCAGTGGGGAGGGTGCGTTGGGTTGCAATGCGGATCGGAGTATGTAGCCGGCAAGAAGTTATGTTTACTACTAGGTATATTCTATTGTTCGATCTGAGCCAATCAGCATGCGTTTACAAGTGATGGAATTTGGTTTGTCATGACAGCTGGGAATATTAAGATGATCAGATTTTAAAGTAATAGAACATTTCTTGGTCTATTGATATGGGGCTGGGGATTATATTTTTCAATAGCTTTAATTGCCTCGTTTTCGTGATTATCAAGTTTATTGAAGAAGTTGGTTGCTATTTTCTTTATCGTTTGCTTAAAAGTGGGGTACATGAGGGCTTTATAGATTTCAGAGCTGTGCATAGCTGTCTGATGATTCTGTTTTGCTGCCTTTCAATTAATCTGAGATTTGTTTTGGTTCCATGTCCCCAAACTTGGCATGCGTAAGTCAATATCGGACGCAGATAGGCTGTGTAAATAAGCCTTTTAGTGTCCCTGTGCATCTTTGAATTCCGAGAAATTAGGGGGAAGTACTTGCGCGATTGAGCTCGGAATTTATCCTTTACGTAATTAAAGTGTGCCCTCCAATTTAGTTTCCTGTCCATTACCTAGGTACTTGGCTTCCTGAGACCACGGGATGTATTCCCGTAATAATATATATTCCACTAATCTAATATATATTGCACTCTGTGATGCTATCCAGATGCCTATCCAGAGCAATTTTTATGTATCTTGCGTTGTGGTTTTTGGCTAGAATTGCAGTGTCATCAGCATATAAACACAACATGGTGTTAACGCACACATTTGCTTGCACAATCCCTTTTTAAAGGGGGGCACATTCACACACCTCACAGATAGAACACAGATGAAGAACAACCATGCCCGAACCAGGATTCGAACGCGGGACGCCCAGCTCACGGGGAAGATGCGCTACCCCTATGTCAGGAGGCCACATTAACCATGCAAATTTGTAACATATCCTTTGCTATAAATTTCACTTCCAAAAACAAGGTTTCAATGGCCTAATAGAATAAACACTTTTTCTGTATAGAAGCATTGTCATTTGAAATTGGGATACTCTTGTATGTTTATTGATCTAATATATATGGAAACTACCATCATTGTCTTATCATTGAATTATATTTGAATGCTATTCTCTAGTTCTATGTATTATGATCGTTAAAAAATTATATTCATCCAGGATAGTTCTCATGCTCTTTCAAAATTTGATGGAAATAGGTTTTTTATAAATGTACATTTTTTGGAATTCATTCTGATTTCTGCTTATCAAAGCCTTCACTAAAATTCTCCAATTCCTTGGTCATTTTTATTTGTAGGTTGCAATGCTTTTAATGTTTTAGTTTTGAATAATTATATTGTTATACATGTTTCAAAAATGTACCGCTTTATTACTAATTTGAAAATTTTATTTACGCAAGAAGAATAGTTTAAAAAAATATTTTCATTTGATTCAATAGGACTTTGGTATGCATTATAAATAAAATCATTGGTACGACAAAAGCTTTCGCCTCAAAAATTATCTTTTCTAATTTTGAACTAGCATTTACAAGTTATCTAGTAAAATTATTAGCGAATCTGCAAATATATATATATGTATGTATGTATGTATGTATATATAACTTCACTAAATCTTCCATCAAAAAATAATATAACTCAACTCATTTACCTTGAATAAGATCTTTATTTTGTTATCCCTGAAGTAAATTCAAATGCCGAATTATTGGTTTCTGCCATAAATAAAAATAAAAAATGTAATAAAATTTGCGCTCGTTCCTGACTCAGTTGCAAGCTCTTTAGCGATGCCCCATGCTTGTTATTGAATAGCCCAGAAATGTTTGCAATAATGCTTAAGTAAAATGCTAAATGTAAACTGATATGCTGTAAATCGACGTTCTATTATGTCCTACGCATGTACATTTAAATTTAAATAGTTTACAAACCTCTCTATGACTTGGAATAGTTCGCCTTAAGTATAATATATTAAGAAAACGCTTAACCTGCAGTATAATCGATTATTGGTTATTAGTACTGACTTTCATCGATTAAAATATTGCTTAAGGGATATACATCGTTATTTATTTGAAAGAAGTTATCGCCAAATGCAGATCTTTACAATATAACCATATGATATTCAAGAGCTTCATATCTGCGTTTTTCAGCATTCATAACTGCATCGGTAAAACATAAGTAAAAATGACCATTCAAAATTATGTCTGTCCTTACAATAACCAACAACTTCTGCATTGATGCATTTCATGACTTTTTTCAGTTTGCATGCATATTTTTCTCTGCATTCGGATTCAAATAATTTGATTCCTTAACAAAGAATTTTCTACTCCTCGCCTGCTAATATGTGCAATAATTCAACAATTTACATTTCGTGCACGTTTTTCTCCGTATCTAGATTAAAATAATTGGATTCGTTAATAAAGAATTTCGAATGCTCACCCACTAATATCCGCATCATGAATTTCACCTTGTGAGTGGAGGGATATAAATCATAAGTTCCCTTGCAGACAATTATATACAGAGCCATTCACTGTACATTTAGATAATTAAGCAACTGTTTATGCAACGAACTTGCTGCAAAGAGATTTCAAAATCAGCAGTCTATTTCTTTCAGCAGTTATAATAATTCCCTTGATATTGTAAGGGCAAATGCTATATCTCTCCATAGTTAATTACGATAATTTGTGCTTGAAATTTTAACGGAGAATAAGTTCACCGGTTTGGTTTAATTTTAAATACTGTTGTTAAAAAATAAAATATATCTTCTACAAAGTCTATAAGGTAATATTAATTCTATTAAAATCAATCATTTCAATATTTGATAAATAATCAATGTTTCCAAAGTAAAATCGCAAATCATTTGTATTCCGTCTGGTAGGTCTAAGTTGAAAAAGTTCAACGCGCTCATATTGTGTAACGACACTTTATTCTACACGAATATATATATATATATATATATATATATATATATATATATAAATTTATATATAATAGCAAAATCACGTTGAAGTGCACACATGACAACATTCATAATAAGCAGCATTACATAAACAGCAAATCTCTTTTAAAAATCCGTAGCAACACAAAGCATTTAGAGCAAACTTACTGGGGACCAACATTCAAAATAGAGAATTAGCTGGATGATTTCACTCTTGAATTTACTGTCTCTATCGTCAGTATGCCAACATTTTTTTAGTTCACATGACAAGGCATTGAATGTTCGAGAACAAACAACGGAGTTTGAGTTCCTAATTGAGATACTGAGAAAATGCGAGTAGTTCACGGAGTCTTTGTTTTTATTGCTAAATTTGTCAGCAAGTTTTCCCCGAAACCGTGGGTGGGAAGATCATCAACCAGTATCCATTTAGCAGCTCTCTGAACTATCAGTAATGCTTTTTTCCTTGATAAGAAACTAGCTATGCAGTGATGAAATATGTGAATTCATAATAGCATTGAAAATATCTGCAAAATATGTTATGAAATCCTTAATTTAATATCAACAGTTAAAAATTTATTAATTGATGGGAAAACATAATGTTTTCCCATCAGTCCCTAAAAATAGTCAAAGCTAATCTGTATTCTTTAGAATACAATTACATTACTGTCATTACCATAGAACAGTATAGTGATTTATAAACTTATAACAATGTTTATGTATGTATGTGTGTAACAGCATGATCTTCGACAAATGTTAGAACTTTATCAATCAATCTTTTAGTTATATTAGCGTCCCGTTTGAAGCAACACTAGGGCTATTTTGGGATGGACCTCGTAATTTTGAACCGTGGTCAGATGACGAGGACGACACCTGAGCTGGCACCCCACCCTCTCCACACCACACCAGCGGGAGGACGTTTGGTCTGACGGATTTAATGTGCAACAGACCCCCTTACACGGCGGTTCTTCGGTGGAATCGAGTCTCGAACCTCAAACCCTCCGGTTCCGAAGCCGAGACTTTACCACCAGGCCACCGCGGCCCCCTTTATCAATCAATGAAATTGATAAGGTTCTATCTTATCTGATCTGATAATTTAATAAAGATCTGTTAATTTTTTTTATTTTCATTTTGTAATGAATGCGATGGATAAAGCGGTAAGCATAAAAACTTTTTATTAGAATAAATCTATAAATAATCAGTAAATACATTCTTTACAATAATGAATATAGTGTAATAAATTCCATGTAATTTTTTCAAAGTATCAAGAAATTTTTAAAAAAAATATATTTTACATAGATAGTAAATGATGTTATATCCCTGACTCTCCGACCCGCCTGAAAGTACACGGATAAAGAAAACTAAATGACCGGACATCCGCAACAGCAACATTAGCGGGAACTGTGGTTGAGTCCTAAGGGCCATCACTGACACGGTGCAACCTTTCCCGTAATGAGTACGTCCCTTCATCGATGGAAGGAGCCAGATCCCCTCCCCCCTATTTGTGTACACACCAAGGTGGGAAGAACCAACCACCATACCGGAATACTCTTTTCGTGATCCCCACGGATTTTGGTAGTACATGATAAAAAATTCTGTTTTTTGGATATTTCTTATTATTTTAATAATTCTGAAAGAGTTGTTTTAATCATTTATCGAATTAGTATTGATCAAAAGCCGGGATAGCTTGCTTAGTAGGGCTTTGGACTCACATTCCTTAGGTTGTGAGTTCTAAACTCGCTGGCGCACGTATAAATATGTCGTGGTCACAAAGTCCTCCATGACGAGTGCAATACCACTAGGGATACTGGTTCAGAGGTGATTACTCCATGTTGAGAGTAATACCACTGGGGGTACTGGATCAGGTATGATCGTTTTCTGATTCAGGTCAAAATTACGATCTGTGGATGAGTGATTGAAATGCATGAATGAAGTCCACCCCGTAAAAAGGGTTGTGACGCGTGAGTAGCTAACTCGTATTAATTGGCATTGCTGTAAAAACAACAGACGCTCACTCGGTTTAAATCGCTGACAGATAACTGTCAGCGGGCTTGTAAAGTGCCATAAGTCACAACACGCAATAAATGAGTATGAGACTCTAAATAAGAATTTATACTTTAATGCAATATATCATTCAAAGAGTCATTTTAAAGTTGTCCAAAGTCTAAATGAGACAGAAATCTTTATTTGATGTGTAGTAGAATGACTTATTTTTATCAAATGTTAGAACTGAAACATTGATTAAGATTTATTAGTTTTTGAGTATTAGTTATTGATTAATATTTATTAGTTACTGAAAGTCTTTCCCTTAGGTTTGAGTAGCTAAGTCATACTCATGACCCTAGTTGGCGCTACTGAAAAAACAAGAGGCGCTCTTTCTGCTGAAATCGCTGACAGATAAATGTCAGTTTAATTGTAAAGTGCCATCAGTCACAACACAACAACAATCTTGATCAATTATGAATATTTGGTCATATAAATATTTGCCCTTTTTAAAACTAATTTTGAACTGTTAATCAATTAACAATGTTTTTAAAAAATTTGAAATGGGAAAATATTTAATAAAGAGATATTTACTAAACGATTATTGCTTTTATACATTAATTTAATTTTTTAATGCCACTAAAAGCTTTTTTTTTACTTTCTTCCCTTTATTAATTTCGCTCGTTGACATCGATGTATAGTTGTATCAAGCTTCAGATCGGGAAAAAGATACGTTGTGGAATATTTGTGTAATACATAATTAATATTTTTCATATCTGAAAGATCAAAATTGAAAATAAAAACTTAGTCATCATGTTTTAAATTTTTATTTACGGCAATTTTCTTATAAGCAACATTTTGTTAATTAAAAAAAAACTGGAAATTTCACGACTGCAAGACTTGTTGGAATTTGAGCTGTAAATAAAGAAGAATAATCTAAATATTAATTATATGTGAATATAAATGTTAATGCATATACAAAGAATGACCTGTTTTAATTATGATATTGTATAAAATTATTTGTATTTTATAACATTTTTGTAAATAGTAAATCAGAAATATGGTGTGATGTGATAATGTATAAATTCCTTATCTTAGAAAACTTAGATTAATTCAAAATCAGTATTATATGACAATAAAGGTTTAATAACTACAAAAAATATTAAATGTTATACAAATCAGAAAAAATAGTGATAATTTACATTCTAAATAGCCTCTAAAAATAACATAATTGCATATAAAAGAAATAATGAGAGATCTTATACATGCATAATACTTGTAAATATATATAATATTATATATATATATATATATATATATATATAGAGAGAGAGAGAGAGAGAGAGAAAGCCGAATTTATAATGCTGTATATAATAAATATATTATATTAAATTTCATTTTGGATGAAATGGAACGATTTCATATACGGACACCAACATTTAAAAAAAAGCACAGTTGAAAAATAACAAAAAAAAAAAAAAAAAAACTGTATTTTTTTTAAATATATCCTTAAGACACGTATTAATTACCTTTTAAAATTATTTTTCAATTTTCAGCTTTTTTTAAAACAATTCATATTATATATTTTCGTCATCAATGAAGTGATCCATATTTTATGGTAGTAGAATTAAAAAAAAAAAATCTTTCTTATGACAAAGATAAGAAATGATTATTAAAAAAAAAGCAAGTATTATGATTATTAACTTGCTTTTAAGATCAAGATATTCTTATGATTATTAACAAAAAAGCAAGCATTTGCGAGGTTTATAAAAGGCGATTACGTGCTTTCTATAGAAAAATATTAATTAGTAAAATGCAAAGGTGTCATAGATATTTGGTAAACTAGACACAACTGTATTGTAGATGCGGCTTATCAAATTGCTCTTAGACTGCAAACACGAAAGTGTTAGTGAAATGCTTAGCAAATCCCTGCTCCAAGCTGCAATGTATGTTCTACTAAGTGTCTCTTGTTAAATCCCTGAAGCTATTTAATTAAATGTTTGCCAATAATGTTCTCGAGTGGAGTATCATCTATCTCTTGGAGGGCCATTATAACATACTCAGTCACGAAGAGTTTCCGCTTTCCAACTACATATTTAATATATTCGGGCATTTCTGCTGAAGCATTGCCTGTGTATGTATATGAATTAAGTGCTTCCAATAAATAATGCATTATGTCAATAATTTGAATTTATTTTAATCATACATTATAGAATTATTTAAATATGGTTAAATCATTTATCTTAAATCTAATAACCATGACACAGTTTATGCAATATTTTAATTATTTTTCAATTATCTTTTTAAATATCCCTAAAACCGATTATGTGGTAGGCAAGAGTAAGGTTCTTGAAATATTTTATAAATACCAAGATTTATAATTTTTTTTTATTTGATTAACAGTACATGTCCAAAACTTCATACAGCTGTTTGTTCATATAAAATATAATATTTCATATTTTTATAAAATTATATTTTAAACAGTTCTTGCTTTCACTATCTCTAATCGATATTAAATGTTTTCATATGTTCCATCAAAAAAACCTTCAATTTTTTTTACTGCTATTATTTGACTACAAAAACTCTTCTGAAAATAAAATTGCTTAAATATTTGATAGATATGTTTTCTTGATTCAGTCTTGATAATACTATAAGAATCATTAGAAGTACAATTGGGTATTTAGAAGAAGTACGATTCATTAGGATTAGAAATACAATTTAGATATTTATGATTTGTAAAGTTTTGAATGATTATTTTAATGAATGAAAATCGCAAAAAATAATAAAATTTGACTGTTAAAAATTATCTTCTATGCATTTAAAATAATAAGGATAATAAATTAACCAGAAACTCAGTCGCAACAACAGATCCGATTTTACTAATATGTTTTTCATGAATTCTATGCATGTCGTCAAGAATAACTTGTGCTCTCTCCTATCCATTTTCGAAAGAAGTAGAAAGAGTAATAGAGAAATCTTGCGACAGAGTTCACCAACCAAAACCACTGAAACTCATTTAAATAATATTAATTTCATATAAAGATTCATGATTTCTAGAGATCTCGTTAAGAATTTCCCGACCACTTCTATCCTCCACTTACGAACGAAAGTTGGAAAAGCACTGTTGCTTAATATAATAATTTTATGTGAAATTCCTAGACAGGGATTGCCAGCCAAATCCATTGAACTGATTTTGATAATTTTGGTTTCATATGAAGGATCATGACACCATGTCATGAGCGTCATAAGTCATCTAGTGTCATTCGTACAATAATTATCAGAAGATGAAGAGATATTGACACCCGTAGATAGTCACTAACACCAAGAAAATTTATTTTCAGAATTTAAAAAAATTATAATGTTTATGTGAACTGTCTTCTTTTTGTAAACTATATAAGGTCAGATTAAATCTTTAATTTTTTTTTTAAATAATGGTAGAATTTTCGAATTTTTAAAATATGTAATTAACATCTTCCAAGCAGTTGAAAAATTATTTAATTCCTATGCTATTGTGAAAGTTAATAAGGATCAATTCATTTTCTTACCGCTGAAATATTGTTCAGCACATTATATAGTACATTTAAGGGAATTGCAGAATATGAATGATTATGTTATTGTTTAATGTTTTAATTAATAAATAATAGTGAGGTTTTTATTTTTAAAATTGATTGCACATCCAACTCACAAAATCGCTTTTTTAGCATATTTCTGTGTTCAATTTGATTTTTACAGTTTAATCTATAAAATACCAATACAGATACATTATGCAATTATTAGATTTTTTTTCACGTAAACCTGTCATTATTACTGAAAATTAGCAAAATTGGATGTGCAATCAAGTGGTTACATTCTTGAGTGGAACAGGAATCCCACTAACAAAATGTGTAAACTACAAACTACACTATTACTCAAGTGTAAATCCCCAAACAGAAAAAGCGAATAAAGAGCGATAAAGTAGCCATAAAGTACACCTGTGTTTTAGGTTTGCCATACCTTTCCCACGTGACGTCACTACACACATTTTTCCGTGCGCGTTTGTCCACTGAAGTGTAGACGGAATTTGGTCCTGTGATAAGGCCTCCGGCGTCCTGGTCCCCATGATCTGGGCGTCTCAGTTTGTCCATGGTTGTTCTTCTGTTGTTCTATCGGTGAAATGTATGAATGTGCCCTCCTGTAAAAAGGGGTTGTGCAAGCGAATGAGTGATGCGTGAGTAGTCAATTCGTACTCACAGAGAAGGAATCTCCTTCTCTGTGGTCGTACTCTTGGCCCTAGTTGGAGATACTAAAAAAAACAAGAGACGCTCCACCTCCGGCTTAAATCGCTGTCTCCATAACAGCGAGCTTGCCCATGGCAAGTGCCATAAGAAACAAAAACAACATAATAGTTTTGAAGCATTCTATTGATTTAACTACGCTTATAAAATGTAAAATGAATTAGGGACGAAAATTAGTGCAATTAGTTCAGTCACTGAATTTGAGGATGAATATGGAAATGACAGGTGAACATCTGATGACATATCCATAAGTCATGAGTTGAAAAGTGGCGAAATCAGTGCATTAGATATTTTATTTTATGATTGTGATTAAATCCAATCAAGATTTTTCCAAAAGTCAGAATGAACGATGACGTAACGGTTTTCAAGTTTCGATTGGAAATGAATGGTGCTTGAGAGAAAGGCTACACTGATTTGACTTGAAATTCATGTGTCCATAGATAGAATTAATTTAATAGGAAATAAAAACTTGTGAAATCGGTACATGTTTGTGGCTGGGGGAATGTTAATTTGATTTTGCGATCTATTTTTAAAATTTAGATGACGAGCAAACAGTTAATCGCCAAAGGAAGCAGCATTACATTTAACTTAATTTGAATCGTAAATATAAATATACAAATGTTTCAGCAATACTTCTGAATATTACTTTTCTATGAATAATTGGTGATCTTTTGAAAGAAATTTTTCAAATTAGTTCAAATGATCACCTTTCTATTAAATTATTATTTTTAAAATTAAAAAAAATCTAAGATTAAAAAATAATGGTGTGCTTTAATCATTATTTAGAAATAATTTATATGGAAAAGTTAAAAGGATTAAAATATTTTAAAGATAACATTTAATTAATTTTCTTACAAATAAATCGAAAGTAACAAACATATAATAATTCTCTTTGTTATTATGCATGCAAATGAATAAAAAAATTAAAATTCGAAAATGAATTATTCGAATTAAACAAAAATGTAATGAATGTAGCAAATGAAATATTGGTTTACATAAAATGAAAACTTTTACATTGTTATTTAAAAGAGCAAAGGTATTTGTCAGATTTCTTTAAGAAGTAAAAATAGCAATTTATAGTGCTCTAATATTTAATTTCATTTTAATATAAAATGTTTTTGATTATAAAATTGTTCTAAATGTTACAAGAATTACATTTTATGTCTCAATAAATATTTTGCTGAAAAAACAAGGTAGTCTACTTTTTAAACAGTTTATCTTTCTTACTAGCCATATTTAACAAAATAGTTTTTACATTTAAGCAAGAAACATTTCGCTCATCTGCGTCAAAATGTTACCAAGTACAAAAATTTTCATTTCAGCATTTTTTGTCAATGACCATTCCGTGCAAATGCTTTCATTGAGATTTGAAATTTTCCAGCTATCAAAATGATATAAATTTGTCTCATAATAATAATATTCAAAGTTTCATAATTTGGTTAAATCCAGTGGTAAAAAATAGAATCCATGAAAAGAAAATCAAAAGGTGATATTTGAGCTTCTAAAATATCAAAATAATTTTATTGGATGTGACTAAGAGACGAAAGAATATCAAAAATTTCAGACATTCTAATTTTTTCAGCAGCATATTTATCTCTTTAACACCCAAGCACTTTTCAAGCGGCACTCCCTTTAACATCCAGACTTTCTCCGCGTGTCACTGGAAAACATGAACTCTTCCAAGCTGAGGGGCAGTTACCCCCCCCCCCCCGCACTCCAAGGTAATAAATCTGTCGACGCTCTGCCTTGAGTAATTGCCTTGTGGTTTTAGACGACGAGAATCATTTTCCATCAGTTTTATTCTAATATACTTATAATTTTTAGTGTGAAACGTTTCGCTCTCGTATTTAAGGTTTTTTTTTTTTTTTTTTTTTTTTTTTTACAAAAAATATGAAATTTATTCTATAATTGAGAAAATAGGGGTTTTTTGCAAGTTTTGTGTTAGGCTTCCAAACCATTTAAATAAAAACTGGCTTTACTAGCAATTTCAAAACATCTTTTCATCTTATTTTTATTATGCTTTTTCATTTTTTTTTTTGCCAAAATTAAATAATATGCCATATATTAGCATGTAATTTTTTTTTTTACATAGTAATGTAGAATATACATTGTGCATATATCACTGCAATTAGTACATTTGTTTACATAGTATAGATGTCAATGCAAGACGAGATAATGTTTTAAATCTTCATTTAATACCAAAATAAAAATATTCGTTGAATAAAAAAAATGTTACTGCACTTTTTGAAAGACGTTTCGAAAATAATACGCTCTTCCAACACTTAGTTAAAAAAAAAATTATTGCCTTTAGCACTCCTTTTTTTTTTTAGTATAAACGGTTATTTTCATTGAAATTTTAAATGTAAAATATTATTTTGCATTTTCGATAGTGATACTAAGAGAAAAGTTTTAGAACTTTAATTAAATTTTTAAAGAAATTTTAAGATATTGTTTCCAAAACCATAAGCATTCTTGCTTTTGCATTAAATAATCGAAAAAGAATGTGGAGTAATATACATTTCAAAAATATCTTTACTTTACCACTCTTTTTTACTAATCTTTTAAAATATAACTTTTAAAAATATCGTCTAACCAAGGGAATATATTACGTTAAACTTTATATATCTCATCTATCGAAACAATTCGCTAGATGAGATAACATATTTTTTCCAACTTTATTTAATACTGAAATACAAAAGTGTATGAAATAAAATTCGGGGAAAAATTACTCAGCGAAATATATTTTGAAAATACATTCCTCCAGTTTTCAGCCTGAACATTTTACTAAAACATTCATCACTATTACATTCTTCATTAACTAAACATGAAGATTTAACACATTTATTATTACATTCATCATAAATATTACGTTTTTAGTATAAACTGTCATGCTGAAAATCTGCTTTTAAAACGTTATGTAAAGTTTTCTATATTATTAAGTCAAGATAAAATTTTGAAAGAAAGTTTGATATTAAATTTCCATAAATTTACGCATGAGGGAATCATTTGCAAATTTTTGATAATAAGTAAATTATATATCATTTTTTGATTCCTCATCTCCATCTCTCTCGTTTATCTGATCCTCATTAGTTTCATCTCCAGCTTCTTAGTTTAGAATAAACGAGAGCTAAATGAGCTAAAGTATCATTTTTTGGCCAACCATCATCTTCGCTGATATATCACAGTCACTTTGTGAAAGCGGAAGTTTGTACTTGGCTTCAAAAATTCCACAGTCTTTTGATGACAGAATAAGACGCTTGGAGTGTAAAACGACTTCCATCTACAGTAACAAGAGTCGCTACACATTTTGTGAGAAAACTGCGATGTGAATAAGCTGCAGTGACAATGCAATAACTTGTCTTTTTATCATTACAATAGTCTTGATACTGAAAAGAGCTTCTGATGCTTATCCGAAAAATAAACAACTTGTCTGTATCTTTATATATCATTCATCGTTAACAGAGCACTTCAGCGGAAAATTTTTAATAAATGGCCATAAAAATCTTTCCAATTTTGAGATAACAACACACGAAAATAGAAACTAATACCCTTTCAAAATACAAAATATACGCCAACAACCTATTTACTGAATGCCTCCTCGACCCCTACAGCCCTAAGGCATAGGGGAAACTACTGTGAAAAAGCCGCGATTTTCGAAGATAACGGGGACCACCTGGAGTGTTTAGTAGAGTAGCCGCTTTTAATACCATCTCCCCTAAAACGGCTAGCAGCCGCCCCAAACCGACCCACTTGGATGTTATAGGGTAAATTCTCGAACCGCCTGGCTAGAATCGAGAGGGATTTATTGTTTCAAACATCGTACATAGTAATCCTTTTCATTATTTAAAATAGTTTTTGCAGATTGTATATATGTTATTTCTAACAGTTTAGACTTAAGCCACTATAAGACAATTAGAATTATAAAGCCGTATAATGCTAAATAATTGGATGAAGTGAATATTTTCTAAAATAAGCATTCATTAAGTAAATAAATCAAATCATAATACAAATAATTCTGATTTAAATTCATCTTAGTTTGACATATGAATTTATATTTTAAATATGTAACTATAGATTTAAAAAACGTTTTTTATCGTTGAGATCACGAATATAATCATTAGTGTTTGTTCAGTCATATTAAAAATTAGAAACATGCATATGGTAAAAAGAGAAATAATTTTTATATGATAAAGCATATATTCTTGTGTACATATATGTCAGATATTTTATATCATTATATTTTAAAGATTGAATTATCTGTGAATTATAATGATAATTCCCACTGTCAAATAATTACTTAAATTCAAACTTAATTCTCCTGCCATGCAAAAAAAAAAAAAAAGTCTTATGATTCCACTCTACACTTTACATGGAATCGAATCTTGTGCTATGCGATGTTCATGAAACCGTTTTTACTTCTATAAGGAATTGGATAGATTGTTTCTACGAGGAATAAAAATTATCCTGCCATTTTCGTCTCTGTGGACAAGTGAAATGTCTTTTTCTTGAGATCCTAAGTATAGAATTAAAATAATTGGTCATTACTATAATATCTAAACAAGTTGCTCGATGTTTAAGTTTTTTTTCTTTCCTTGCTTTCAAGGAATTCTCCTAGGCATTTCTTAATGCCTCTGAAGATCGTATTTCTGAACCTACATGAAACACTAAAAAAGTGCCATTTGCTACGAAATATTCTTTTATTTAATACATAGGTTATGTTAAACATAAATCTTTTGACTTAATTTGATTTATCTGATAGATCAGAGAAGATTATCAGCTGATTCTGCTCTGAGTAATTTTTATTAATAAAACTAATTGTTATATCCATTAAATTGGTTATAATAATGATTATTCCATTCATGAATTATATTTTTTAACATAAAAATAACTTTCGAATAAAATTATATAAAATATACATTTATCGTCTAAATTCTTTTTCGTCTGCTTTTGAATAAATTTAGAATATGAAACCTGTATAACAATATTACAATACAAGATATAGGATATAACCCAGTTGTTTGGGAGGACATATGAATCATCTGTATGTAGCTACAATGATTTTCTTTATATTAAGATAGAAGTCCAATCATCTGGATAAATTGCTATTAAACCCTATCTGAATAACCAAGCAATTGTATAATTTGCTAATTTACAAAAAGCATGATTTCTTATGAAAAAAAAAAAAAAAAAAAAAAATAGAAGTCACATATAGAGAATCAATTACAATGTAATCAAAATTGTTTATTTTTAAACATAACATTTAGATTGTTAGCTCTGCTTTTTTCTCTTGAATTTATTTCTTTTTTTCTTTGAAAGCGATCTAGGTTGCTATACTTTGGTTATTTTGAGTTTAATTGTTCAAAAGTTTACTAAAAATAATTTTAAAAGTCTTATAAGATTATTTTATATATCTCAAACACTCATTCTTTTAAAATAATAAATATTTTCTGTTACTACAGAAATTTTCTTAAAATAAAAGTTATCAGGATTTTTCCTATAAGCAACTTTCAATAAGTATTAATCAAGAAAATAATTAAATAAATGTATTATCAAATTAAACCTGAAAATAAATAAACAAAAATATTTTACGTAGAATGTAGAAATAAATAAATTTTAAAAAATTAATCTGCATAAACCGGAAATTAAATACTGATTTATTCATTTATTTCGTTTTACCGTACGTGGAATTAATGAAAGATTTTCAAAAGTACTAAATGATGACAAGAAAAATATAAGTAAACATTAAATTTCTTGGCGAATAAATTAAGATTTTTTATTCCTTAAATAACTTTACAAATACTAAATTATTTTGCATTAAAAAGAGCAACTTAAAGACTGACTAAAAAAGTAACCTAGAGACTATATTTCCCGAAAAGAAAAAATTCCAAAGTCATATTAATATTAAAAACTGATTACTAAGATAAATTATTATAAATTATAATAAGATAAATTATAAGATAATTATTAATAAGATAAATTATAAGATTATTTCGAGATTCTGTTTCAGACATTCAAAATTCAATAATATCTCTAAAAATTCGAATCTTATATTTTTCTTAAAAAAAAGTAAGAATAAATATTTCTTAACTAGATTAAAATTTCATATTATGATAATTTTAAAATTTATATAAAACTCATATGAGACAAATTTTGTAACAACATTTGTGGAAATCATCTTTTGAACATTAATTTTTAATCGTTTGTCATATCACCTATAATTTGTATGAATACAAACTATATGAAAGTTCGGTTTTCTATAACTTCTAGATATAGAGCATATACATTTTTTGAAATGCGCAATTTTTTTTGGAATCAGAAACATTAGACATTTAAGGGATTTTAAGTAATTTTTTGTATCAAATTATAATATCTATGAATTAATTTTAGTTTAAAACAAAGCTTGATATACAAGAATTTTGATAGTCGCTCGAAAAAATGTTTTACTTGTGTAATTGGTGGTTTCGCTATTAGAATTCCATTTGTTAATGTATATTTTATGTGAGATTTAATTGTGAAATATTCTATATGAAATTTCTGCACTAATTTAACCTTTAACTGGGGACGCTAGTGGTCTGTGAGACCGCTAGCAATGAATTTTTGGTCACACCTATTCTATTTTTAGCATATTTGAATGGATTGATCCTGTAGCTTCCTGTTTTGTGACTTTAAATACACGTGCACTTTTTGAACCAATTTCAACAGATGCTTTTTAAAATAATTCATTTATTTCTTTGAGAGCGGTCTCTAAGACCGCACCTCCCTGTTACCATTCCAATGATAAACAAGGCTTATCAGATGGCGCTAAAACTTAGGTCCCGAAATATCATCCAATTTATTGATCTTATTATGAAGCAGTGCTCCAGACAATTTTAAATGAAGCAGAAAGTGATTTTAGTGATAAGGATAATTGTACAGAAGAGTTTTTCTATGAAAGTTCGCATTGAACTGATTCTAATATGTATGTTCAAACATAATTTCTTTCTAGTGATAATGTATTTTGAAAAATTTATAAAATAAATTAATACACAAAGATGTATATATGCAGAATTTATAAGTTGATTTTTATACTAGTTCTTAACCTGTATATTTAAATGCTCTAGAAAACCGTGTTATGGGCCAATTTTACTCATTGTCAAATTTTTTATTTTTCATATAATTGTTTAATTTTACATCATATTGTCGTCTATATACCTTCATATACTGTAAAATTAAATATGATTTAAAAAGTAAAAAGTAATATGATTTAAAAGGTAAAAAGTAATATGTTTTTCATTTATTTATTTATTGTAACATATAAATTGAGAAGAAAATGTAGGTTTCAACGCATTTACTTTTGTCGATGATAATATATTTTGAAAAATTTCTAAAGCATATCTATATATCAAGTAACATATCTTCAAAATATATTGGCAGTTTTTCATACTAATACATTCATTAGAAAATTTAATTTTAGTGAAGTTAAATGCGGTCTCGTAGACCGCACCTCCTCGGTTAAGAGTAAAAGTTTAATTAATATTTAATATTTTATTAGTAATCATAAAATAATTGCTTCAGTTATGCAGAATTTGGAAAAGTATATAATATAAAAAAACAATTTTTTTTTTTTTTTTTGCATTCCATTACTTTCTCTACAACAGTAAATCATAAAGCAAACCTAAGCCTCCTCTTTCCGAAAATTGGCTGAGATTTAAAGATTGTAAAAGGAAAAATAAAATCTCTCATTTAATAATATAAAATCTCTCATTCGAATTTTTCTCTATTTTTAATTACTGCTGGTCAAGATTTCATTTATGCAACATAAAATTGTTTGTTTAATAGCTAGATAATACTTAAATGACAAACATTATAAAAATTAAGATTGATTTTTCATACTATCAATCTCTATTTCTAAATAAATATTAACAATAGCTCCATGTTCAAAATTGTCTAAACTCAAATTCCTTTACACATACACCATTAATTTTCCCCTATATTTCGCAAATTAAGCTACAAATTTAAATTCTGTTTTTAACATTTACAATTATTTTTTAAAATATGATTTTATGTTAAATTTTTTGTTCGTATCTTTTTAGTTAATTCTGAGCTACATTTATTTACATTTATTCCTACTCACCATTGCTTATATATATCAATTTTTTTCCACTTTTGTAATTTGTTTTTATATCTTTTACACGTGCCTCAAAAGAATATATTTAAATATGTTATTAAGAAACAGTAAATATTAAATGATTTTATTTACATATATCGAACTTTTTCCGTATTTATAATTTGTGTAAGTTTCTTTTACACGTGTCTAAAAGGAATATGTCTAAATATGTTATCAAAAAGTATTAAATTTCAGATGATTCCATTTAATCAGTTCATGTTGATAAGGAATGCACGATATTTCCTTAGTTTGAAAATGTAATAATAAGTTAATTACATTAAAACTTAACCTGCTAGCCTGGGTTTAATACTTATGGACTAATTATTAAAATTTAGTACATAGACAGTGTGAAAGTCACCTTCGGTATTTGACACCTATTGTTGGAGTTTAGTGCAACATTTTTTTCATTTAGCTCCAAGTAAATAAATGTGTTTTTTGCTTATATGAGTGGAATAATATTTTTAGAGTAAGATCGCTGATTTTACAACTCCTCGGTTATTCGTAATTTGAATGTTGCCATTAGATATAATTTCCCGCATTTATACTATTGTAATATGTTAAAATTTTTATTAGGTATTAATTTTTAAATTGATATTTAAAACTTCTTAGAAACTAAATGTTTGCTTAAATATTAATTTAAAAAATATGTAGTTTAAGACACCTAGTTTTTCATAACTTCAGGAGTAAGTGAGCATTTCCCCTCCAAAAATGTAGAAAATAAAGTAAAGGAAATTACAGTCTTTAAATTATTTAAACAATAATTATTTAATTATAAACTAATTTTTTTAATATTTTCTTCACGGGAATAATTAAAAAAACAATAAATTCTACATCGACCATGGACTGAAGAAGTCACACATCTTGTTAACTTGGTATGAGGCAGTTTTTAAATCAGGAACAATTATTTTTCACTTATTTTGTATTATTTGTAGGTGTCACCATAGTCATGAAAAATTATCTGGTTCAAATAAAGGGGTGTTATAGTTAAAATTCGCATATTTATAAGACTATAGAATGTATTTCATGGCTCTCAATTGAGCAAAATTTCGCAAGCATGTGAAATTTTGTTAACGCTCTGATAAAAACCGAAAAAAAAATAATAGAATTTTTTAGAAGTAGATGGCGTTATACCGAAATCTAAGATGATTTCTCCAAATATGCTGTTATATAAATGAAAGAAAACATTTGTCATTATTATTAAAATCACAGAAAACTCAACAGCAGTTAGTTTAACGACTCCGAACTATGCAAAAAAAGGAGATATTGTAATGTGATGCAATCTGCATTTACAAAAAAAAAAAAAAAAAAAAAAAAAATGTCGCTTTGCAATAACAAATAAACAAAAGTAGCATGTTCAATGGATTTGCTATCATTTTCAGTCACTCTTCCTATTCTGAAAATTGTGTGTTCTGTTGTACAGAGTAAAGTATTTTATGTGATTGCGAGGCTATGAAGCTTAATTTTGTCCTTCATGTCAGAAATTTCCTGATATCTTTTATTAGAAATAGAGTCATTCAAAAATCCCCTCAATCAAAAAAAATCACAGGAATTGAGAACAGGGGATAATGCTAGTAGTATAATTTTTTTTAAGATAACGTCATATTACTCGGTTTAATATGAAATGCTAATTTAAAACATTCTGAGCTCAAAAATTGGTATAAGATAGTCCTCCTTATTGCATAAATTAATATTTAGAGGATAGTTTTGCTTTTACAAATCTGTGATTAAAAAAACCTGATAACTGTTATCATATCTGATTTTATTAAGAGAATTGTAATGAGTATTGTATGCATTAATTCTTCAAAGGGTGGGTCTATCATTAAAAGTAGAGAAACAATCACATTAAGCACATAGCTTGGCAGCATGCATTGGAAGTTGTTGAACAATATTAGGTATCTTTTCCTCAAACTTCCATCAGTCCGTTTACAAAAAAATGCGTTTTTCCACTCCATAGAATATTTCTAGAAAAAGCGCCATCCACATTCATTCATACAATAAATTGCAATGCCAGTGTTAGTCTTTATCATTCTATAGTAGCCGTTACACTCTGTGAATTGTGTGTTGATAGTAATACAATATGTTACCTATGACTTTTCTCATAATGGATGAAAATCGGCATGTTGTCATCATTTGCAATAACTGACAAATTTGCATTTTTTAGAGGTGACTGGCTTGATAAATCTAGCACTTCAGTAGATATGGCTTCGATGCTAGAATTTTCTAACTTTTTCGTTATCTGTCCAGAAAAATGTCAAGTTTAATTATTTTTTTACTATAAAAATATACTTGTCAGAACAATTGCAGAAAATTCCTGCTTTTACGAATATCTTCTCTGTTAAATTTCTTTAAAGGGACCGGTGATTTGACAGGAGGATAGGTTAGGAGGAAAGCAACAATGCTGATATGTTCTTCCAAAAGCCACATATATTTCAATTGCAAAAGAGATGCTCATTTACTTTGTGTAATTACTTTTTTCTAATAATTAACCGAATTATTTAGTATAAGAATATTTAAATAAGTAATATTTTTATTCATTTTATATTATTTTATAACATAAAATAATATATTCCTTCAAAGCTAGTTTTAAAAAACTACGATCTGAAAGGTATCAGTTAAAATTAATGAAATTCTATGTTGCATTTCTTTTACCGTTTACGGTTATGTATTTTTAAATTTTATTCAATTGTGATGGATATGGATAGTGGATAAACAATTCCAAGATTACAAAAATATTGTTTGCAGTAAGATCCACCCTATTCGTAAATGTTGTCAAATTATCTGACGTAGGAACCATTCTAAACAACAAAGACTGAAGAATATATATTTTATGGATGAAAAATATTTATTTTAAGGTCGAAGTAAATATATTCTTTTGTTTTATCCCTCAATGGTTTAGAGTTTATGGAAATAAGTTATCAAGAGGAAATATTTTCTGTTTATTCCTAATTCTTTTTTCACTTCTCATAAAAGAGAAATTTTTACGGGCTTCATATCCTCTGTGTCTCAAACGATTGCATGATTGCAAACAGTGTCTATTACTTCAACTTTAATTTAAAGTGGAAATGAAGAAATTGCAATTTATATAAAGACATTTTTTAATAAAACCAAGCGTTTTATTTTATTTAACATCTTTATTGTTATTTATTTATTATTATTATTAATGAATATGAGTATTGCAAACAGAATCGCTCGGTATGTAAGTCTTATGTGAACTACAAAATATTTTTCATAATTTATGTAATATCTCAAAGAATAATTCAACAAAAATTTCTCAGATTCAGCATAAAATTCAGTTTTTAGTTTTGCTTTCAAAAGGATTGAAAGGAAATCAATAATAATATTTTCTTCCAGCCTATAAATATATTTAAAAAATTATGAAGTCTAGATTTTATGCAGTAAGGTATCATATTCTGAGAAATAATCTGGACACACCAAATTTTAAATAAATGAATGAATGTTTCTATTTTCCACGATCAACTAAGACTTATTTATAAAGTTTTGAATGTTAAAAATTTAGAAAAACTCAACATTTTCATAATCTTAGGCCAATTAATCTTGAGAAACCTGCGCGCTGATTGGCGTATTTTCTTTGAAACGATCGATGGAAGATCTAAAATTATCCTTTTTTTTTATTGAATAGTGATATTCAAATTTTCATACATCAGTCAGTTTAAGTGACTGATTTAGTTGATTGGAAATTAACTCTTTTTATTTAAAATATTAGTGTTTCAAGAACATTTTGTTAATCGTGATTTCCACAGCAAAAGCTTTATGTAAAATCAAAAATTTATTATTTATTAGAGCATTTATTGAATCAAGTTACATAAAATATAATTCTTTTCCATTTAGACCATTTCAGCAGAACTGTGTTTAACTAAAGTTTTGCAAATTAGCTGTGTAGCCCTGATTTGAATGGATATCCTGTTCATATTAAACAAAACTTGCCTTAAAATAAAACTGATTTATTGGATTGATAATATAGAGAGTGTAAAAGATCATAAAATAACTTTTCTTGAATTTATTTTTTAGAAAAAAAATATTTCATATTTGTTTCATTTCCTACTAACACGTGCCGAAAATTATATTTTTGCAGATTTCATTTCCAAAAAGATTTAATATACATTTAATTGGAGCTTTAATCAATGTAATGGCAACACTTTGAAAAAAGCTAATTTTTTCCCATGAATGCGAAATGTCCTCATTTTTATTTTTGACGAAAAAAATTATTGAAAAACATAGAAATATTTATTTAAAAATTCATTAAAAATAGAAATTTAATTTTAAGGTTAAAACATTGGCATCATTTAAAAGATAAATTTTTGATCTTTAATTTCATGTAAAAATCTTTTTTGTGCGGTAATATTTTCGGAAGTTATAGCAGAAACACGCTAAAATTTCGCTTAATTTTTAAATAAATAAAATTTTAATAAAAAATTCGAAAAAATAACCCCCAAGTGCACATTCCCGGCCTCCAAGGTATACACGTGCTAAATTTGGTAGCTGTAAGTTGAATGGTCTGGCCTGTAGAGCGCCAACACACACACACACACACACACATTCAGCTTTATTATAAGTACTACATAGAACAAACACATCAAAAGTAAACATAACATTTCAATAGTTGCCAAAAATAAAAGAGAGAAAAATGCAATTAATAAGCAGACGATATTTAGAAAAGTACAGATATTTAGACTGGAAAATGAAATTATCTGAAATTAACCACACGCGCAGACGATATTTACAAAATAATCAAACTTGAAAAGGAAAATATATGAGTTATTCCATCAATAAATGCCATAAGTTTGTTCATATCTTTATTATTTTATGGGTCATTAAACATCAGAATGGGTCCGGGACTAAATAAACACCCTATATAGAGAGTGTAAAAGATCATAAAATGATTTTTCTTGAATTTTTTTTTTAGAAAATATAATATTTCATATTTGTTTAATTTCCTACAGACAAGTGCCGAAAATTATATTTTTGCAGATTTCATTTCCAAAAAAATTTAATTTATTTTTAATTGTAGCTTTAATCAATGTGATGGCAACACTTTGATAAAAGCTAATTTTTTCCCTTGAATGCGAAATGTGCTTAATTTTAATTTTTATTTTTTACGAAAAAAATTATTAAAAAACATAGTTAAAATATTTATTTAAAAATTCATTGAAAATAGAAATTTAATTTTAAGATTAAAACATTAGTATCATTTAAAAGATATATTTTTGATCTTTAACTTCATTTAAAAATCTTTTTTTGTGCGGTAATATTTTTGGAAGTTATAGCAGAAACACGCCAAAATTTCGCTTAATTTTTAAATAAATAAAATTCTAGTTAAAAATTCGATAAAAAAACTCCCAGGTGCACAATTCCGGCCTCCAAGGTATACACGTGCCAAATTTGGTAGCTGTAGGTTGAATGGTCTGGCCTGTAGAGCGCCGACATACACACACACACACATTGAGCTTCATTATAAGTATAGATGTTGACAAAAAAATCCAATACAGAAAACCTGGGCCATTAAACAAAAAGTTTGGAAAAATAAAGATAAGTTTTTTTTATATATATATTTGGAGGAAAGAATCAAAATTCAAAAATTTTTCCTTTTACTCCTGGATACCTGACCGCTATAATTGTATTATCAAACAACTTTCTCTTTTCTTCATATTTAACAAGCAATTTTAATACAATAAATAGAACTGTAATTACTTGAGTATTTCTAAAGCGTTAGAAATGCTTCTTATATGTTCTTATCAAGCATAGAATAAAAGCAATATTTTAAACCTATTTCTAAGTTGGTAGTATTTTTTTTTTTCAAATTTCTGTACAATTTTTAAAAATACATTAGTAAGAAAGTCATTACATTTTCTTCTCTTTTAGCTTCATATATTTCAATCAGTAAAATGAAAGAATAAGAAGCAGAAATTAAAGTGATTTTGTATAATATTGTGCCCATTACTTTATAATATTACATGTGCACATTACCTTCTGATCCATCACACAAGTTAATATTTATCATTTGCAAAAAAAAAAAAAAAAAAAAAAATGCAGAAATTTTCTAAAATTACAGAATGTTTTTATTATCAGTAGCATAAAAAAATAGCAACGTTAAAGCATTAATTGAAAGAATGGTTTTCTAAAGCAAATCAAGCAGCTGTCAAAATTGAACGGCTTTAACAAAGATCGATGAATTTCAGTCAAATGGCGATCTTTTTATGGTCGCAAATATAGCAATGTTTATTTTCTTTGGAATCATTATAGCTAAACTTACATTCATTCTATTCATCATTCATAAAATAAAATGATACCAACTATACTGGTGTTCAAAACATAAGCAACAGGTGCTTTTTTGCACTAACTCCACGAGAAATCATCTGAGAGGCATGAAATTCAGAAATGAGCGACAGCATTTTGTACTTAAGCGATGAGGAAAGCATTGTTGCGAAAAATGAATACAATACATATAATATGGAATCAAATAAAAAAAAGGCTTAATTAAACACTCATATTATCTCAACACATGATTATCTGCCGAAAAGGAAGAACAACAATGGGATATATCCTCCCCTTATTACAATGGTTGCTTCGCAGTGTCGCTCCATACTCAGCTGCAAATTGTCCAACAGTTCTTCAGGTAAGAGTGTCCATTCCTCAATCAGCATCCGTTTCAGCTGTTGGGCGTTCCCCGTAGGATGTAATCGTGCCGCAAGGTGTCTCCCCAAAGCATCCCACACATGTTCTATGGGATTTAAATCAGGAGAGAATGCTGGCCAACTCATTCGAGTGATATCTTCACTTTCCAGTAGCTGCTGAACATCAGCAGGTTTATCCGTGCATTGTCATCCATAAAAACGAAGTCTGCTCCAATGGCATCTCGGAACAGACACATATGGGGAAGGATCCCCTCCTTACAATAGTGATCTCCAGTTATAGAATCTCAATCGAAAATGTGGAGCTCAGTCCACCCCTTCAACATAATGCTTTTTCGACGACAACTCCAGTCTCTTTCCGTGATGTTACTGGGATAAACCCATGTCCCGGCCTCTATCTAAATCAACTGACTTTGAGAATCACTTGTGTCACTGAAACGATTCTCATTCGTAAAGAGGACACGACTCCATTGATGGCATGACCAGTTTTTGTGCTCCTTACACCATTCTAAACGGTGCCAACTTTCAAAGAGATGCAGCATTCAGTACGGTGGGCGAATACGCCACCTTTGTGAATGCGTCTAGTCATAGTAAACCGCGACACTTGTCGCTCTGTTCCTGTACACAGTTGCTGAGCAGTGGCGTTGACTGGTATCGGGCTCTTTTCGCTGTATGGCGATATATCGGTCATCTATTGCAGTTGTTTTCCGGGGGCGGTCACCACCAACCTTTCTAACAACTCCTATGGTTTGGAAGGCCGTCGAAGGGCGCGAAAGGACATTTTCTTTTATTCCGAACCCTTCAGCCACGATGGTCAAACTGCGCTCCTCCTCCATATTTCCGATCATTCTTCCACATGTTAAGTCATCCAGGTGATTTCTTCTAGCCATATTTCACGACAGAACTCGCCTGCACTTGCAACGAATGTCTTTAATTTTCCCTCCGTTCTTCCTTTTCTTGTAGTTTTGAGCTGCGCGCACCTTCTGTGCGCGTTTTTCATACACTCACGTCGCCTATGATGTTTTGTTTCTGACATTTGCAATCTCATCACCTTTCTACTGAATTGCGTGTTCATTGTACTGATCGCAATAATCCCTTTCTTGCAATTTAATGTCTAACTGCTTAAAATTTACATTGCTGCTTAAGTTTTGCACACTAATGTATTAATGAAATGTTTTGATACAGAAAACTTCAAAGCTATTCTTTGATAAATATTAATAAATTAATTAAACCAAGAATGTCTGTTGCTTGTCTACTTTTATCAAAGGGTTTCTGTTGCTATACAGAGCAGGCATTTAATCTGAGTGCTTTCCATTTGATGAACGAATTTTACCTTTATATTTGTAATAACAAAGTTTTTCATGGAGATACAAAATAATTGTCATTGAATCAGAGAAAAGATTTCAAATGAGACTTTATTAACACATATTGATATTATTCTTTTAATTCTCAAGTAATGACTTTTGAATGGGAGAATGCAATTTCCAAGTAAAATAATTTTGATAATTGACATGCATTTGATAGAACGCTCAAATGCAGAACTCGGATACCGTCAGACAGAAGGGGAATTATGGAAAATTTTAAGCGATATAAAAGCATTTTACGATTCGAATTTAGGATTAACAATCATTGAGATTCAATAGCATTCTAGGAGATCTCTGTTTCGTAAAGGAAGAAATTTTCTTTTAGACATTCAATAAGCTTAGAGAAAATCGAGAATAAAATGCAGACAGGGAAGGAAGACATAAAAGGAACCAGACAGGGAATGTGGAATCCTATAAAGCTGGCAGACCGAAAAATAAAACGCGTATATGTCTGAGAATATTGAATCAAAGTAAATGGGATAGTTGTTCTGATACTTTCACAAAATCAAAATTACAAAAAAGGTATGTATGATGTCAGTAAATATATGCACTCTACACCTTTATCTACTTATTTATCAGCATATTTCTTCTATCTTATAAATCATTTGATATATATTTAACCCTAATATGGTTAATACAATTGTTGTTACTTCACATCGCAAATCACAATAAATTCATTTGTATCAATATATATATATATATATAAATATATATATAAAGAAATCAATAAAAAAATTTTAAGTATATATATGTTTTTTTTTATTCATGAGCCATATAGCTGAAAATTTGCGTGCATGATAGAAAGATTAACAATTCATGAAGATCATTTTATTTTATTTATATCTGCTCATCATTTTAGCTCATTAAGGATAATTAGGCAAAGCCTTTTTGATAGAGCATCCATTTTGAAGCCCTGAAAATGGTTTTGAGGGATTCTAAATCGAATTCAACGAAATATTCATAAAGCCCTGGTTAGTCCAAGACACACATTATATAACAATAACAGATTCTGAGACTGTCATATTGGTGTGGCGTTGAAATTTAAAGAGTAGAAAGAGTTCTTCCACGCTGTTTCAATATGCTAAAAATTACGGCATCCTTCTTAAAATGAATTTCATTTTGCTTGAAAGTTGTATGTCAATTTGACTAAAATGCATCAGGTGGTTTGAAATTTAAACATACAAAATAATACTGATTGTACAAAACATTTTTTGTTAATGAATAAGTTTCTTTTATCTAAGTAAAATAACTTTTAAGAAATAATATAATCTACTTAAATAAATTCGATTAAATAAATGCACTAAAAAGTATTCTTTACTCCTTATATAAACAATTGAAAATATTTTTATCTATCACTAAAACCATTTTTATCAATTTCGAAATACTTGCAGCATTAAGTAAACTGTAAAATAACATCTATCTCGTTTCGAAACATTTTTCTTCCTAATCTCAAAAAATAAAATAAATGTGTCATTCGACGTATCCTTACTAAAGTTTTGATCAAAGGGATAAAAAGTTTGTCGTCCGACCTGACAAGTTTCTTATACTTGTAATAGGTACTTTAAAAAGAAAAAAAAATTAGCTTGTGAGCCTGAGCTACTAGTGATTATTTTTTTATACTTCATTATTTATTTTTTACTTCTATTGTTATATAAAATCAGCTTATTTCGAAGTTACACAGCTATAGTGATGGGTTTAAAACACACACATGCTTGTGTAAATATAATGGATTATAGTATAGAAATGTTTGCTCATTTTGCCCCAACTTCTGAGAATTTTTCAGTGATCTCTCCACTTTCCTGAGAAATACAAAAGTAGATAAGCCCTCGGCCTTTTGAGATAGGAAAAGTTTGTTTGTGAGCTAAGTAAATGCGTTTTAAATCTTATGTTGAAGTTTAAAGCCCCTCTTAACGAAAAGCATAGAAGTTTTGAAAATGCGTCAGAGTTGCTTCAAAATGAAGTAAAAATGAACTTACGAAATTCATTTTGATTTTCACATCTCATGTTCATTAAATTAAACGCCTTAGCTTAAAATTCGTTTTAGCTTTTAATCTCGATTTATATCAAATTTTTCATGCCTATGGAGCTAAAAAAACAAATAAGGTTCTAGCATTTAGTTCAAAGATTCATAGAATATCAGTGTTACAAGCTAAATTAGTCTATTTTTATTGTATCCATAAACTTATTTATAATTAAATAGTAGGTATCAAGTGCATACGAAAGCATATATTTAATTTGATCTCATCCACGCGTTATGGTTTGATTAATTTTTCGTTAAAAAATTTAACCCAATTTTTGAAAACCTCTTTCTTACGTATTGAATTTAAAATTGTGTAGATTTATATCCATCAATCTATATTACCGAGCATTTAGAATTATTCCTTTTTTTCATCACATTGGTTGTATCCCAGGATATTAATATATATATGAAAACTCATGGATATAAATGTAACAATTAAATCAATTAAACAAATAAAATTAAACAACTAACAATTAAAAAATAAACAAATAAAATTAACAATAAATCTCCATCTAAACAATTGCTAATATTAGAGAGTATCTCACCAAAATCTTGTTTTGAGAGAAATCTCAAAAGCACTGCAAAAGCATGTAAAATAAAAAATAAAAAATCACGGCAAAGACCTTTGGACACAATTTCATTATTATTATTTTTTTATTTAGAAAATCTTGATTTTTAAATACAATGTTCTTGCGTTTGACATTAATGTTCTTGCGTTTTTTTTTTCTTTCCTTTTTCAGCTTATCATTTTCCTAAGATGTCGCAAAATAAAAGCTTATTAGAGTCTTGAATCTCAATGAGCCACTTCACCAATCGGACCAATTTCGCCACTTTGAATTCATAGACCTTATATTATATTGCGCACGTATAATCTTTCTTTTAAAGTTTTAAAATGTAGTTAAGATGGAACTATTGGACATCAGATATTGCACTTTATCATTACAAAAAAGATATGTTTGTATGTTAGAATAACGACTGCAAGCCATTAAGTCTGTTAATTAGAGGCAGAGTTTACTATGATATCAGAAACGCGAGAAATTCACAGATCAGCAAAAAAGTAAAGCGTTTTCTCTATTTATCTAAACTATTTTCAATAAAGTAAAACCTAGTTTCTCTAATTAGCAATTTGGATTTGGAGATAATGGGAAACATGCATTCACCTTTCCAATCTCTTTCAAAGAAGCTGGCTTGGAAATAGCAGAATTTTCTCTTCTGATGACATATCATTGACAATCAAAATACCTTCGACATCTTTAAAAAAATTAGTTATTTGTGTCTGTTATTTTCCAAAATTTTTTGTACTTCATGTGTGTCCCTTTTAAACGCAATGTGTCTTCAATTCTTCTTCATGAATTGTACTTCATCGTCAACAGGCTGTCAATGAGCTGTGGAAGAGCGAAAATATTCAGCCCACGGATTGGTCTTCGAATTCAACAAACTGAAATTCAGTACAAAGCATTATCAAAAACTGTTTAATAAAATGCGACCATCATCCAGTAACTACTGGCAAAGAATAGCAAAGAAATAGGCTGCTATATCTGAGCAACACATTAGCAGCGTCGTCTCTAGCATATACAGACAATCATTTATGTTTCAAATCCACGACAAATTTAGATTCGTTTATATTCATTTTACTGACGAAATTTCTTTCATCGCTCACTTGTCACACCGACATTTCTGTCTTCTGTCCAATTGAGCTGAAAGTAAAATTATCATTAAAGTTTTCTTTTATACAATGGATTTCCTTTTTAAACATTAGAAATATCTTTTTTCTTAATTTTTGCAAACCAATGAAATTAATGAAAATAAAAATAAAAACAATTAAAAGATTATGAGAGCATTCATTTTTAACACAGGTTTTGAAACCGATTTTGCAATACAAAGCCAAGAATTTACATTTCCTCACGAAATAAATAATATTTAGTAGCTGCAATTTTGACTTGGTCAGTTTCTTGATACATTTGATGCAATAACTCGATTGTCAGAATATTTTTGAAGCCTGAATTTAGAAATAAAGTATTTAAAAAATAAAATATTTACTGTTAACTTTTATGAATTTAATTTATAGTAGAAAGAGGAATATTTTTTTCACTAAAAATTACTTAATATTGTTTCGATACATTCATATAACTCAATCATACCATAATACATTTATTTCTATTACGGTTTTTGTGGAATTATATTTATTACGTTCTGATAAAGAAATAATTAAGAGAAGCATACAAGTCAAACTATTTTTCTTAGAAAATTGTAAAAAATTTTATTCAGATTAATTTAATAAGTTTGCTAAAGAAATATTTGACAATTCGTATTTATCACAAGAAATATTCTCATAGTTTTTTCCTTCCACTTTTTTTCTTTGTAAAATCTAAATTATAAGAGAAAAGGAAATTATGAATGATTATGAAAGAAAAATTTGGCAAGAAAATAATTTAGAGAATTTATCAAATTTACAGAAAAAAGTGTTTTCTCTGAAACAAAACATTTCAGACTTATTGATTCTGAAGTATCTTCATAGTAAGAAAATGAAAATTTATATAACGTAATGAAGCATATTCCCTTGCTAAACTTTCTTCGATTTTTTTTTGTGCGCGTATATGTAAATATTAGGATACTATAATAAAATTTACTTTTATCAATTCCGTTGAACATAAAAACTGAAATATATTGGTAATTTTAAATCAAAGGTATCAATAATTCTTATTAATATGTTCATATAAGTAATTACTTGAAAGCTAAGATTTGAAAAAAATGCAACAATAAGAATGCATATTGTTTTCATACAACAACTAAAGTTTGCATCGAAATTTGTAGAAATGTAATTTTAAACGAAACAAAATGCAAAAATTAGCCAACTATAATTATTATTCCGTTTCCATCCTTTTTAAAATGAGAGGTACAGTATTATAATGTCACGGTGTAGATTCTATTATTGAAGGTGCATGAATTTCAAATAAGATCCTTCTTAAGATTCATTCTGTATCTCTTCTGGATATCCTGATGTCAACTAAGCAGCTTCACATTGATATTCGGAGAGAAATGGTTTGAAAATAGAACTGCTCATAAAGTTAGTTAGGTATCTACCTACAGTATGAAAGAATAAAGTTACATCTACCAGTCCTTATATAGGTTCAAAAAGCCGTAACTCATCTTTAATTAACTCATCTTTAATTAAAAATTCATAATCATTCTGCACTGCGAATGCAAAATATATGAAACGACATTCAGGTCATTCATTCTGTATTTGGCTCAGGTTTGTTCACGGTTCATTGTATCACTTGCACCGACATTAAAATTAACCGAATTAACTATTGAAAATTTTCTTATTCAAGCCTGTTAATGATGGAATAGGGCATTTGAATAACTTTGGATGAGGCACTATTGTGAGTGTGCGAAGAGCCAGTTTTCTTTAACTACAAATCACTTAACACTCGGAATTTCTTTCAGCAACAGTTTTTGGGTTTTTCAAAGAGTAGCAGCAAATCCATAAAAAGGAGATAATTTGCAAGAAATAAAAATTCTGATTATATACACTAATAGAGATTTTAAAGATTTTAAATTTTTCAGAAAAATTCATTAAATAAGTTTGATTTGCTATATTATCCACTTCTAGTGAGGGGTGCACCTATATATGGGCATGAGAAATTTTCGTTTTAGTTATTGGTTCTCGTTTCTCTGGTGAGTATTGAGAGGTCGATGAGGGGACTCCGGGGACGGTACATGCCTTTTATTGGCAAGTTTGTATTATGACCGCTGATGCATATTAGGCCTCAATGACGATTTTCACATCAGTGCTGTCATGTTGGTGATCATTCAATTTTAACTGGATACTAAGAATGTCGAAAAGAGTTCATCTGCTGTTACCAAACTATTAAACCAAATTTAGTAAAGAAAATCAATTTTGAAGAATTGTAGGATGTCATTTTTCAATTAAGTTATTTTTCGAAATGGGAGATAAATAGCAGAAATTATATTACTTAATTTGTGTTCAAATATAATAATCAGTAGAATGTTGCTCATTTGCGAAAATTCAAAATTTTTAAATCGCAGAAAGGTGAAGAAAATATTATAAATTTAATAAATTAGTGAAATATTTCATAAATTATTTATATCAAAATCAGTATAATTATTTTTTTAAAACCTTTAATGTTGAAATTTGCATATTAAAATTGAGTTATTGATTAGATAAAGAAACTTGTTTCCAAAATTAGAACAGCAAATTCTTTAAAAACAAGTTAAGCAAAATAATCTTTTAATTTTTAGTTTGGAAATATGTGAAACCAAGAATGACATTTTAAGAATGATATTATTGCAATTTTCTTTGCTTCTTTACATATAATACAAAAGAAACCTCAGTTTTTGTGTTATAAAAATAATTTATACATTTATTGACTTTTTACTTATTTCATTTTGCCGCTGTTTGTTCCTTGATTCGGCTTGCTCCAATTCCAACTGATAAGGACTACGATTTGTTATAGCTACTTTCTAAGTAAATCTAATACAGACAACTGTTTATGGCTAAATCTGAATGACTGATATAAGAAAAAAATTCATGCAATCTTATATTGTTATACAAAGTCTATTCGGTATATGGTGAAAATGAATATTTCCTTTCGGAGGATATAAAAACTTATTATGACACTTAGTTTTAAAAAATTGCAAAAACACTTAGTTTTTCCTTTTCTGTTAAAATTTTGAAACCTATCCCAATAAATTCAGAACTCACTAGATAAGTAGCCGCTCCTATATGTAGAGATTCTTCACCATTTTTTTTAATAAATTTCGATAGTATTATCCAAGATTTTAAGTTAAATTACAAATTTTCAGGTTCAATTTAAATTATTTTGCGTTAATATTTGGTTTCTGTTATGCTTTTAATATTAGGGAATTTTTGAATGCATGTGTAATTATCTCTATTCTATTACTATTTTACTACTATTACTAATACTACTATTTTATTCGAAATCATATGGAAACAATAGATTACCTTTAAATAAAAATCAAACATTAGATGTGTTCTAAATCTAGAACAAAGAAGAAAAGAAAAAAATTAGCATTTTAATCCCAAATTTATGATTATAATTAGAAATAAATTATTTTATAAATAACCCAAAAACTTCAGAAAGTGTCATTTCTCGAACATTCATTCTAAAATGGGAACTCGTGTATATTCTCCTACAATTCCCACTAATACCATCTGATCCTCTTATAAATAATCTGCTTGGGGAAAGAAAAAAAGGCAAACACTGTACCAGCTTGAATGATGAAGTGTCAATCTTTCCCAGAAAGCTCATTCATAATAAGAAACGAAAGCAATTAATTTATCGTATAAAATCTCCGACAAAAATTCTTATACTGTGCTTATTTCATGCTCATTTATTTTGTTTTAAAACTTCATGCTTTATTCCATGATTGATGTCGATAAAAATCCAAGATGAAGTGATTGATTTCTGTTTCATTTCTTCTCATCGAAAAGCTCATACATTATTTATAAATGCTTAAAGATAGATACAACTGACATCGCTAATTTAATCTAAGCAGCCTAAATATGATAAACAGTGGAAATATGTCAAAAAGTCTTCCTGCTATTCACAAACATATAGAAATGAAGAATTTTTTTTCTTAAAATACATTTGTCAACTCATTAATTGCTAATATAAATAATTATGTGGTTTTATTAATGATTTATATTTTGATCCTTATAATTGAAAATCTGTGTTTAAGATTTACTTATACTAACTCTCACTATCAACAATGAGCTTTCGATATTGATGACTGGTTCTCGCCGCGTTGGTGAGTATAGAAAGTGGTGGAGGTAGGCTACCTATATTGGATGACGTAATGTACTTCCCAAGGGAAGGGTTGTGCCGTGGCTTGTGATGTCCCTCAGGTTCAACCACTGTTCCCGCCAGTGTTGCTATCGCGGTGATCCGATCATTCAGTTTCATCCGCGTGAATACAGGTGGGACAGGGTAGTCAGTTAATGATTTGCATATGCTAATAAATTTTCTACGATCATATTAACTAAAGAATTTGGGGTCAATCTCTTAATTTGGAAAATTTTGAACTCCAGGCTTTGAAGATCGCGACTCTTTTCCACCCAAAGCTCCGATTTTCAAGTAATCCTAATGGTTTAACTATTGATGATTAGATAGATCAAATATTCTAGTTCCTACTTATAATGACATTTTTTTAACTTTCTCATCATAAATAAAATTACAGAGCTTCTGTGTATTTGGCATATTTTTCGTCCTTCAAAATTATGGGCTTCACAGCTTAACCTGCATATTTGATCAAAAGCCATCAGTTAATAAATAGTAGTAATTTGGACATTGACGAGTCGTGAAAGATACAGCTCATACCGTCTTTAGGCCAGTCATTCAAACACTTGTGAGTTTTAGTTGAAACCAGATCCCGCACCTTTGCCACTCCGGTTTGAATTTGAGATTTTACCACAAAATTACTGATCCAATCCCTTACTTCGCTTCATTTATTGGTCTTATTGAAGAAGTATTCGATAAAACCAATAAATGAAGATAATGATAATAATAAATGAAGATCACTTCACCTCTTCATTACTTTCAAATTTGAGGAAGGGTTATAATAATACTTTCTTATAATTTTTCATGGGATTATGCTCTTATTTTATATCATGTTATTATGTTAAAAACTAATTGTGTATATAAGTTGAAATCAAAATTTTTATATGAAATATGCTTTAAAAGGAAATAAAAAAATAAATTCAATTTATGTTTTAGCTTATGTTTAGCAAATTTATGTATTCAATATTAAATGTGTTTTAATGATGTTAACTGAAGAAAAAATTAATCTTATAAAAGCCATATTTGAAAAAGAAATTCGAGCATCCTATAAAACTTGACAAAGATGTCATGCTAAGAAAGATAACGAAAAATCAGCTAAATCCTGATAAGAAAAATTGATTAATTACTATAGCACGCTTTAATGGATTAAAACGAATCGAATTTATTATGGTTGAGGTTAATTTATCATTTTCTTTTAACAATGTACCTAAAGATCTTTTTTCCACAGTTTTTGCATTTGGTCGTGGAAATGACTTAATTTGTATTAAAAAAGCTTCAAGGATTCGTATTACAATGTAAAATGTAGAATGACGCTTTTATTTACCGAATTATTTCACCAATAATTTTTCAATCGCATTTTTGATTAGATAAGTGTTAGTAAGTAAGAAAATGTTTAATAATAAATAAATATATAAGTAAAGAAGTGTTTAAAAATCTTTTTAATTAATTAAGATGAATCAATGTAATTAATAATTATTTTTTTTTTAATTTTTGCCTTTAGCTGATATTTATTGCTTATTGTAGCTGCATTAAGAATAGCTGATGCAATTCGAAGCCCCACTCACCATGTTCTTTCGAATATTTTGAATTGATTTCTCATAATATAATCTTTTTTCTGAAAAGGATATCAGAATGATTTATCTGATACTTTTAAATACGCTACGATATACATGATCAAAATGGGAAATTTTCAAAATTATAAAATTATTTACATTTTTTTTTTTTTTGTCTAACATGACTAAAAGCATTAATTTTCATGAAATAAATACTGAGTGAATTAGATATTTGATAAGAATATATTTAGACAAACTAATTTAAATGTCACTTGACCATTCTGCACCATATCTATAATATTAGCTTTAGATACTACTGTTAATAAGATTTGTAAAAACATTATTACTTAATATGAAAAGAACTGTACAAGATGATATCAATTTTATTCTATTGAAAATGCAGATAACCATTGAATAGAACTTAAAAATATATATTTTGGATCATCAAATGATAATTTTGCAAAATAATACTATAAGCCCCTGTAAGAAGCCCTGCAATCATATAATTTCATATCTGATGCCGCATATATTACAGAATAAAGGGATTTTATTAATTACGAACCTGAGTAATCTGCATTCGAAGATATAGCACATGATTTAAGACAGAAACCGTCTATTTGTCGAATTATCCTAAATTTGATATTTTACTCTGTTTTAAAGAAAGGCTGTAAAATGAGGAAAAATGTAAAAAAGCCGATATTTAATTCAGTAGTGATATTTTAACCAGATCGATCAACACTGCACATCGAGTGGTGCAGTAAAGTCTGTGTATGCCTTCGCGCCATAAAATAATAAATCACTCAACCCCAAGCGAAATCTAAGAAAACAGAAAAAGACTCTATAGGTGATTGGAATGAATGGAGAGATTGGAAAGTTAATTGCATGGGTGATGATCTTGATGTGACCCTCTAGCGAAAGGAATTAGATTCGAGACCGAGATTTATTTCATGTTGAAATATGACGAGAGAAAATCAAAGAGATCCTGACTGACAATTCTTTTCTCGATAAGTTATCGTACTTCTAATAGGAAAGAATTGTTGCGCAGAATATTTCAGATAGAGAATTATTTTTGAAGGAATATGGTATCAGCTCTTAATCAATTGTCAAATATATTTAATAAATTTTTGCATGTTATTACTGGCTTCATCTTCTATTCGACTAAAAATTACCTTTGTGTTAATGCACAATCAAAAATCAAAATGTTTAAAGTTATGTTATTAGATGGACATTTGTTAGTAACATTTTTCAGCGTGGAAGCCAATTATCACTTTTCACTTCATTCAGATTTTACGAGTAGTCAAAAACAGCTAAACAATAAAAGATGCATTTAAGGAAAATAAAAAAATATTTAATTTTTACTATAACTAGATGTAAAGGTAATAATACTATGTAGAGGAATAAAATCATAGTGCTTTTATTTCTTAAAAAACAGCGGACATAACCCAGACTATACTCACTTGAGCCAAAGTGGAAAATTTAATAAAATGTTCAATGAGGATTTAAAGTATCAATGAAACATTTCAATATATAACCTTCAATTACTTATATTACAATCTCTACATTACAACGTTTAATATACAATGATTATTTTTACTTCAGAGTTTATTGAACACTATTTTATAACATTTTAGTGATAAAATGATTGTAAAAAAATATTGAATTAAAAAGTTATAGGATTTTTGGTAGCTGTTTTTCAAAAGAAAAGATTAATCGGTTAAGAAGTGGCAGATATGATGCATCGTTTGGAATTGCTTGATAGAATTTTCATAACATTTTTTTTCGCGAGTTCTTTAAAAAGAATATAAAATCTTAGCTCTATTGTCTTGACAATGACCTAAATACTGTAACATACAATCAGAATCTCATTAAAGAATATTTCGAATATTACTTTTAATCGCGGTTCAACAGCTTATTTCTAAATCGTTATATATAGAACAAAATTGCTTTAAATATAATAACGAATTATTTTTTCACATCATTTCAGTTAATAAATTTACTTCTGAAAAATTCCAAGATATTTATGAAATCATCCAGCCTTACTAATTATAATTAAGGAAATAATCTGGAGATTAACAATTTAAAAAGAAAGTTCCAATCATCTGGGGTCAAATTTCAGAGTTATTAAGCTTTGATTTCCTTATTTTAGACTTCAGATGTCGCTTTTGTAATATTCCATCAATCGATGGATGCTTTGAAGCAGCCTTTGATTGGACTAAAATAATAAATGTCCTATTTATTGCAAAATGGGCTGTAGTCAAGGTCTTGAAACCTTTATGTTTGCAATAAAAAAACAAAAGGTCGAGATTTCAGATTCCTTTCTATTTATTTTGTTAAAAGTGGAATATTTCATTCTTTAATTCTGAATTGCCCTCAATTCTGTCTAAACTATCTTTGAGCCACAAACTCCGACCTTTAAGAGACCTTCTAAATTCGAAGCTCTGAGATGCAGAGATTTTGAATCAATATTTTTATTTGTAAGACAATCAGATAAAATTTCATATGAATTTTTTGCTATTTTATGTATTTTTTTCAATTCATGACTAATGGGTTGTCTGAATACAGCTAAGAGTATTCCCCTTTTTTAGAGATAAAGCACTTCAGTACTGCTACTAATGTTTTGTTCTCTTAGACTAATGTCTGTCTACCAAGTCAAAATAGATATATCTATCAACAAAACAAATACAGAAAGAGACAGATTTTTTTTTTCAAATAGACTTTCTTCCGATGATTTATTTTTATATTTTATCATGAATAGGCCATAAAATATACCCATGAACAGTTAAAGAGAAAATTTATTGTAATTCTTTGGAAACAGATGCCCTCAGTTTGTGACAGGTTACGTCTTAAAACGAATTACTTTTTAAAGCGCAATTTCTCAACAAATCAGTTATTTAATGAACAGTATTTTTTTTAACGTACTTGAAATAGCAGAGATTGAGACTTACCATGTGAATTTATTTAGTGATAATATCGTCATTTTCAATGGATAAATTCTAATCTGACGGTAATAGGAGTGGACATTTTCTATCATTTTTTTAACTCTCTATTGCCTTGTCTTCTACCAAGATTGTTATCATCAAGAAAGAAATGCAGATTTTTTAATTGTTTGTCTTTGTTCACCTCCGCCTATTTATCAGAAGAGAGATATCTTTCTCGAAATATTACTTTCTTTTTCCTCCTTGAATATAAGCGACTCGAGTTCTTTTAACGCAGCAAAGTTTAATAATGGACCTTTTTTATTAGTCTTATTGTTATACGAACCTATGGATGTATTTATAATAATGATTTTATTTCAATCGTTATTTAGACCAATTAAATTATGAGTAAAATCATTAATTATTTTGCTGAAAAAGAAATACAATTAAAGTGATTTCAATTTAAAATTTACATAGAAAAGTCATTTTGAATCACAATTGATAGAGTTTTTAATTTTGGATAGGAACCAGAAACTCAATACCATTCCTTCAGTGATGTCAATAGGAATCCATGTCAACACTTCTATATGTCAGTTGGATTATCATATCATAAGGCATCTCTTTATTGAATATTTTTAGTTAGCTCCTTCTTCTCGTTCTATTAATCAAAAACATCTATAAGTGGCAAAATTCTTTTTGCTAACAACACATCTCTATCATAGGGGAAAAAAACGCAAAAATGTTTTGGTTATATCCAATCTAAGCGCAGATATTACACGAATTATTCAAGTTTCTGGAAAAGTAATTGAGCTATTTTCTAATTTAGATATAGCTAACATTTTATGGGAGGGGGCAAAAATCTTTAGTTATTAATTTAATATATATTTCATAAGTCTTTGAATAGGATTAATAAGACATTATAGCACATCACGACTTCACTAGCATTCTCAATGTCATGTATTTCGATTAAGTCTGGTTTTGGAGGCAGTATGTATCTGCCAACTTCAATACCGTTATATATTTTAAAGAGAACCAGAGAGTCGTTACTATTCATTTATTCTATAGCTATAACAGGATTGTCCCAGTTTAGTTTCAGCAATCATAATTTCAGCATAAATATCTTTGGTTGGTAAATACTAGATCAAAAATTTGAAATAGATTAAAAATATATGTTACAGAGGCAGCATTTGAGGTTTTATCAATCCAAATCCGTCGTTATTAACTTAGAAGTAAACGTAGTTTTGTTTTCCTTGAGATTTCTAAAACAACTGCTATTTTAGTTTCTTCTCAATGAGGAAAGGCTATAATTAATTATTTATGACTTTAAATGAAGCATTTTTATTGCACCGCTACTACAGAGACACTCTAAGACAAAATAAAATCAATTAATTCTTATTGGAAAATTTATGTAGTTTCTAAGATTATCCATTAGTTTCTATCGAAACTAATGCAGATAAGTATTATAACTACACTGGTGTGCAAAACTTAAGCAACAGGTATGTTTTTTGCCATAACTTCACGAGAAATCATCTGAGAGACATGAAATTCAGAAATGAGATACAGCATTTTGTTCTGAAAGAATGACGAAAACATAGTTGCGCAGAAATGAATACAATGAATCAAACAAAAAAAAAGGCTTTATTGAACTTATAGTATCGTTACAAATGATTTTCTGTCCAAGAGGAAAAATAGCAAGCAGATGTTCCTTAGTATGGGATATGCCCTCCCCTTACTGCAATGGTTGCTTCGCACCGTCTCCCCATACTCAGCACCAGATTGTCCAACAGTTCTTGAGGTAAGAGTGCCCATTCCTCAATCAGCATCTGTTTAAGTTGTCGGGTGTTCCCAGGAGGATGTAATCGTGCCGCAAGGCGTCTCCCCAAAGCATCCCGCACATGTTTTATCGGATTTAAATCAGGGGAGATGGCCGGCCAATCCATTCCAGTGATATCTTCACTTTCCAGGAACTCCTGAACAGCATGAGTCCTGTGTGGCCGTGCATTGTTATCCATAAACACGAAGTCTGATCCAATGGCACCTCGAAACAGACGCGCATGGGGAAGGATCACCTCCTGACAATAGCGATCTCCAGTTACAGAACCTCTGTCGAAAACGTAGAGCTCAGTCCGCTCGTTCATCATAATGCCTCCCCATACGACAACTCCAGGACACCGAAACGGTCTCTTTCCTTGATGTTACAAGCGATTCCCAACGCCAGTTGATTTGGAGAGAGGTCGGGACACGGTTTCATCCCAGTAACATCACGGAAAGAGATCGTTTCGGTGGTCCTGGAGTTGTCCTCTGAGGAGGCATTATGATGAACGGGCGAACTGAGCTCCACGTTTTCGACAAAGGTTCTGTAACTGAGATCGCTATTGTCAGGAGGTGATCCTTCCCCATGTGCGTCTGTTCCGAGGTGCCATTGGATCAGACTTCGTTTTTATGGATGACAATGCACGGCCACACAGGACTCATGCTGTTGAGGAGCTCCTGGAAAGTGAAGATATCACTCGAATGGATTGGTCGGCGTGCTCCCCTGATTTAAATCCGATAGAACATGTGTGGGATTCTTTGGGGAGACGCCTTGCAGAGCGATTACATCCTCCTGGGAACACCCGACAACTTAAATAGATGCTGATTGAGGAATGGGCACACCCGACAACTTAAATAGATGCTGATTGAGGAATGGGCACACCCGACAACTTAAATAGATGCTGATTGAGAAATGGGCACTCTTACCTCAAGAACTGTTGGACAATCTGGTGCTGAGTATGGGGAGACGGTGCGAAGCAACCATTGCAGTAAGGGGAGGGCATATCCCATACTAAGGAACATCTGCTTGCTGTTCTTCCTCTTGGACAGGCAATCATGTGTAACGATACTATGAGTTCAATAAAGCCTTTTTTTGTTTGATTCCATACTGTATGCATTGTATTCATTTCTGCTCAACCATGCTTTCGTCATTCTTTCAGAACAAAATGCTCTATCTCATTTCTGAATTTCATGTCTCTCAGATGATTTCTCGTGAAGTTATGGCAAAAAACATACCTGTTGCTTATGTTTTGCACACCAGTGTAGATGAATTAAATTAATCTGGAGTGTTCCTTTTGAAATTTTAGCATTTGGCCTTTTATTATTTCAAATTTTCTTGCATATTTCAGATAAGACAATTCTGAATATAAAAAGGAGTAGAAATGAAAATGTTGCCCATTCGTTAGTCCGGAAGATTTCCAGGAGATGAGCACCAAAAACATTGGTTACAACAATCAAAAGTGTTTAAAAACAAAATGCAAGTGTGATTCTTATCGACGACTAGCTTTGTTCGAAGTCCCTGGAAATCGATAAATTTCAGACACCCACCTATACCAACTGAAGGCAATTAAAAAAATGCTAGATACTCTCATACTAATTACAAAAGTCCTGCACACGTTTCTGGTTTAAAGAAAAGGGATTGAAGAAATTGGACTTCCTATTGTAGAAAATCGAGTATCGTTTACTGCTATCATCAAAGGTAATATTTTACGTTTGGACACGTATAATTAAATAATTTTTAAGAACCTCAAATGACTTAGTGTCGACAAAACTACTTTTCAGAACAGTAAATAGGTATCTAGAGTTTTTTTTTCTTTAATCAGATTTTAAGTAATTGAACTTAGTCTGATTTTTAGTTAGCTATTTAAGTTATTAAAACTAATATTTTGACGTTTCTTGGTGATAATTTCCTAAAATAAAAAGTGCAGAATCCTTTTTACGATATTTTAAAATATAGAAAATAAATCATTACAGTAATATTATTTTAGTTGCCGGTTCAACATTTTTCAATAATTTAACAGATTTTTTTAAATATATTTTTATTTTTATGCTTTTGTTTGATACAGTATTTTTTCCCTGATACAACGAACTTCCATCGTTTATATTTATGATATAAAATATATTCCATTCAGAAAGTACTAGAACTTGCATCATTATGATATTATGTTGAAAAACTATTATTTAGAGTTTCGTTAGGAGTACTACTCTACCAAGTCACACATGTTTTCCATAGTTCATATAGAAAATAAACACGGATTGCTAGCTTTTTTCTTCTACATTAACTAGTGCATACAGTTCAACTTACTGCACTTTTCTCCAAATTAGAGAATCGTTACCTTTTAAACAGATTCTTTATCGAACGGGAAAAGAAATATGTCACAAGGGACAAAATTAGAAGAATAAGCTGGTTATGTAAGTATTTTAATGTGACGCTTTGATTGGTTCTTGTGAAGTCATGTTCGATCAGGGCATCAGCTTAGAGACTTTGCATTATAAAACACACCTGATTACCTTTCTAAGAATATAGCTGCTTGAATCTCATAAAATTCTGGAAGCATTTAATGTAACAAATTTCGGCAAACGATTTTTTTTGAAAACATTTTTTCTCAGTATCTTAGACAATAGATATTTTTTATTCGTTTAAATACTAATGAATTAGACCTTTAAATCATCTTAAAGACAATGACAATTGATGTCCTTCGTATTTTGGATTCCGAAAGCATAAGTTCATTATTAACATGTATCATATGTCGCTCTTCCAATACCAATATTATCTCTACCAATATTAGAGATGTATGGGTGTGTATATGTGTATGTGTGTTGACATTCCACACGCCAAGCCGAGCTATGAAACTTGGCATATATACAGTTTTTAAAAAAATGCATTTCATATTATTTTTTTTTTGAAATTTCAATAAAAATGTTAATTTATTAAAACTTAAATGAGAGTTTGACTAATGGTTACTTCCAAAAACATTAAAATACAGAAACGATTTTTATACCATTACAAATTCAAAACATCATGTCTTTAATGATACCAATGTAATTGCCCCACAATTTTTTTTAATCTAAATTTCGACACTTTTAAAAAAAATTTCGTAATTTTTGAATGGATTTCAATGGGGACTTAAGTTTCCATTATTACAGCAAATACTTGAGTGGCTTTCGTCCATCGTTGTAAGATAAGGAATAAGAATTTTGTTTAATATCTGCATAGTTTTTAGGGCAAAAAGGAAAAAAAAGCTAAGTTACCATGAATGCTTAAGATATTGTTAAATGATAGTTTATGCTGAAAATTCCTTTTTTATAATACTAAGAAATTAATAGTCATGCAAATATTGTTATTTTACTGCTTCATTAGATTTAATTTTATATAAGACATAAAAATATGTGATTTAATGACTATAATTTGGAATGTAAAAAAATAAAATTTTTACATTAGAATTTCTGTATACGTAATTTATTTTTTAAAATTTTCTGAAATTTAATTTAAAACTTAATTTATAACTTTCAAATCATATATTATTCATAAAAGCTTTAAATTTTACGAACTCTTAAAATTCTAATAATAAAAGATATTTCGATTTAGAGTAAGAAAAAACTTTTTTAATATGTATCAAACTGCATCGTTAAATTGTTTTTGCTAAAACACAACTTATTTTTCTGAATGCTCCAGTAAAGTAAACAAAAACTATTTCTGGCAAAAATTTTAGAAAACATTCGAAAAATTATGTTTTTATATATATTTGGAGCAGAAATATCGATTAAGCTAAAATATTTTTATACTATTAATAACTAAACATTTATGTTCTAAAAGATATTACAATTAATTTCTTTTCACCTAACATTATAGCAAAAGTTTTGAAAGATAATATTTTATCAAGAAAAATAAGGCAATAAAATTCTTTAATATATCATTTGGACAATAGAACAATGATTTTTTTTTCTAAAGAAAGTTATGTATGCATAAAAGTATATTCTCTGAATATTATGATATGTTAATATTTATTTGTAAAGTTTGAAATCTTTTAGAAAAAATCAAAATATAAATATATAAATAAATAAATACGCTTTAAAATATTTAGAAAGATAGCAAGCTGAATTCCTAGTTCTCGGACCATTCAAATATAACATATCCAAAATTTACAAACAAATATTGATAAATGCTTAGCGTGAGTATGTCATATGTTGTTTTTACTATCCCAGTACTTTCAGTTTAGTTAGATTATGGATCCAATTGGAAAATGTTCAAGAAGTATTTTAGGACGGAATTCTTTATTATTAGCATTCATCAAATAACATCATCAATCAGTAAAAACATGATTGATTCGCATTATTACGAAGGAACATTCATCTCTCTCTTTATTGAAATTCTCTACAGAACAATCCCTCTCTAGTTAATCGCTCTAGAGAATCATCAATACTCTTGAGTTTCTATAGGTATTTAGTGGAATATTGAAATTTCAATGCTTTCGTGGTGATGCACGACTGTCGATATCCTTTAAGTAAATCTAATTATTTCGGATACATATCTCCTAAGCAAAGAAAATCTTTGTATTCTATTGAAATGGAGTTATGGAATTTCAATTCATCATGTAAGATGATAGACGTGATAGAAGTGAGATCCACTGGGATTGCTGATATCTGTTTAAAATTTACAATAATTTGGAAATTAAACTTGATGGCAAAATGAGGACCGTAAAAAATTGCTTTAATTCATTTTGTGGAATTTTTAATAAAATAGTGCTTAAGGTTTTTATTTTAATTCTTCAGTCTTTGCTGTACAAGAAAAATAAATTCAATAAATATTAAATATTACGTGTTTGAATTTAACTCCGGCTAGGCGCTTAAGGTGAACACATAATATTAATATTCATTTAGTAATGCCAACCAGTTTTGTTGATCTTTGCTTTATCACAAATATAAAGGCACTATTTCATGACCGTCATAAGAAAAAGAAATTCATGAAATCAGACTTATTTCTGAACCTAGGAGAGTGCTTCTTTGGTCTCACATTGTTTTAAAGGCATCAATATAAATTAAATTTTTAAGATTGTTTTAGATTTTTTTTATTTTTAAAAAATAAATAAATGATCCATTTAAAAGAATTTATATATGGCAATTAAAGTCATATGTGTGCTAAAGGTGTAAATACACGGAAGTTAAAATGAAACACTACGGTACTCGGAGATTTATAGTTCTGTTTCTACTAAACAGATTCAAATCTTCATATATTTGCTAATTAAACTATGAGATCGAGGCTTCCTCCTTTGGGAAAAATTGCTTTAATGCTATGACAAATAAACGAAGATAACAGTTCAAAAATAAAAAAACAGCATAATATCTTATTTATTTGCTTATCTGCTTATGTGCATACCTTGCTAGTCTATGTTGAATTCATATGTTGTCAACAGTCGCAAGCAACATTTCAGAAGGAATGTAGGAGACATTTCAAAGATTTCATTCCCGCTTCATCAGTTATATATCCTTAGTTATAAAGTGGTTTTTGAGAAAGCCCCTCAGACAGCAGTCACAGGGCCTCAAATCCTCACTATACTGGCCAGAGAATTGAGAAAGTATGCTCAGCAGAGAAGTGAGCTTGAATTGTGTTCTTTACACGTCTTTCTGTTTCAGAAGCAGCATTGCATTGCATTAACACTGAAGTGGTCAATCCGTCTTTTTGCCTTTATATTGCTGTATGGGTAATTGGTGAATGTACATCAAATGAACACGTTGACTATGACTTCCTCGAAGAAATTGGGCCAATAATGAAATACCCCGAGAATCCATGCCATGTTGTAGCGTATGCAGAAGGAAGAGACTGTTGATGAATAGCATGATGATTGATGAAATGTGTGTTCATAGCACCATCTAAGTGAAAATGCATCCCCCTAATTCATAAGATATGTGATAGTCAGTCGCATCCACTTGCATTCTTGCCATAAAAAGCAGGGCAAACTCAAGATGTGCGAGTGATCTTGTAGATTCAATTATTTAATGAAATGCGTCTTATAAGAATATAGATTAAGAATTTTGAATAAAATCCTCACATGTTTGCGCACATCCAGTGATCGTGCTATTGAGATTCTACTTGCAGTAGCATTTGAAGAACTTGCAGATGATTCAGCTGTTGCAATTTCTTCGACACTTGTCGACTCCGTTGCATTTCGCAATCTTCCTGGTTCAACATTCAGAATACTGGTGTCTTCTAACTTACATATTATACCATGTTTGAATTGGGGAAGACAATAAATCTACTTGATGGATAATTAAGAGCTAGACATATTAACTCCCTTCTGCAAAATAATTTCATACATTCGGAGGCATACGAAATTTGATTAGAAAAAAAATTATATCTTTTAATGCTGTTTGTTCAAATACTCAGTCATGCAAGAGTAGCATTTTTTTTAGTAAAAGACTGAAATAACCAAAAAAGACAGAATTATAGGAGACCGATAACACTTTTATTTCAATGTTTATTTTAGGCTCTATTACAAGGACTTTTACTGAATACTCTTTAAAATGTATTCTAATTATTCATCCGTAACACATTTTTAAAAACACTTAAGCAATGATAATTAAATATTATTATCATTTTTATTCTAGCACACAGACACATATACACGCACACGTACACACACACTCACACACACAAATGTGTGTGAGTGTGTGTGGTAATAACTTATCCCACAATGTAGTAATAACTTGTGTATGTAGTAATAACTTGTCCCACAATGAGATACGTTGTTACATTACATGCGGTTATTTATTTCGCACAGTTTTTTAGCATTAAAAACAAATATATTATTTTTATTTTTTCCCTTTCTTTTTATTTTTACAGAAGGATAATATATCTATGAAGTTAGGCATCATATTATTATCATTTCATTAACTGCCTTTTTTTCCGAATGTAAAACTTAATGCTATGATTGTGAGCTCATTCTATTTTATGAAACTGAAGCCAACATATGTCGGAGAGGGGTTCGGAACACTTGATACAGTATAGGTCATAATCATCTTCATCCAAAAGCACCTATTATGAATCCATTTTTCTTCTTTTACTTGTCTGAATTTATGCTGCTTTTCTTACTGTGTGAAATAATTTCCTCTTCATACCTTGTCATCTTGTCGTTCCGGTTTTGACATTTTCACCAGTGAATCTGTTAAATATGAAACTTAATATTGGTTGTCCCAGAATGATTCCAAAAATGAGAATGATTCCAGAATGATTTCAAAAACATCCCAGAAATGATTCCAAAAATATTTTTGTATGAATGTACTTCCGTCTTTCTTTTACAGTTTTTAATATCTACTTTAAATGAAACAAAAATCAAATTAAAACTTACTCGGGTTCCACACCATTCTTTTTGAGCTGTAACAACTAGTATCAGCAGACCTATAACAAATTTCTCCTTGTGGCTTCATTTTATATTTGGATATGTGTGAGGGGTAGAATACAGATGTATGGAACTGTTTAATATGACATCACGTATATAAGTTTTACAGAGAAAGGTCAAACAGTTCTGATGTAAATATAAAAAAATTAAAATGTACATGATTATTTTTTTCTAGCCCTTTTTGCTATTAACTGTATGCAGCCCAGAAATCCAATATAACTACATAGATTAAAACTACCAACCAACAAGGGAATGATGAATTTCAACTGACGGTTAAATTAAGTAATATAATTTTAAATTAAGTTATTTAAAATTATTAAATGGGTGATTTATTTCATTGATGATGATGATGTCGTGTCCACGTTACCGCGTAAAGGGGCTGCGGTAGCTTCTGATGGCGAAGACCCCTGAGCACCAGAGGGCAGAAGTCTGACTTCTAGCTTATATGAAGATGACACATACACTCGCTTGCATAGCCCTTTTTTAAATGAAGGCTCTTTCACACACCTCACAGGAAGAATACAGGGTGGTGAAAAACAATCATGCCCGCACCACCGAACCCGGGACGCCCAGATGACCCCTAGACCAGGGCGCCGGCATTTATCTATTTTTTTATTTATATTTATTTATATTTATTCATTAATGTATTCCATCAAAAAAATTTCAAAAGATCATTAAATTTATTTATTACATGAATTTATTTAGTATTATAAATGAGATTAATTTAAAATCCAACCGAAAATTTTATTCGAATAATACAACTTACTCCATATCACAACAAGCCCCTGTCATTATTTTAAATGTGTTATATTTTCGATATTTTCGAATTTGCAATAAATCCTTATTTTTCTTAGAATAAATGCGAATAAGTTTCATCTGATTGCAGAGAAAATAATTTCCGTATTTCGAATACTTCGAAGGAATATTTTGATCTTCTTTAAAAGAATTTATTTTCTACATTCATAACAGATGAACCGACAATAAAAATTCAGTATAGATTTCAACACAGTGAAGCTAAATACATTTGAATTAATTTTCGCTTGTGCCAACTGCGATCTATTTTATTTTTCAGAGTATCGTATAAAGCTGGAAACTGCATCATTTTTTTTCAGTTGATAACATTTCAGCCAGCAACTCATAAGATTTATTTTCCTTCTGCTTTACCGCATATTCCTTTCCTTCAACTATCTGTATCTATCTATATCTAAACTTATAATAAAGCTCAATGTGTGTGTGTGTGTGTGTGTGTGTATGTTGGCGCTCTACAGGCCAGACCATTCAACCTACAGCTACCAAATTTGGCACGTGTATACCATTGAGGTCGGGAATGTGCACCTGGGGGTTATTTTTTCGAATTTTTTATTAGAATTTTATTTATTTAAAAACTAAGCGAAATTTTGGCGTGTTTCTGCTATAACTTCCGAAAATATTACATCACAAAAAAGATTTTTACATGAAGTTAAAGATCAAAAATCTATTTTTTAAATGATTCCAAGTTTTAATCTTAAAATTAAATTTCTATTTTTAATGAATTTTTAAATAAATATTTTAACTATATTTTTGAACAATTTTTTTCGTACAAAATAAAAAAAATATATATAAGCTGCACGAGCACGTTTCACATTCATGGGTAAAAATTAGCTTTTTTCTAAGTGTTGCCATCACATTGATTAAAGCTCCAATCAAAAATAAATTAAATCTTTTTGGAAATGAAATCTGCAATAATATAATTTTCGGCACGTCTCTGTAGGAAATGAAACAAATATGAAATAATATTTTTTCTAAAAAAATAAATTCAAGAAAAATCATTTTATGATCTTTTACACTCTCTATATAGGGTGTTTATTTAGTCCCGGACCAATTTTGATGTTTAATGACTCATAAAATAATGAAGATATAAACAAACTTATGGCATTTATTGATGGAATAACTCACATATTTTCCTTTTCAGGTTTGAATATTTTTACTCTTGTTAATATCGTCTGCGCGTGTGGTTAATTTCAGATAATTTCATTTTCCAGTCTAAATATCTGTATTTTTCTAAATATCGTCTGCTTATTAATTGCATTTTTCTCTCGTTTTTGGCAACTATTGAAATGTTATGTTTACTTTTGATGTGTTTCTTCTATGTAGTCTATATCTATATCTATACTCTATACTTATAATAAAGCTCAATGTGTGTGTGTGTGTGTGTGTGTTGGCGCTCTACAGGCCAGATCATTCAACTTACAGCTACCAAATTTGGCACGTGTATACCTTGGAGGCCGGGAATGTGCACCTGGGGGTTATTTTTTCGAATTTTTTATTAGAATTTTATTTATTTAAAAATTAAGCGAAATTTCGGCGTGTTTCTGCTATAACTTCCGAAAATAATACCTCACAGAAAAGATTTTTACATGAAGTTAAAGATCAAAAATCTATTTTTTAAATGATACCAATGTTTTAATCTTAAAATTAAATTTCTATTTTTAATGAGTTTTTAAATAAATATTTTAACTATATTTTTCAACAATTTTTTTCTTACAAAATAAAAAAAATATATAAGCTGCACGAGCACGTTTCGCATTCATGGGAAAAAATTAGCTTTTTTCTAAGTGTTGCCATGACATTGATTAAAGCTCCAATTAAAAATAAATTAAATCTTTTTGGAAATGAAATCTGCAATAATATAATTTTCGACAACTGTTTATAGGAAATGAAACAAATATGAAATATTATTTTTTCTAAAAAATAAATTGAAGAAAAATTAGTTTATGATCTTTTACACTCTCTATATTATTAATCCAATAAATCAGTTTTATTTTAAGGCAAGTTTTGTTTAATATGAACATGATATCCAATTCAAATCAGTGCTACACAGCTAATTTGTAAACCTTTAGTAAGACACAGATCTGTTGCGACATAAATCGTAAATATTTTATTTAAAAGTAGCAAACGATTATTTTAATAATTATAAATTTTATTTTGTAAATAGTTGTGAAATTCAGATTGGCAACAGTGATATTTTTGGAACTTTTAATTTGTTATTTAAAAAAGATGCTAGAATTTTGAATGAAAATAAGTTAATGTAAATTTTATAATATTATTTACAATGTAATAAGATTTAGTTTCATAATAAGTTTGTCTGCATTCTATTTTTGTTGACGCACGAACAAAACCGATCTGCTAAAATGGTGTAAATAGAGAATGATTGTATTTTATGTAACTTGATTCAATAAATGCTCTAATGAATAACGAATTTTTGAATTTACATAAAGCTTCTGTTGTGGAAATCACGAATAACAAAATGTTCTTGAAACACTAATACTTTAAATAAAAAGAGTTAATTTCCAATCAACTAAATCAGTCACTTAAACTGACTGATGTACGAAAATTTGAATATCACTATTCAATAAAAAAAAAAAAGGATAATTTTAGATTTTCCATCGATCGTTTCAAAGAAAATACGCCAATCAGCGCGCAGGTTTTCTCAAGATTAATTGGCCGAAGATTATGAAAATGTTGAGTTTTTCTAAATTTTTAACATTCAAAGTTTCATAAATAAGTCTTAATTGATCGAGGAAAATAGAAACATTCATTCATTTATTTAAAATTTGGTGTGTCCAGAATATTTCTCAGAATATGATACCTTACTGCATTAAATTTAGACTTCATAATTTTTTTAAATATATTTATAGGCTGGAACAAAATATTATTATTGATTTCATTTCAATCCTTTTGAAAGCAAAACAAAAACTGAATTTTTATGCTGAATCTGAGAAATTTTTGTTTAATTATAGTTTGAGATATTACATAAATTATGAAAAATATTTTGTAGTTCACATAAGACTTAAATACCGAACAAAACTGTTTGCAATACACATATTCAATAATAATAATTATAAATAAATAAAAATAAAGATGATAAATAAAATAAAACGCTTGGTTTTATTGAAAAATATCTTTATATTAATTGCAATTTCATCATTTCCACTTTAAATTAAAGTTTAAGTTTTATCGGAAATGACAACAAATTAGCAAAATATATATAGTTAATTGAACGAAACGATCTAAACAACAGTATAAGTTTGGTATGACTATCAAAATTTGAAGATTAAAAATTTTTTGTTTGAGAATCTATTAAGAGATCAGTTACTTAAAATATTTAATTGAAAATTGTAGCGAGCGGTAATACTGGCGAACCGGCTGGTCGCCAAAGGCGGCTAGAACTTATAAGAAAGTTCAATGTGTGTGTTGGCGCTCTACAGGCCAGACCATTCAACCTACAGCTACCAAATTTGGCACGTGTATACCATTGAGGCCGGGAATGTGCACCTGGGGGTTATTTTTTCGAATTTTTTATTAGAATTTCATTAATTTAAAAATCAAGCGTCATTTTGGCGTTTTTCTGCTATAACTTCTTACAATATTACCGCACAAGAAAGATTTTTACATGAAATTAAAGATCAAATATTTATCTTTTAAATGATACCAATGTTTTAACCTTAAAGTTAAATTTCTATTTTTAATGAATTTTTAAATAAATATTTTAACTATATTTTTCAACAATTTTTTTCGTATAATATAAAAATAAAATGTAAGCTGCACGAGCACGTTTCGCATTCATGGGAAAAAATTAGATTTTTTCTAACTGTTGCCATCACATTGATTAAAGCTCCAATTAAAAATAAATTAAATCTTTTTGGAAATGAAATCTGTAAAAATATAATTTTCGGCACGCGTCTCTAGGAAATGAAACAAATATGAAATACTAGTTTTTCTAAAAAATAAATTCCAGAAAAATTATTTTATAATCTTTTACACTCTCTATATTATTAATCCAATAAATCAGTTTTTTTTAAGGCATGTTTTGTTTAATATTAACAGGATATCCATTCAAATCAGGGCCACACAGCTAATTTGTAAACCTTTAGTAAGACAGAGATCTGCTAAAATGGTCTAAATGGAAAATGATTTTATTTTATGTAACTTGAATCAATAAATGCTCTAATAAATAAAGAATTTTTGATTTTACATAAAGCTTCTGCTGAGAAATCACGAATAACAAAATGTTCTTGAAACACTAAGATTTTAAATAAAAACCGTTAATTTCCAATCAACTAAATCAATCACTTAAACTGACTGATTTATGAAAATTTAAATATCACTATTCAATAAAAAAAAGGATAATTTTAGATTTTCCATAGATCGTTTCAAAGAAAATACGCCAATCAGCGCGCAGGTTTCTCAAGATTGATTGGCCTAAGATTATGAAAATGTTGAGTTTTTCTAAATTTTTAACATTCAAAACTTCAAAAATAAGTCTTAGTTGATCGTGAAAAATAGAAACATTCATTCGTTTATTTAAAATTTGGTGAGTCCAGAATATTTCTCAGAATATGATACCTTACTGCATTAAGTTTAGGCTTCATAATTTTTGAAATATATTTATAGGCCGGAACAAAACATTATTATTGATTTCATTTCAATCCTCTTGAAATCAAAACTAAAAACTGAATTTTATGCTGAATCTTGGAAATTTTTGTTTAATTATTCTTTGAGATGTTACATAAGTTATGAAAAATATTTTGTAGTTCACATAAGACTTATATACCGAGCTATTCTGTTTGCAATACTCATATTCAATAATAATAATAATAATAATAAATTAATAACAATAAAGATGATAAATAAAATAAAACGCTTGGTTTTATTAAAAAATATCTTTATATTAATTGCAATTTCCTCATTTCCACTTTAAATTAAAGTTGAAGTTTTACCGGAAGTGACAACAAATTAGCAAAATATATATAGTAAATTGAACGAAACGATCTAAACAAAAGTATAAGTTTGGTATGACTATCAAAATTTGAAGATTAAAAATGTTTAGTTTGAGAATCTATTAAGAGACCAGTTACTTAAAATATTTAATTGAAAATTGTAGCGAGAGGTAGTACTGGCGATTCGGCTGGTCGCCAAAGGCGGCTAGTTATAAATAAATCCTGCCATATTTTTATCAATTTAAAACTGTTAGGGAAAAAGAAAGCACTTCCTTACGTTCTTTAAATGATAAACGTAATATCATATTACATTTATAAGTGGATTTGAATTTTTTAAATCTTGGATTTTAATGATGAATTGTAGAGTCGTTTTATTTTTCTTTCACTTATACGCAGTGTAGAGAAAATATAGCAATCGATAAAAAATTCTAATTCCAGATTTTGGCGAATCTTTAGGTTTAAGTTAGAATAACGTATTTTTGGGAAAATTTCCGTCTGCCTGTCTCTTTGTGATAAAGATAGCTTAAAAACGCTTTGAGCTGGACGGTTGTAATTTTGTATACGATCTTTACACCAAATTTGTAAATTTCTAAAAAAAATGAGTAATATCTCTTCAGAGGAAGTTCATCTATTTGACTACTCCAATATAAATTGCAAAACGAAGAAACAACAGAAATTGCAAAACGAAGAGAGCTAGATAGATAAAATTCGGTATACAGATTTAATATCTGTAGTGTAGACATCTATCAAATTTTGAACCAAATTCAATAAAGAGTTAAATGTCTGTCAGTCTGTACTTTCAGAATCATGTAAACACGATATTTCAAAAACGCATTGGACCAAATTCGGTTTGAAATTTTTTTTCCATAAGTTCAGTTTTGATAAAAATTTTGTATCAATCAGTGGAAAAAAACGTGCCTAAAACAGAAATTCGATTTTTGGTTACTATTAATGCATTCCAGGAATTAATCGCCAAATAACTCGCAAAGGATGGCACGATTGATTCAGTAAAAACACTAAATGCACACCAAAATTTAACATCTCGTAACTGTTGTATGCCAATGTCATCTAAGGCCTTTGCTGACATCACCAGCTTATTACAGAGAATGCAAGAAAGTTTTGAAGTGACCACTTCCGTGGTTTCATTAAAAACGTGATGTATCGTTTCTAATGACGTATCTCAAAAACCTTTTAACTCAACCGAAGATAGAAATTTGCTAGCGAAAATCAGGTATTCTAAATCTCAAATCTTCCAAAAGTAATTTTTTATTAAATAGATTTTACATTAATTTTTAAAAATTTACTCGCTTTACAATTATGTACAACCTCCACAAAATAATTGGCTAATGTTTCATATATTCAAAAATTTATTCCCGTAATTTTTACTATAATTTAAAACTAAACAATATGGCTGTCAGATTGCATATTATTCCTAATTTAATTGAAAATAGCACAATTTTCTAAGATTGGGATGAGTTATATAAATTATATTCTTATCATAATACAACTAATTTCAAACATTCGTATTTCTTAATGATATAGAAATGACTTAATGACTAAGAAAAAAAAACTTTTACGAATAAATCTTGACTGTGAATTCGGAAAGTTCATGATTTTTTTTTTTTTTTTTGAAAATTTAAAACAGATTTATTACATATTTCCAAAATTTCATTTTTTACCTTATTTTTGAAAATTTTACCAAAATTTTTATTTTTTTTACTGATTTGATGATTGCGGATTATACTAATAACCAATAAATTAAAAAATGAAGTGCATTTCAATTATTTTGGGACATTTCGTATAATAAAATTGTATCTTGATTAAATAAATCTTTTGTAATGCAGTTTTCAATAATTGCTAAATTTGAGTTCCGTAAGAAACCAAAAGTTATCTCATATTATATTTCTTCCATAAAGAAATCATCGAAAATGAATATGGTATTTTAGGATATGGAGAGCTGAAAGATTTCCTCCCGAAAAGATATTTTAGCTTAGACAGAAAAGGTTTAATTCGCTATTACTCATAAAATATTTCAAAAATAACTCGGATAGCATTTGAAAAATGAAAAAAAAAAAAAATGTAAATTGCACAGTAAATTAATCTTCAAATCACATATTTATTCAAAATTTCTATTATGCATTTCATTTTAGCGAATCTGTTGTTTAGAAATTGTTTTAAGATAAAAAGGTAAGGCATATATTTTATAGTAAAAAAATGAAAACTCCATATTTGTCTTGCTTTTCTCATTATATTAACAATTTTCAATGAAATGAAACACATGAAAATAAGTTCCAAATTAGACATATTTTTAGAATTCTTTACACAAGTAATTTATGAATTTCTTTTGGTTCTATGTACAAATATGTTTTTGCTCTTAATTTGGTGGAAAGAGCTATAATCGGGTTACAATCAGGGACAAAGATACAAACAGGTTGTTTCAGGTAAAAGTTTGGAAATGTAAACTAAAAGAAAAGTGTAATACGATCATGATGTGGTTAAATGAATTCTGTGATGGAGATTGAGTATTAGAGCTTAGGTCTAAAAATACCGGGTAATTATTAAAAAAAAAAAAAAAAAAAAAAACCTTCATTCCGATAAATGAGACCGTGATTATCATAACATTCACAAAAAAGAAATAAAATGTTGCTTTAAGGTATTTTGAGACACACCCTCAAGCATCATATGAGAAACAACAGTTAAACTCTGACAGTTATGGTTATAATGACAAAATTTCAAAATATTCAAATGGCATCACCAATCTTTTTAATTGGAATGCATTCTCCAAACAAAAAGGACAAAAAAAAAATTCGAACTGTAACTGTAGCCCGAAATTAACCAGCGATAGACAGACTAAGAAAAAAAAGAACAAACAACCTGTCCCAACTGAGAAGAAACAGGAAGAAAAGCATTTTATTGTGTTTCACAACCTATTGACCTATTTCAACTATTCCACTTGACCTATTTCAACAGCAATGTCACCAGTCTTGTGGCAGGTGGTGCCTAGAACCAAAGCATGTATCATTCCGAGATGAATCTGTTGAACTTGTAGTCTCTTGTAGGCAAACAGCAGATTTTTTCATTTTTTCGTTAAAAATTTTGTAATTCTATCATTGTAACGTAATAAAGTTTAACTGTTGTTTTCCATATGATGCTTAAACGCATACCTCAAAATACCGTGGACCAAATTTTATTCTATTCTTGTGAATTCTATGATAGTTACAGTTTCATAGTTTTTTTATAATCACCAGGTATTTATCGGTTATAGCAAATGAAATTACGTTGTCTAACATACAAATATTGTACAACAAATTATATAGACGTAAGAAAAGAAATTTAAAAAGATATAATTCTATAAATTTACTAAATAAAATGTTTAAATGATGTAACCAAAACATATTACTAATATGTTTTCTAAACTATATTTATTTTATATTAAGATATTTCAAATATCTTGGCTTCATAAAAATATAAATTATTTTTAGAAATTAACAATAATATCCAAACTATCTCTTATGCATGGGGATAAAATAAATAAAAAGAAATAGGGGTCTTCAAGAGTTCTCTATGTAGTCTTGTAATAAATATATTTCTTCTTGTAAAAGTCCAAAATAAATCTATGTTTAATAAAAGCCTTTAAATATTTACTCTGGTGTTTTATAGTTTAGTGTCCCTCTAGACTTTTAGACTCTTCATTCATAAACCTTTTACAATAACCCAAACATAAAAAAGGGATTATTCGTTTCAATTTTACGACATTATTGTTGTATAGCTTATTACAATTTTTTAATAAAAGATATAAGTGTAATATTTTTAGTCTTTTATGATACAAAAATATTGTGGATTTATTTATGGCCTTTTTATTTTGTTGTGGGCACCTCAGTTATGGAATTGAGTAACTTCGGGTATAGTGATTGGTTCTATCCGCTTGGTTGGTACATAAACGTGTGGTGTTGTCTACCCTCTACTGATAACGGAAGTATACCTCCTGCGAATGAGCCATTACAATGACCGGTAATAAATCTTAGAACTCAACCGTAGTTCTCTCGATTGGCGTCGTGGCGTTCCGGTCATTCAGGCTCTTTTGTGTGCCCAAAGGCAGGTCGAAGTAGCCATTTGAGATTATGATCTTTTTACTCTAGCTTTATATTTCAAATGCTTCACTAAATTGATTTGTATTTTCTTTTATATAAAATATAATATTTTATTTATATACTAGCTGTACCCGGCCACTCTTTGCTGTAGTTCAGTCTAGCTAAAGAAAAGAGGCATGTTTCAGATAGGATTCATTTTACAATGCTTGTGTGTACACACTATTTTTTTTTTTTTTGTTGTTGTTGTTATACTGTTTGCCTGTGCACATATAAAGATGGTCTGATTTGCCGAGATTAAAGCATTCAACATATAATTATCGATGTAAGATTTAAAACGTATAATTCTAAAAATTATAGTCTTGTTGATTATGATTGCAAACGCCATTCGAGTTGGGAATTGTAATCTCTTAAACTGAGTGGCATATTTGTTGGAATAATAAGGAAATCTTCGTCATTGAAAGGTGCTGTCAATATTGTTGCCTCTGCAACATTGCTCATTCATTTTTTATTGCAAGCCATGGCAGTTTCAAAGCTTTAATTACTTGATATTTCACAACATGATAACTGGAACGCGAATTTTCAGTTGCAATGCGTGCGATGGCATCCTTGCCGATCAAGTGAATTCGAAAATTCTGTTCGATAACTAACCGCTTCATCTGCTTCCACAATAGTATCTATAGACTTGTATGTGACTGTCTCGACTGGATTGTTAATCTTAATGATATAGTTAAGCTCATAAATGTCATTGTTTTTTGACGTAAAAAATATCTTATTCCTTCAGCCAATCGTGATTTTTGTAATTTGCTTGAATATTGGGAAGCACTTTTTCTACCTATTCTTTTTTTTTGTCACTAAAATGCAGAAGTTATGAAGCAATAAGATTCATCTTGAAGTCATATCAACTGGCATGAATCGTTTTGCAACTGGGCACACATATTTGTAATTAATCAGCGTCTTTACGAGTCACCACAAAGAAGAGTATTTAAGGCAAATACTAATTATTTCATCCTATAGTGTCAATCGAGGAATTTCAGGCAATGTTTTACAGAAATCTCCTGCTAGCAATATTAATGTGTTTCCTAAATGTCTGGTGTTTGTACGAAAATCTTGCAATGATCGATGATATGCCTCGAGTGAATTTTTATGTGCCATTGTGCATTATCTCAAGCAATAAGTTTGAATTTCTGCGATTTTTTTTCCATGGCCAGATGCTTTAGAAATGTTGTACGTAATAGTTTAGATGAATCGCGTGATCAATGGTAATTTCAAAGCGGAAATAGTAGTTCTTCCAATTGGCAATTTTGGTAGCAATGTTGTAAATATCGCGGTCGCAAGAGATAAGGTTATGTCATTTAGAGATGGAAATTTTCCCAGCATCAATCTAATTAGGAATATCTTACCAGTTACTCCTGCAGAATATAAGCAGATTTCTCCAGCCCAGTTATTGACAATTTGCATTATTTGATCGTAAATGTATTTTTTGTCTAAGCATTAGCTTAGGAATATTTGATTGCACATACGACAAAAGATCATCCTTGTTTAAATTTTCTTCACCGCGCATTTTTACGTGAAAAGTAGCAATAGAAGATAGATTCACTAAAAGCATTTTCATTTGATTGAGAACTTTGCCCATGATATCTAAGCACAAACCTCTAATCATTGTCACTGCTTTGTAGTAGATTTCTGTTGCAAAATCCTTGTTCATACTTGAATTTTTCTAGCGGAAATCTATGTTTCTCTCGTCGGAAGATATCTTTAATCATGTGTTTCTTATATTTCTCTCATAACACTATTGGACATGAGGGAGAGCTAGCTTTCAGTGTGATTACAAGCAATGCAGGAATTTTATTTGGATATGATGTATTGTGCATGTCGTTAATACATATATCCCAGTATCGGAAGTTTTCCATTAAATTCAGAGCTAGACATTCAATGAAAAACTATCAAGAATAATGCCGTTGACAATTCGTAATTACTGGAAAGATGTTGGACTGGGTATTCATCTTGATTCAGATTCCCGGTGTTCTGTAGGCATTCGAGGTTTCTATGAATATGTTATATTATTCGCCAACTCGCTTTCCACGTTTATGTCGTAGTAAAGACAAATACGAGAAACCCCACAATTATCTACAGTGTCTCACAAAAGTGATGGGACACTTGTGCTTTACAAAAGGAAACTGTAATAAAATAAATTTTAAAAAACATGTACAAATTTTTTGTGGGTGTGTTTCATACTTAAATTTAGTAACAATTATTACATAACATACATTTTGTCAAAATATTAAAATATTAATATAATAAAATACAATTGTTTAGAACGGAGTAAAAAATAGCTCACATAAGTGATGGGACACCATTAGATATGCAACAAAAATCGTCTGAAATAAGCAATAAAAATATTTTTGGTGGTTTTATTTTTACTCAAAAGCAATTGGCAATAATTTATAAAATCGTCTGCAGTATTTCACTCCAGTTTGTTTTAGAATTTTTGTGTTTTTTAGCTCTGTGCAGCCATGAATGCTAAACGAAAAGAAACTTCGCCTCAAATTCGAAAATTAGTAATTAATTTACATTTTGAACATGGAAAATCTATTAGAAAAACTGCTGAAACAGTTAACTTGAGTCATTCAACAGTTTTCAATATCATTAAACGATATAAAAAGAATCATATTATTCAGGATAAAAGAAGACCTGGCCGACCATCAAAGCTATCCAATGGAATAAAGTGAATTATCGTTCGAAATATTAAAAAAAATCCAAGAAAGAGTGCGCCTAAAGTTGCTGCTGATTTACAAGCATTATATGGTATAATTGTTACTCCTGAAACTATTAGAAGGGTAATTCGATTTGCTGGATATCACGGTAGAGTAGCCAGGAAAAAATTCTTCGTAAGTGAAAAGAATAGAAAACTCAGACTAGCTTTCGCAAAATCCAATATAAATAAGAATTCTGATTACTGGAATAAAGTTATATTTGCTGATGAGAGTAAATTTAATATATTTGGTTCTGACGGTAGAATCTTGGTGTGGAGAAATCCCAGGGAAGAATTTCGCAAACAGAACTTGGTGCCAACAGTAAAACAGGGTGGTGGAGGAGTTATGGTATGGGGGTGTATGTCGTCCGCTGGAGTAGGTAATCTTGTTTTTATTGACAGTATAATGGTTCAGTACAAGTATATTGACATTTTATAGCAAAATTTGAAATCTTCAGCACGAAAAGTGAACCTTCATAACGATTTTAAATTCTACAAGGACAATGACCCCAAGCACACTGCTTTGAACGTTAGACTCTGGCTGCTGTATAACTGTCCTGAAATAATAAAAACACCACCACAATCTCCAGACTTAAATCCCATAGAGAATATTTGGCAAGAATTGGAATCAAGAATTCGCAAACACACCATTTCTTCAAAATAACAATTAAAATCGGAGCTTCAAGAAGAATGGGGTAAAATCACTCCAGAAATCACAAAAAAATTAGTCGAATCCATCCCAAGAAGATTAAATCATGTTTTAAAAGTAAAAGGAAATCCAACAAAATATTAAAACCTTTTAAAAAGTAAAATTTTTTGGATAAATATTTGATGGAAAAGTAAGTGTCCCATCACTTATGTGAGCCATTTTTTGCTCCGTTCTAAAAAATTGTATTTTTATTAAATTAATATTTTAATATTTTGACAAAATGTATGTTATGTAATAATTGTTACTAACTTTAAATATGAAACACACCCAAAAAAATTTTGTACATGTTTATTTATTTATTTTATTACAGTTTCCTTTTGTAAAGCACAAGTGTCCCATCACTTTTGTGAGACACTGTACGTCGATACAATGATTTCCCATTTATATGGTTGCAAATTTACAACCATCTTATGATGATCTTCTTTAATTAAAATATGCAGGACTTCCTGTAACTCTGAAGATACTAATGCTCGAAAGATACTTAGCATTTCCAGTCTGTCATGCATGATGAAATTGGATTCAGTGTACCGCAAGGTTCATGCATCATATTTTTTGTTCCCACTTCATGCAAATTCGTTCCGGCTTCGGCATCTGGTCATTCAGTGCATATTACGTTCGTCGATTTCGTTTTGAACTGATTTTGTTATAGAGCACTAGATTTGTAAACTTGCGTGCAATAATCATTTCTTTTGCCATTCTGCTGAGTGTACGAAATGAACGCTATGACAAAATGCACAGTTCAATTACAATGAAATTTCATACGGAATAATTAAAAAAACATGAAAATAAATAGAAATTTGTGAAAATTCAATTTAACTATGCAATCGGAAATACTAAAATAGAAACATAAAATAATGAATACAGCATGTGTTGTTTTTATCTCCAACACATGGCGCTATTTTTTAATGGTATCATACATTGGACTCCGTTATCAAAAACAGAAACAAAATACATGTTCTTATCTGTTACAGTAGCAATATCTGTATAATAAATATATATATTCCCGTCTGTATTCGAATGCAATGTTGTGTCAAAATTTTAAAGCAATCGGTGAAGACCTTTCGGAGATCGCCGATTTTGAACAAACGAACTTTTTACATTTTTATTTATATAAATGTTTTTGACCATAAAATTCTCAGCTACACAATTGAACACGAAAATATATAAAAGTAGAATAGAAAAGAGTATTTGGAATAGTTGAATTTATGCACTATTTATAACCTTACACTTTTGATAAAACTATGTTACAAATGTATTGTGCTTTCTCTGAATATAAATATGAGTTTCAGATATTTCTTCACTATTGCTATTTATAGCCGTAAAGCGTTTCCTAAAAAGAACTCTGTAACGATACAAATATGTTTTCCCTAAAACCGAAAGGATTTTAACGGAATTCACAATTTGTTTAAATTCAGAGTTCATGTTCCTATTTTTCTGCTAATGTATTTTAAATCTAAAAAATGCAGAAGAAACATGTTCACTAGAAAGGCAATTTAAAACATTCTGAAAGCGAAAATGTCTTTGATTTTGGCAAAAATAGGAACTCAAGTTGTTTACTGTCTTTTAAGGTACTTTTTAAATTTTATTACTTTTTATTTATTGTCTGTTTAAAATATTTTTATAAGATCGCTTTTTTTATTTACTACTTTTTATTTATGGTCTCTTTAAAATATTTTTATAAGATGATTTTATTTTACATTATTTTATTTCACACTTAGAAGTAAATACTTTATATTCGTATATTTCAAAAGGAAAAGATGAAATTGTGACTTTTATTTATTCCAAATTTTCACAGGCAAACATACAATTGTATTTGAATTGTATTCGAAATATAGAATTTGTTGAACTTTAGTAATTATTGTATAGGTTATAAATCTGATATCACAAACTGGATAACTGACACATCATCTTTATTCTTTTCGTTAACTAAAAGTTATAAGCAAATCGATTTAAATACACATTTTGAATTTGAACGTAATTTCCAAGAAAAACGAATATTTTCATTTCATCGAATAAATCGGTAATCCCCAATGCATATTGGTACCTTCTGTTACTTCCTTTTATCATTAATAGAATGAAATTATTTAAGGTATCCGAATACGCTTGAAGCAATTTTTTAAAAAAAGTACTATATAAAAACATTATGTTTTTTATTTGAATTCAATAAAAAATTAATAATATAGTTTTTGGGTCTTTATTATTAAGAATTTACAAAATAATTAATTTAGGGTGTTTTTAAACAAGGAATTCAAAAACTATAAAGAGTGGTTAAACTTTTACACCAACTTAAATAAAACTCATCTTAAAATAATCTATTTGCTTAGGGAATGTATTAGAATCGAACAATTATCATAAGAGTCAAAATTATTCCAGTCATTTTGTTCCAAAATTCACAGATCGTGCTGTATATGAGCCGTTTATTTTGAAATTGGGACAAGTTCATTTTTGAAAAAAAATGGATATAATGTAGTATAGATAAAACTTGTTATGGTCTTTTTTATGCGTAAACAATTTAAAGTAAAAAAAAAAAATCAGATTCTAGTATTTTGGAGAAGGAAGTTTTAGCCCTTAACAGTATTGAAAATATGTTTATTTTGAAAGCTGTGCAAATCCATCTTAAATTGAAATTATTTAAATTATTGAATTAATTATAAATTGAAATTATTGAATTAATTATAAATCTAGGTTGTTTCTATCTATCTATCTTTGATAATGAAAATCGGTGGTTGTACAGATTTTCATAAATAGTAAAAAGTATATCTTAATTTTGTGTTTCAATAATAATAATAATAATATCGATAATATTATATTCAATAATAATAATAGTATTACTAATATTATAACTATATTATAGTTAACCAATTCACGGTTTCTCCATCGGTATTTTTATTTATTTTCAAAACCGCTTTCTCCACAGGTTGGGTTAAAAATAAATATCCGCGTTTCATTGCATGTATTAAACATTTATAATATTTTCTGCAATTTTGTATTACTTCATAGCAATCCTGGGGAATATACAAGAAACCGGTTTTCAGGATTGCCAGTACTACCACTCCAAAATAGCGATCGCTCCGAAAATTTAATGTCCTGACAACAAAAATTTATGATCAATGATATTTATTTCATTGTCATTGGACTAAATAATCAGAAGTAAACATATTATGATAGAAAATCCAAAATTAAGATATACTTTTCATTATTTATGAAACACTCTACAACAATCGATTTTCATTATCAAGATAGATAGATAGAAACGCCCTAGATTTCAGACATATCCTAGATTCATTCAAACGCCTAGATTCATATCAAACGGCCACATTTGCTTCACCATACAGCAACTGAAGCTAAATTTTGCAGTAATATATTCGGTCAAAAAGAATTTCTATCTAATATGGACTAGAATCTGATATATATATATATATTTTTACTTTAAATTGTTTACGCATAAATAGATAATAACAAATTTTATTTATAACTACCAATATCTAAACATTTTTCAAAAATGGACTTGCCCCACATTCAAAATAAAGGGCTCATAAGGATCTAATTAGATGCAGATCTGATGCAGGCCAAATTAGATGCCGGCTTGATGCAGACCTAATTAGATGCTGTTCTATTTAGATGCGGATATAATTAGAAGCAGATCTAATGTGGACCTTATTGCACGCAGATTTGAGTACATCTAGTTATTTACAACTCTAAATAGATGCAGATGTAAGTAGATGCAGTTCTGATGCGGGTCTAATAAGATGCAGACCAGATTCAGATATCATTAGATGCGCGCCTAATAAGATGCAGTGTTATTTAGATGCGGATTTCATGTGCGCTTAATTAGATGCAAGATTGAAGCTGGCCTAATTAGATGCAGACCCGATTCCGATCTAATTAGATGCAAACCTGACAGATTTAAATATGGATCTAATTAGATGTAGACCTGATGGGGGGGGGGGCTAATTAGATGCAGTTCTATTTAGATGCGGATCTAATTAAATGCAGATATGATTCGGACTAATTAGACTCAAATATAATTTGATGTAGTTACATGCAGATCAAATTTGATGCAGATCTAATGTCTGATGTGGCCGATTTAATTGCAGACCTGATTCAGATCTAATTATATTCAGTTCTGATGCAGATCTATTTAGATATGGATCTCATTAAATACAGATCAGTTGAATATCTATTTAGATATATAGTTAATTAGATGCACATGTGATGTAGGCCTTATTAGATGCAGTTCTATTTAGAAGCGGATCTAATTTCATGCAGATATATTGCAAGGCTAATGAGTGGCAGATATAATTTGATCTACTTATTTGCTGTTCTGATTGATACCTCATTAGATACAGACCTGATCCAGATCTAATAACATGCACACCTGATGCAGATCTACTTAGATATGGATCTAACAAATGCAGATCTAAAGCAGGCCAAATTAAATGCAGTTCTATTTAGAAGCGGATCTAATTTGATGCAGATTTGATGCGGACCTTATTAGATGCAGATTTAAATATATCTAGTTACTTGCAGGTCTAAATAGATACAGATGTAATTAAATGTAGGTCTGATGAGGGCTTAATTAGATGCAGATCTGATTGAGATGTAATTAGATGCAGATCTATTTAGATGTGTACCTTACATGATGCAGTTCTATTCTGATGCATATGTGATGCGGGCCTAATTAGATGTAGATCTGATCTAAGATGCACACATGATGCTGTATTATTATCAAAACATAAAATTAAGATATATTTTTTGTTATTTATGAAACGCTGTACAACCATCAATTTTCATTATCAAGATAGATTGATAAAAACATCCTAGATTTCAGAAATGATATCAAATTGCCATATTTGCTTCACCATACAGCATTAAGGTAATATATTCGGTCAAAAATAATATCCATCTAAGAAGGACTTTCACCACTTTCAAAATAAACAGATTTTCAATACTGTTAAGTGATAAAACTGCCATCTCCAAAATACTAGAATCTGATTTTTTTTTTGCTTTAAATTGTTTACACATAAATAGATCATAACAAGTTTTATCTATAACTACTAATATCTAAATATTTTTCAAAAATGGACTTCCCAACTTTTAAAATAAAGGGCTCATATGGATCTAATTAGATGCAGACTTGATGCAGGCCTAATTAGATGTTGTTCTATTTGGATGCCGATATAATTAGATGCAGATCTAATTTGGGCCTTATTATATGCAGATTTAAATATGTCTAGTTATTTACAGCTCTAAATAAATGCAGATGTAATTAGATGCAGTTCTGATGCGGGTCTAATAAGATGCAGACCTGATTCAGATATAATTAGATGCAGTTCTGATGCGGGTCTAATAAGATGCAGACCTGATTCAGATATAATTAGATGCCGAGGTATTTAGATGCGGGTCTATTAAGATGCAGTGTTATTTAAATGTGGATATCATGCGCGCTTAATTAGATGCAGACTAGACAGGTCTAATTAGATGCAGTTCTATTTAGATGTGGGATTAATAAGATGCCTTGTTATTCCGATGCGGATATCATGCGCATTTAATTAGATGCAGACTCGATTTCGATATAATTAGATGCACGCCTGACTCAGGTTTAGATATGGATATAATTAGATCTAGACCTGATGGGGGCCTAATTAGATGCAGTTCTATTTAGATGCTGATCTAAATTGGATGATAGATCTCATGCTGGAATAATTAGATGCAGATAAAATTAGATCAAGTTATATGCAGTTCTACTTAGATGCAGGTCTAATGCAGGCCTGATTCAGGCCTTATTAGATGTAGATCTAAATAGATCTAGTTAAATGCAGTTATAATTAGATTCAGATCTAATAATATGCAGGTCTGATTCCGGCCTAATCAGATGCAGACCTGATTCAGATCTAAATAGATGCAGTTCTACTTAGATGCGGATCTAATTAGATGCAGAGGTGATTCAGATCTAATAAGATGCAGATTTATTTAGAGACGGGCCTTATTAGATGCAGGATGGGGGGGGGCTAATTAGATGCACACCTGATATAGATATATTTGGTTACAGATCATATTAAATGCAGACCTCAAACGGGCCTAATAAGATGCAGACTTGTTGCAGGCCTAATTAGATGTTCTATTTAGATCCGGATCTAATTAGATGCATATCTTATTCGGAGCTAATTATTCGCAGATATAATTAGATGTAGTTATATGCAGTTCAAATTTGATGCAGATCTAATGAGATGCATGTCTGAAAAGGCCGATTTAATTGCAGACCTGATTCAGATCTAATTAGATTCAGACTTGATGCAGATCTATTTAGATATGGATCTAATTACATATCAGTTGAATATCTATTTAGATATTTATCTAATTAGATGCACATGTGATACAGACCTAATTAGATGTAGTTCTATTTAGAAGCGGATCTAATTTCATGCAGATCAGAACGGGCCCTATTAGATGCAGATTTCAATATATCTAGTTACTTGCAGGTCTAAATAGATGCAGGTCTGATGAGGGCTTAATTAGAAGCATACCTGATTGAGATATAATTAGATTCAGATCTATTTAGATGTGTACCCTACTGGATACAGTTCTATTCTGATGCAAATGTGATGCGGGCCTAATTAAAGGTAGATCTGATTTGAGATGCACACATGATGCTGTATTATTATCAAAACACAAAATTAAGATATACTTTTTGTTATTTATGAAACGCTGTACAACCATCAATTTTCATTATCAAGATAGATTGATAGAAACATCCTAGATTTCAGAAATGATATCAAATTGCCGCATTTGCTTCACCATACAGCATTAAGGTAATATATTCGGTCAAAAATAATATCTATCTAAGAAGGACTTTCACCACTTTCAAAATAAATAGATTTTCAATACTGTTAAGGGATAAAACTGCCATTTCCAAAATACTAGAATCTGATTTTTTTTTACTTTGAATTGTTTACGCATAAATAGATCGTAACAAGTTTTATCTATATCTACTAATATCTAAATATTTTTCAAAAATGGACTTCCCAACTTTTAAAATAAAGGGCTCATATGGATCTAATTAGATGCAGACTTGATGCAGGCCTACTTAGATGCAGTTCTATTTAGATGTGGGATTAATGAAATACAGTGTTATTTAGATGCGCATATCATTCACGTTTAATTAGATGCAGGACTGAAGCCGGCCTAATTAGATGCAGACCTGATTCCGATCTAATTAAATGCAAACTAAGCAGACTTAGATATGAATCTAATTGGATGTAGATCTGAGGGGAGCGTAATTAGATGCAGACAAGACGCCGGCCTAATTAGATGCAGTTCTATTTAGAGGCGGATCAAATTAGATGACTTATCTGATGCTGGACTAATTAGATGCAGATCAAATTAGATCAAGTTATATGCAGTTCTTAGATGCCGGTCTGATGCAGTCCTAATTAGATCAGATCTAAAAAGATCTAGTTACATGCAGTTCTAATTAGATACAGATCTAATAATATGCAGGTATGATTCGGGCCTAATTAGATGCAGACCTCATTCAGATCTAAATAGATACATTTCTACTTAGATGCGGATCTAATTAGATGCAGACGTGATTCAAATCTGATGATATTCGGACCTATTTAGATGCAGGCCTGATGCGGGTCTAATTAGATGCTGATCTGATTCAGATCTAATTAGATGCAGATTTATTTAGAGACGGCCTTATTAGATGCAGGTCTGATGGGTGTCTAATTAGATGCACACCTGATACAGATATACTTAGATATGGATCATATTAGATACAGACCTCAGACGGGCTTAATAAGATGCAGACTTGCTGCAAGCCTAATTTGATGCAGTTCTATTTAGATTCGGATCTAAAGATGCAGATATGATTCGGAGTGAATTAGACGCAGATAGATGTAGTTGCATGCAGTTCAAATTTGATTTAGATCTAATTAGATGCATGTCTGATGCAGATCTATTTAATTGCAGATCTGATTCAGATCTAATTAGATTCTGACCTGATGCAGATCTATTTAGATATGGATCTAATTAAATGCAGATCTGTTGAATATCTTTTAAGATTTGTATTTAATTATATGCACATGTGAAGCAAGCCTAATTCGATGTAGTGCTATTTACTAGCGGATCTAATTTGATGCAGATATGATATAAGCCTAATTATTTGAGATCTATTTTAATCTATTTACTTGCAGTTCTGATGGGGACCTCATTAAACACAGACCTGTTCCAGATCTAATTAGTTGCACACCTGATGCAGATTACTTAGATATGGATCTAACAAATGCAGATCTGAAGCAGGCCAAATTAGATGCAGACTTGATGCCTGCCTAATTAGATGCAGCTCTACTTAAAAGCGGATCTATTTTGATGCAGATCTGATGTGAGCCTTATTAGATGCAGATTTAAATATATCTAGTTACTTGCAGGTCTAAATAGATGCAGATGTAATTAGATGCATGTCTGATGAAGGCTTAAATAGATGCAGACATGATTGATATATAATTATATGCAGATCTTTTAATTGTGTTGCATATGTGAAGCGGGCCTAATTAGATGTAGATCTGATCAGAGATGCACACATGATGTTGTATTATTATCGAAAAACAAAACTAAGATATACTTTTTGTTATTTATGAAACGCCATCGAATCGATTTTCATTATCAAAGATAGATAGATAGAAACACCCTAGATTTCAGAAATGATATCAAAGGCCACATTTGCTACACTATACAGCAACCGGTGCTAAATTTTAAGGTAATATATTCGGTCAAAAATAATATCTATCTAAGATGGACTTGCACCACTTTCTAAATAAACATATTTTCAATACTGTTAAGAGTTAAAACAGCTATCTCCAAAATATTAGAATCTGATGTTTTTTAACTTCAATTGTTTATTCATAAATAGATCATAACAAGTTTTATCTATAACTACCAATATCTAAATAGTTTTCGAAAATGGACTTGCCCCACTTTCAAAATAAAGGGCTCATATGGATCTAATTAGATGCAGATCTAATTCAATGCTAATTAGATGCAGACGTTATGCAGGCCTAATTAAATGCTTCTCTATTTAGATACCGATATAATTAGATGCAGATCTAATGTGGGCCTTATTAGATGTTTGCAATGAAATCTGATTTCTTAAAATCTTAGAATTATATACTTTTGTTCTACAAAGAAAATGTAATTTAATATTTTATGGGGAGGGGGTTCTGTTTTTTTCCATCGAAAAATTGTGTTATTTTACTTGAATTTGTTTTTAGCAACTAATGTTCTTACAATTTTCTACTACCAGTAGAAATGTATAACTAAATAGCGATGGAACATCGCAATATATTTTTCTTGAAGTTATCGTTTAGCTGAATCTGGAAGTATAACTTTTTAATTACTTTTATAATACTAGAAGGTTGCGTTTAGTTTCGTTTAGTTATATTAACGTCCTGTTTTTAAAGCAACACTAGGGTTATTTTGGGATGGACCTCGTAATTTTGATCCGACACCTGATCTGGCATACCCTCTCCAAACTTCCATGCTACACTAGCTGGAGAACGTTTCACCCCGTCGGAGACACGCTTACACGACGGTTCTTCAGCGGAATCGAATCTCGAAACAGAAGCCCTCAGGGTCTGAAATCGAAACCGAGTCCTTACCACCGAGCCACCGTGGCCCAAAATTATCTCGGAGTAAATTCGGTAGACTGATTTGCATATGATAATCTTGAAATTTTTTATTTGAAAAAACTAGGACATAAATAAAACCAAGGAGATTTCAACTATTAAATCATCATTTTAGTACATCGCAATGCTCTAAGATTTCAAAATACGCCAGTAGGGAGCATTCCATAATTTAGTAATTAGTGCGCTGTTTCTTGGAGAAATCGGTTTCGGTTGGTTCTGAATCCGGGAACTATCTACCAACTCATCAGGAGCTCCATTCATGATACGAAGAAGAACATTAAGAAAAGTTTAGAGTAGTAAAAAAAAAACTTAGTCAAAAATTATTTTTAATTTGTCAATTTTCATTAAATTGAAACGAAACAGATTTTTAAAATTATTTTTCTTGTGTTGCTTAAACACACTGAAATAGATCTGCATTACCTTTGTTAAATAGCAAAACAAAAAAATTATTTCATGTAGGAGAAGATGGAAGGTAAGTTAAATAATTTTGAAATATTTCAGAATTGCAAATGCTCGTTACAATATTTTAGTACTCTGTGGTAATATTAGAACATCAAATACGGGAAAGGGTATTTTCTTGTTTTTGGTGATTATACTAATGTAAGAATTTATAATGTTATGCGATATTATTGCTGAAAAAGGTGAGGTACTCATTAATATTTTAAATTCCACATGAGATAAAAGCATTTGAGATATATTGAAAAGTGATAAAAACATACCTGCAAGCATACCGCCTTTCCTTTATTTTTATTCATTATACATCAAGGAATAAGAAGAGCCCTTTTCGCTCTTTCTTCAATGGAAATAAGTTGCCCTCCAAATTGAAAACGCTTTTTCTTTCTACAATGATCAATATATCAACTTATATAACGTACTCGAGATTTTTTTCATTGATTTCATGGAAAATAGAATGCATTGATTTCGAATATTGTATAAAGAATTCGCCGAATACGTAGATTTCTTAAATAGAAAGAGGCATAAATTCGGAAACAATTGAAACGATTTTTTTTGGAGAATGTAAAAGAATTAAGTTATGGATATTCCTGATCATTCCTATAAATATTTATCATTTTATTCCTTTTCATTCCGTTAAGATTTTCCGTTTCATAAATTATTTTATTCTTCAATCCTGCACTAAGCTTAAATTTTTAATTATTTCTTAAGTAAAAATGATAACACTTTAAAACTGGAGATTAATTCATAATACAAAAGTAGTGTTAATTTTTGATGGCTATAAGCTATTTTAATTACACATAATATAATTTTTCATACCTAATTAATATTTTAATTTCAAAAACATTCGATTTTATAGAATCTATAATCAAGAAATTTTTTTAACATGAAATTTATTCAAAATACTTTCTTTCCATTAGTATAAATTTTCTGTATTGTATGTGTATATAAATTGTATGTGTGAGAATGTTTTATGAAATACGTACTGTGTCATGATATTTAAAATAAACTGTTAAACTCTTTAAGCTGGTAAATAGCCCTAATGGCCCTTTAACATTTAGAATTCAACATATTTTAATTTATTGCAAAAAAAATAATTTACATGCTCTTTATCACAAAATGTGTTCTTTTGATATTGCTCGTACAATATTTTAAAAACTACAAAACAATTTCACAAACAACTTTTATTGAATACATATTATACTATGTTTTATAAACTGAACTTAAATTTCTTATACATTTTCACTTAAAAAAATTTCTGAGGGTTTGAAAAGCTGAAATTTTAACTCATTATAACATTTTGGTATATAGAATAGAAACTAAATTTTATATTAATCATTTGGTATACATAATAAAAATTAAATTTAAATTTTATAATACGGTGTTTAGTTCCTAAAATGACTATTTAGATTACCTACATACCCAAAATATAGTATGTAGCTAAGCATTTTTATGAGTAATCCTGCTCGCAAAGTGACTACTTCATTTTTTCTTTAAAAATTTACTCCTATTTATTACTTTCTCAAATAAATAGATACCAATGGTGCATTTAAAAATATGTAAACAATAATTTTCTGGGGGAAATTTTGAGTTCTTTATATGTATTATTTTAAAGATATAAAACCTGAAACTCTACAGTCTTCTTCCAATTTTCTCCAGATTTAAGAGTATTATGTTAAGATCCATGAGAATGTCGATTATATTTTGATATCTTTTATATTACTGACTGCAATAAATGAGTAAAAATTAATCTAAATTAAATTACAAATTTCAAAAACATATTCAATAATAAAAAAGGCTTGAAATCACCCAAATATAATTCTGAAATCAATGTTTGTCCATACGGCAGAAACTTTTATTTGTAAGTTAAATTTTGCATAAAAACATATTTTTCAAATAATTTCTATTTTTGTGAATATTGTCTTCATTAAAAATTATGATTTTCATCTTATTTAAAATAAAAATGAAAATAATAGAACTTGAAGAAACGATTATTAATGGAAACAAATGAATATTTTTGTACAAGTTATCAACCTTGAATATTTATGTACAAGTTATCAACCTTGAATATTTATGTACAAGTTATCAACCTTGAATATTTATGTGAAGTTTTCAACCTTGAAGAGTTATCGAAATTGAATATTTATTTCAAGTATCGACCTTGAATATTTATTTTAAATTTTCAAACATAATGGTGTTAATTTCTCATCTCATGACGCAGAATGCGTAATTTATTCATTTTTGGAATTTGCAATGAAGTTTGTGACAGGAAAATGCTATGGCATTACAGTGCAAAGTATTATGATAGACGGTTAGATAAAATTAAAATTACATTTGTCTTGTAACTGTGAAGTGATGTTAATTCCATTAGCAATCTGCTAATATGTGGATTTAACAGGCAGAATATATATATATAGAATCTAAATTAGTACGTACTGAAAATCTTGCATGGAGTGCAATATATTATGGAATTACATAATTTAGCTCTACGATTACAGAGACGATTAGACAATTCAAATATTTGCAAGAATAAATTTTTGAATTTCATAAATCATGAATCAAATTCCTTTAAAATTAGAAAGTAAGAAATTAGAAAGAAAGGATAAAAACGGATATTCGCAGCCTAGTTTCATCTATTTTTGGAAAAATCTATATTTTCATATTTAAATAAATAAAATAAAAAAGTTTAGTGCTATAACCTTCACTTTATTTGAAATTATTTAAGTACTCATGGATTAAAGTTTAATAACATAAAAAATTAATAAAATAAAATTCAATGGAAATATTTATTGGCAGTATTATGTAAACATAATCAACTTTAGAAATTTTCAGAAGCCATACGTGCTTTAGGTCTTTTGAATGTATTTGATTATAATTGTATATTCATTTAAATATTTCAATAAGTAACGTGTTAAATATACATTTTGCCGTAAGCATTAAATTATGCGATATCAATCAAGTTATTAGCTCTGATCTCTAAAATATGCAATATTATTTTTTCATTTAAGCATTGAAAGGAATTTGAAATTATAAATTTAGATGATAAGCAATCTACCTTTGTCCTCTAACATGTCCAGTGGAATAATTTTTGTATAATTCATGCGAATTCAAAACATAAAAAACAAAAAATAATTTTTAATAAATAATCTTTTATATCTTTGAAAAAGTATAAGATATAATGGAATGACTAGATTATAAAAGGAATGATATTCTATTAAGATATATAATTTTAAAGATATTTTATGCTCCTTTTCCTCGGGCTAATTGACTAATTGAAGTGTCAATTATTAGTTGTCACTCAGCAATAATGGATTAATAATAGCAATTGGAAAATAATTTCTCAGTAATCGAGTATTAGTTGTCACTGAGCAACGATGGATTAATAATAGCAACTGGATAATAATTTCTCAGTAGTCGAGTATTAGTTGTCACTGAGCAACGATGGATTAATAATAGCAATTGGAAAATAATTTCTCAGTAGTCGAGTATTAGTTGTCACTGAGCAACGATGGATTAATAATAGCAATTGGAAAATACTTTCTCAGAAGTCGACAGTAAACACCTAAAAATTAAATCAATTTCAATTGCCTCCAAGCAATAACAACACAAGCATCAATAAATCAGGCGAAATAAATGAAATTTGTGAAGTCATAAAGCGATATCAAGGGAAATAAATAATGATTTGAATGGCACTAGCTAATTTATGAAGTGATATAAACCAATCGATTGTTGTAGTTCGGTTCTTATTTTTAATAGTTAAAAACTGAAGTGTTAATAATTTTTATATAAATGGGAACAACCAATTGAAATTAAAATTAGTTAATCAAATCTTATAAATTATTTTGTGATATCCAGATGCGTTGAAAATGATTTATTTTTTGCCATTAATTGATTGGACGGAAATTCGTGATGAATAACTGGGTATGAAATGTACAATATTAGATATAATTGTTCTTGCAAGTCATCAAGGATATTATAATCTTATTCTTTTCAAAATAATATATTTTATATTTTTTTAATATTTATTAATAATATATTTTAGAATAATAATCAAAAGGAAATATAGAACTGGTCTCATTTTACTTGATAAACTTTACTTACATAAGTTGCTACAATATTGTCAAATTGAAAATCTAAAAACCAAGTGAAGCTCCTAGTGGCTCATTCTCACAAAGCATACATAGTCACATTAAATTTTATTTTGATTATGACTAATTCCTATTTTAAGGATATAATGTTCATGATTATGCAATAAGTATCGCACTATTCAACATTCGAATTTTACAAACAGATTCGACTTTTAGCCGCTAAGATTAATAGCGTTTTATTTTATTAAAAAGGAAATCACTATCAGAAGCGTTGTGTTACAAGAGAAAGCAAGGAAGATTTCGCATTAAGCGAAGTAAATATCTCAACACTAAAGTGTTGTAGAAGAAAAAAATACCAAATATCTAGCAACTTATTTTTAATCTTGAGAATTTGGCACCCATTTTGCATTGTGATGCCTTTCTTCAGGTTCCATACAGATTGGTAGTCTAACAAAACCACCAAAATATTAAAAATAAATTAGGAAAGGTGGGTGCATGTGTGTGTGTGTGCGAGTGTTGTGTGTGTATTTGTATGTACGTCTGTGTGTGTTTGTGTGTGCGTGTTTGTGTGGTACGTATTTGTGCATGAGTGTGTGTATGTTTGTGTGTGTTTGTATGCGCGTGTGTGTGCATGTGTGTGTGTGTGTGTGTGTGTGTGCACATTAGATAGAATAGGTCAAAAGTTATTGAAATAACATGATTTTATTGTTTGCCATAACTTGATTCTTGAAAATTCATAAACGTCAATTTATGAATATGAAATTTAATTTGATTTAAACTCAACCAATATGGCCGAGAAAGTGGACTATCACTAAAAGCGACTAGTTAATATTTCAGAATGCATTTTAATAAATTTTAGTTTTCCTTGAAATTACTCTTAGAATTATATCTTGCAGAATAAATTTTTTCAGAAACTTTAAGTATTTTTAAATTGATAGTACAAATGAGCGTGTGGGCCGGGTTACCCTGGTTGGGAGACCGTTGGACTCGCATCCCTTAGGTTGTGAGTTCGAACAACGCCGGCCGAAGACTCTCCATGTGTGTGGTGCCTGGCGCACATATAAATCTGTCGTGATCATAACGTCCTCCATGTTGAGAGTAATACCACTGGTGGTACTGGATCATGGATGATCGTTCTCTGATTCAGGTCTAAATTACGATTTGTGGATGGGTGAATGAAACGCATAAATAAAGTTCGCCCCGTAAAAAGGGTTGTGACGCGTGAGTAGCTAACTCGTATTAATTGGCGTTTCTGTAAAAACAACAAACGTTCACTCGGTTTAAATAGCTGATAGATAACTTTCAGCGGGCTTGTAAAGTGCCATAAGTCACAACATGCAATAAATGAGTATGAGACTCTAAATAAGAACTTATAGTTTAGTGTAATATATCATTCAGAGAGTCATTTTAAAGTTGTCCAAGGTCTAAATGAGACAGCCATCTTTATTTGATGTGTAGCAGAACAACTTATTTTTATCAAATGTTAGAACTGAAATATTGATTAATATTTATTATTTTCTTTGAAATATCTATTTATTTCTGGTAATTAGGGAAACTAAGGAATCAACTCCCAATTGCAACTACTAGTCCGATTTCAATAATTTTAAATAGGTATAAAAACTCATGACCCCTAGATATGTCATTAATGGACATCTTCAATCTTCCATGCCCTTTTTTTTATCCGGCATCTTAAAATGGGGTCTCTGGAGTAAAATTTGGATAAACAATATTAATCCTAACCAATGTATAGATATCGCCAATGTTTATTTTCGCATGAATATATGACTCTTCAGTAAATCATTAATAACCCTATGTTGAAAGTTGAGGACCATTCGTGTCCGGTAGGAAATTACTTCATTGCGCATTGTACAATATTTTAATTCGCATAATTTATGTAATAAAGAACAATATCTTTCTAACTCCGTGAATCATACCGATTTCGACTAATTTTATTTAGCCTGAAATTTTAATAACATTTTGCTACGTCATCTATGGTACTTACTTTCGTCCTCCATATTTCGTGCTATATTGAAAAATAAAATCCTTACAGAGCCTCCAATCTCGATGAACTCGGCTTATTTCGGCAATTTTATTCACTAATTAATTTCGACAATTTCCGTGCACACTTAACGTTCAAAATGCTCTATGGTTAAGCGTCTAGATATTTTTAAATAGTGAAAACCAAGCATGGATTTATTTTTTTTAATTCCAAGGAGGTCACTTTACAAATGCTAAATATAGCCTTTTTTTAACATAAAAAATGGCACTATATTATTGCCATTAAAAGATGGGCTACAAATTTTCCACCAATTCTTAGCGTCTGTTTGATTTTTTAATGTTATATACAATATATTAATGTTCTTAATTTGTTTGGCTGAAGAGAGTAAAATAAAACCAAAGGCGAAGGCTAGAAAACATTTATTTTTTACATTATCATATATTTTTACTTTCTGACATACTTAGTACAGGTAAAGTGTTGGAATCGTCAAAAAGTGTGAGAATGAGATTTTTTCAAATCCCCACGTTTTTAAGTCACTAAATTCGGGAGGGGGAGAAAGAAAAAGAAAAACATTTTTGAAAAATTTCTATCTGTTTCTTTATGATCAAGATAATTCAAAAGCGCTTTAAACTAGATGGACTAGAAATTTGATATATGGTCTTCACACCAGATATGTAGATTTCTGTAAGCTTTTGAGCAAAATTCGTGTAGAGAAATTGTCTATGTTCTGGCTATTAAATTTAATATGAAAGGGGCAAAACGAAGAGAACTAGATGGATAAAATTTGACTTACAAATTTAGCATCTATAGTGTAGTTATTTGAGAAATTTTTAACTAAATTCAATAAAAGGTTGAATGTTTATTGGTGTGTAATTTGTAAAGCATTTAAATTCTGTGAGTTTAATATATTAAAATTGGTATGGTATTTTATGATTACAAGTATAGCTGTCTGTCAATTGTTTTGTCTCCAGCTGGTGTGGTGAGGAAGTTTGGAGAGGGTGTGATAGCTCATGTGTCGTCCTCATCATCTGACCATGGTTCAAAATTATGAGGTCCATCCCAGACGGAACCGAATGGATGATAGGGTCTGGTTTTCGGGACCAGAACCTTCTAGATTGCAGCCCCGATTCCACCAAAGAACCGCCTTGTAAGTGGGTCTGGTTGAAGTTAAATCAGCAAGAGCTAAGTGCCCTCCCGTTTGCGTGGTTCGGAAGTTTGAAGAAGCGCGTGCCTCAGTCGTCGTTCTCAAAAATTATGAGGCCGTTTTTCAAAATTATGAGATCTGTCCGAATATAGCCCTAGTGTTGCTTTAAAAAAAGTGTTGTTAATTTAACTGAATTGAACTGACATTTTTTTTTTCATATGGATTGGAGAAAACACGTCTGAAAAACATATTCAATTTTCGAATAACATTAATAACATGATTAATTGCCAAGAATCACATGATATATTGAGTAAAAATATTAAATATAAGTCAAAGGTTAATTTTTCATAATTATTGTACGCCAATAATTACGAATCTCTGGGATAACACATTTTTAATAGAGAGCATACAACAATATTTTGGGGAGATTTTTCATGTTGGTTGTTAATTAGGAATCCAATAAGAAAATGGCATATAAAACTTTCCAAATATTTAGAGTTTGCAAATTATGCAATCCGAAAGACATTCTAAAAATTGAATAATAAAAGGAATCATTATAAAAATGCAGATCTAACACTGAAATTGCTTTCCAAGTACTGAAATAACACATGAAACTTTTGTTATTGTTAATTATTTTCCAAAAGTTGTAATTTTTTTTTTTTGAAAATAATAAAACATATAAGCCAACTTCCATACGCTATTTATAATGTTTTTATAATTTTCAATAAATATTTTTACGCCTACAGTTTGAAAATCTCTGAATTATTTTAATACAGAATTTAATACAGATTAATTTAATACAGATTAAAACATCATTTTGTCATGAACTAAGAACTCTTCTATGCAAACATTCAATAAGAATAAAGCATAATTTATTTTACTTTCTTTTTTATATATCTACATAAAAAAATTGATATGAAATTCATCATTAAGTTGAAAGATGTAAGAGGAAGTTTCGTTATATTCACTTTAGCCTTTTTTCTAATGCTACCTGTTATTAAATTTACGGCTTTAACATAATTCCTTTCAGAGTTTACAAAAGCTCTGTTTGGAAAACTGCTTAATCACACTTAATCTTCGTAAATATGAAAGGGAACAAGTTTCGGGGAATTTCATTTTGAAGAGAGAAAAAAGGGCTTAGAGAAAGATATTTTATAAGTATTTCGTAAAGTAATTGAATAAAATATAAACTAAAGGGCCGTAAAATACTTAGAAAGATTTATTTCAACTGTAAAATAAACATCTTTTATGTTTTATCAGTTGAAATCATTTCGCAGAAAATGAAACTTTTTTTGTCATTCAACGAATGCCTACTTTTCCTGACATCCTAAAAATAGTTTTTAAGTGAACATTGAAATAAACTTTTCATCTAATGGGATTTTTTTTACACAAAAGATGAGATGTATCAGAGAGATTAAGGGTATAAAACATTTTTAAAAGTTAATATAAATCGCTCATTTATGGCGCATTTTCTTTTTCCTCTGGATAAAAAAAATATGCAATAAATATAAAATATAATTGTTTTTATAAAACAATTTAAGCTTAAATTTACTGAGTAATTCTGTTTAAATTTATGTTTAATGTTGTTTTAATCATTTCATTAAACAGATTTATATACCATAGAAGCTACGAAATTGACCATTTCTTCATATTCTGGTATGAAAAATGTTGACAAAAACTCATTTGAATTTTTTTCTTCTGGTTGAATATTGAGCAACTGATAAATGAAATTGATATTTTATAGAAGATCCTCCTGGCTTGATAATGATAGTATGATATTTTCACTTCCATTGTCCAAACTTCCGAGCAACATGCAAAACAAGAATTTTTCCGTTTGATAACTTGAGGATTCCGTTTTTGCAGCTTATCTCTAATGTAAGAGATTTGAATCTCAGGTGGGAGGAACGCGGTGACAGTGGGGTACAGACTTGGATGCAGGATTGGAGAGTTCCAGGCTCAGAACCCGATTCCACCGAAAAACCGACGTATACGCAGATTTCGCGGGCGTTAAATTAGTTGAGGCCAAATGTTCTCTCGCTAGCGTGGTGAGTGAGCTATGATAGAGTGTGCCAGCTCAGCTGTCGTTTTCGTCATCTGACTGCCCAGAATATCCGTTTGATAACTATTGCAGCTTATCTCTAATGTAAGAGATTTGAATCTCAGGAATAGATGCGATGACCGAGGGGTCTCGGTCTCGTTACAGGACTCGAGGGTTCTAGGCTCGGAACCCGATTCCACCAAAGAGCCATCGTGTAAGCAGATTTCGTGCGAGCTAAATCTGTCGAGGCCAAATGTCCTCTCGCTGGTGTGGTGCGGAAACTCGGAGAGCGTGTGCCAGCTCAGCTGTCGTTTTCGTCGTCTGAACGAGGGGGTTCAAAGTTGCGAGGTCAGTTACAAAATAGCCCTAGTGTTTCTTTGAAATGGGACGTTGAAGTAAGAAAACTGCTCTTTCGGATTAAAAATTTATTAGTAATTCGAATTTTTTTTAAACAATTGTGCATGTGAAGTAAAGGATACTGTATGAGATCTGAAGATGGATAAATAAAGATAAAGGAGAGAGACGAAGTAAAAAAAAAATCTTCAAGAATCTTCAGAGCGGGTACTATTTCTCAGAGTGAAATAGACCTATTTTAATTGAATAAAAATATTTTTCAGGTAATGTAATTTAATAACTTGTTTTACACTTCTTAATGTTAATATTTGTGTGTAAAAAAATGTAAGTATCATGAACATAGGCATTGAAGAAATTATCTATCATTTAATTATGGACTCACAATATACAGGGTGTATCCTAAATTTCTTAATAATTTAAAAATTCATAAAATGAGAAGAATTTATCATTATCATTATGTTTCAATGCAGTTCGTGGCAAAATTATTCTCACTAGTGTGATGGGGAGGTAAACAAATAATTCGAAGCGTTATCGAGTGAGGCCATGCTCACGAATAAATTATAGAACACTATGGGGAACTGTGTCTATTTGCATACAGAAAAGGGTTTTATAAGATTATCACAGAACAAAAGTGCTTGTTCGGTGTGTTTGACATCACTATAAACACAAACAGTTGTAAGCGAGTGTCAGTAACATTAACTGCAGCATGTAGCATATTCGAATGGGTGCAAAATATTTTGTGGCAAATGAATCTTTTAACTGCACTAAAGAAAATGGAATATATCTGCTCATTCGGGAATTGACGCTCTACTAAATGTAAAGTAATGTGTGTTAAATCCGGGTGGGGAATAAACCTTTAATTTATACTGCGAGAAATGATAAATCATTCTTACATAAAAGCTCTTTTCCAGAATATCTCCACTTCTGTTGTGATATGAAGAGATTTCCCCGTTTTTCATGTATGCCAATGTAACAAAGATGTCTTTTTATAAATATTGCGAATAATATATACTGGATATTTTAATATTATTAATATGGAATATTATTATACTGGAAGTATGGTCTCTCGCACCATTTGCAAGCAGCGCATTCGAGTGATTTAGAATACCTTGTACCTAACTTCTGTAAATGAACCTTCAAGGGAAAAAAGATCTATAATAAATTTTGCAGTGAAAACCATACCACCCGTTCGTAGAAATTGAAAGACTCTTTAGTTTAGATTCCACAGATATGCGTGTTGACAATTGATATTAAATGCAATTAAACATAGGCCTCATTTGTTGACAAGATTTTAAACAATCATTGTGGAGTTTGAATGTGGAGTTTAGATGAAGACCAATTTGCGAATTCCTCACATCTTACTGGATTATTTGATGCACTGAAAACAACTTATACATATATTATTTCAACACACTATGAGCGATGTGAAATATCGAAGAGGTCGGCAAGACTTACAATCCAGCAGATTCTGTGGGCCTGAACCTTTCTTTTGTCTTTTCTCTGTCCAAAACGATTGAAACGCACATCCGGCGAACCTGAGGCAAACATAAATTTGCAACTAATGTTTTGTCTGCTAACATCATAATCACAGTGGAAACTTTATGCGAGCGCAAGTAGAAAGAAAAATCAGAAATAAATTAACACCTTGCTTAAACGTCCGATTTTCATATGTCATATGTTTCTTCAGTACAGTGCCTCTATCGACAAAAGATTGAACTACTATTTATTTCTTTACCACAAAAAGCAAGTTTTCAAGAGAATAGCTTTGTTCTAAAACCGCATTCAAATATACTAACTCCTTTAACTTTTATGAATTTTAAAATTTAAAGAATTTAAAAAATTTTAGGAAAACCTTGCATGAGACAAAACCAGTTGAGTGTTCATGCAAAGTATGCAACCCGATTACTAAAATGAATATATTAACTTTAAGTTAGAAATTCTTATTGTTAATAAAGCAAACGTAAGAAATAATGTCATCTCTTATATATTATTATTAAGGAATTTTGAAAATGCATTCTTTCTTTACTATAAAAATCAAAACAGTATCAAAATTCACTAACCAAATTGTATCAGGAATTACGTAACACCAAAAATATTACGAAAATCTTCCAGAATAAATAATTTAATCAATTTTCCAACTTTACTAGAGGGACTAAAATTATTCCAAACATTCAATTGATCAAAAATTTGGTGATGGAATTTTGATTACCTTTAAGTTGGTTATCTTCCATTGTATGAATTGTTTAAATTATGATTAACATTTAAGCAAGAGATTTAATATCCCATGATAAAATACTGCAATATACTTCAAATGATGTAATATGGCTCTGGCGCATTTTCACTGTTTCCCATTGAAACTAAAAGTAATTTATCTTTGAGAAACTTTTACTCAGAAATTTTGATTAACTGTGGGAATTAATATTGCAATGAATTAGATGTAAATCAAAATTTTGATTAGGGAATATAATATAGTAAATATCAATAATAAAGACTTTTTCAAAGGGAAAAGGAAATTCAGTCAAACAACTTTTATATCAATTTTCTTCATCCACCTTTCAAACAATTTTTTTTATATAAAATTAAATATATCAATTCTCGGGAGGAATAAATTACCTCATTTTTCCAATACATTTCGTAATTTACTTTCCATATATTCGTTTCAAATGGCGTAAAACTCGTGAAGGCACAAAAATCAAGATTTTTTTTCTCTAAATAGTTATTATCAGTACAAAAAAAAATCCGAATGCAGATTCTATTATTATGCATAGCGTTAGAGCAAAAGATGTAAAAAAATAAACATAATTTCGAAATATAATTTAAAATCCGTGTAATTCAGATGATTTTCTTAAATATTCACTAACTATAAATTAAGTAAAAACGGTTAAAAAAATTTCAAATGACATTTTTTTTCAAATTTTATTATTGACTAGAATAGATGTATTTAATATCTAAGAGAACGACTATTAATTATTAAGATAAAATTAGCTGTTTATCAGGCTAAATTTTTTTAAATATTAAATATGTATGTTGACATTTATATAAATATCAAGCATCGACATATTTATATTTCCAATAACTTATATTATTTTTAAATCAATTTGTTTTATTTGTGAAAAAAACAGCTCCAATGTTTTTCAGATTCTTAATTTAAGTATGAAATCTGTTGAAAACTTTTAGAGATTCTTTCAAAAAATTCTATCATAATTTAAATAAAAGTCTCAAAGTAATAATATTTTTTTCGGAATTGAAAACTTTTATTTTCGTTCCACTATATGAACAATAAAAAAAGAATTGAAATATGTGGTACTAGAACAAAAATTTTTTAGAAACGTACAATCTAAGGAAGTATCAGCTAGTAAAGACAAGAAGGATTTTGCATTATTCAAGGAAATGGAAATTTCTCTGAAACAAGTTTCGTATGAAATTGAAACATTTATCATGAAAAGACTGAAACTTTTTTTAGAATGTTCTGAAAGATAAATGAATGTTATTAAATGAAATATCTGCATAAAAGCTTAAACATTTTTTCTCTCTTTCTGAATTTCAATTTATTACTTTTTTTACATATCTTTACAAATTACGTTAAATCTTACAAAAACATTTGAATTATAGTTTCAGAAAAACAGAAGGCTTGGTTTGAAGAAGTGATTATTATTTTGTTCTGTGTTCTATCGTAACACGGAATGCTGAGGAACTGGAATATAAAATATTTAAAAGATCAGAAATTTGTTTTCTGCACAAAATTTAAATTTAAAATCTATTGATTTATATTTATTAAATAACTTTAAAAGAAATAATTATATCAAATTTTAGTTTAATAAAATTAATACCCTATATAAAACCCACCTCATCATTTTAAATCAGGATAAAATAAGGAGGACTACTCATCAGTTCCTTTCCTAACTTACTAACCACATCAAATGCAAGATATTTAAACATTAATATAATATTTAATATGAATTACATTCATAAAAATGACCTATACTTGATAGGGTTTGAGCCTAGAATCCACTGTACTTGAAGCTGTATCAGTTTCCATATGGCTACCGCAATTAAATGAACATTTAAAAATTCACTTTATTGCAATATATCTTTATGTATATTCTATATTTGAATGGAAATAAAATTTAGCAATTTTATGCTTTACTTTCTGCTATATTAATCTCAAGCAATTTAACAACACTATTTTTATTAGTGTGATATACTTTTAAAAAATATTTATTCGAATTATTTTCACTTCTGAGATAATTTTTTTTCTCGAATTCTCTATCAAATGGTGTCATTGGCTCCAAATCAAAATTTATTTTTTCTTAATTAACAGTTAAGTTCTAAAAAAAATTAAAATTGTCTCTTAATAGCAATATTACATGTATACAAAATTTAAAACCTTCACTACATGTGAAAGAGAGTAAAATAACAACTATGAAAGAAAAAAAGTACTAAAGAAGGAGAAACTAGAAAAGTGCTTAAGAAGGAGCAATCTAACTATATGATACAGATATAAAATATACTTTTTCTGAATATACTTATGAAATCAACGTACTGTAAAATCTTGTTGTTTTCTCCTTTTATTGATGTTAAACATAGATTTTAATATATTCTCATGAATAAAATAATATTTTTTTATATTATTATATGCTTTCTTTGTCTGTTATTTCATTACTGGTAAGCTTAAAATTTTCACAAAAAAAATTGTTTTCTGTTTTTTATTCATGTTTTATGTATTTATTTATTATTTATCCTAATTTTCGTTAAAACGTTGTTTACATTTAAGTATCTATGGAAAAAAAATATCAATCGAACGAAAATTGCAAAAACCAAATATAACAAGCATCAGATCAGTTGTAACATTTGAAAAATTCACATTATGTAGCTTGTTGAAAGCTACCTGATATAAATGTTGCATACAAAAATGGTAAAGTATATATAATAATACGACTCGGTAAATTTCTAATCCATCAGTGAAAATGATTTTTAAATATATAATATAATATTTTTTGCTATAAAAATTCTTGAATATAAAATATTTGAATACAAGAAAAAGTTTTCTATTATCTGCAACTTTCATTTTATTCAAAAGGAAAGATTCTATTTCACCAAAAAAGTTTGACATTTTAAAACCTTCCGGAGAAAAAAAAATAGATTGTCCTTAGTGACTTTCAAAAACCGAGGTGGGTTAATTATTTTTCACAATTCCTAAACAATTTTTAAAGATTGATATAATATTTTGTTATGCAATGTAAAATAGCAAATTAAATATGCATTAAGAACATGAGAAATGAGTTCGAATTTTCATCAACCTGAAATCTTTAAAAAAAGCATTCCACATGATAGACGAATGAACTTAGAGCTTCCAAGTGATCTTAAATTAGTTTTTCATTAATACCATACTATACCTTAGTCTCTAAAGTTCATGTATATACAATCTTAATTATCCTAAACTTAATATCAATTATTCCTAACACGAAACCCAACATTAAATTTATATTAATCAAAACTTTTAAACATTCAATAGGATGAAAAAGTATTTTTAAAATTGCGTACTATTTTCAACATGTTTTAATTATTTTCATCCAATTTTTTGAACTATTCTTGTCCTATACCTTGTTCCTTTGCACAATATTGCGCATGTGTAATGGTAACATGGTTTTTTTAATTTAGGAAATAATTAGCTAATACTCTTTGCTTCTTAATATTTGTGTGTAAAACTTGAAGAGCACATATTCAGAAATTCTAATTCCGACAGGGAGCAAAAAAAATTTCAATTTCAGTTTTGTTACATAAATTATGAAATAAATTAATAGAGTAGAAAATTCAATAATCAAAATATTTTTGCAGCAATGTTTAATTTTTTATATTTAATGATTGTTTCATTAATTATATAATTTGAAATATATAATTAACTAATATCTTAAAGGAGAGGCTTTAAAACTTAAAATGAATCAAAGTTCCAAATTCATAAAGAGACAATTATTTGAAAACTAAGTATTATTAATAATGCAAAAGTGTTAGATTGGTTATTGTTTCCTTATCAATGGAAAATAAATGTAATTTCCGTCGTGTCTGAAACACTTGAATGATAAGAATCTTTGAACGAGAAAAATTTTAATTAATCATTAATTAAATTTTTTTCGAAAGCAATTGAGGTTTCTGTTTTTAATTTTATAATTTTAGTTTGCTGAACTATACTTAGCCGCCGCCTTCTTGTTGTTTTGAATTTTAATAATTTTTCCATTCGAAGTATTCCATGAATGATGAAAATTTAAAAACATAAAAGTATTTTTTTGTTTAATAACAAAGAAATTATCTAAAAAATTGCCCATTTTGATGAACATAAATACTTTTAAGCTTGATTTTTAACAAAAAGCATTATTTAGTTTTATTTTTTACTATACAAAATCAGTTAGTCACATTTAAGAGTTCTTTATTAATATTTATAGGAAAGATGTAGTTTCTTGTCATAAACAAGCCCGCTGACAATGTCAGCGATTTTAAGCCGAGTTTTAGCTTCTCTTGTTTCAGTAGCGCCATCAAGGGATTAGAGTACGTCTTAACAACTCATGCAACTCGTCAACAGGCCTTTTTACGGGTGGACTTCACTCATACATTTTATTCACTCATGCACACATCGTAATTTAAACCTGGATCAGAGAACAATCACCTCTAATCCAGCACCCCCTGTGGTATTGCCTCGATATGCAGTATTTTGCGGCTACGATAGATTTATACATGGACCAGCCACCAGGTAAACGAAGAGTCTTCGGCCAAAAGGGTTTGAACTCACAACCCAAGGGATGCGAAATCAACGCCCTGTCAACCAGGCTATCTGCAGAGTATATGTATATTATTTCGCAAAACCCGTTTCTACGCCATTTTAAGATGTTTGTTAAAAAATTTATTTTTAAAAATATTTCTCTATAGCAAACTTTTATTTTCTGTTATACGAAATGCAGTGAAAGTACTGTAATCGCAGGAAAATTCGAACTTGAGATTTTTGAAAAATTTTCTTGTTCCGTACTTTTCCGAGTTTGAAAAAATACATTTCTGGTATTACGTCTGTCTGTGACAAAGATCACTTAATAATGCATTGAATTAGATTGATGAAATCTGGTATATTGTCTTTACCTGAGATTTGTAAATTTCTTCGTAATTTTGAGTGAAATCCTTTCAGAGAAAATTTGTCTGACCAGGTGTCTGAATTTAAATTAACACGCCAATTGTAAATAGAAGAAACCTTGATGGATAAAATTTGGTACACAAATTTAAAATTTTAAAGTGTAGATTTCTGTCAGATTTAGAATTAAAATCCAGTAAGCGTTTAACTTTTTGAAGGTCATTATTTTCAAAAGCATATAAATTAGTTTAGTTTAGACAAGCTATATTAACGCTCCGTTTTAAAACATCAGTAGGCATATTTTGGGAAGACCACGTAATTTTGAACCGCAGTCAAATAACGAGGACAACACCAAAGTCCCCCCCCCCCTCTCCAAGCTTCCACAACATGGCATCGGAATGACGTTTGGCCCCGACGGATTTAACAAGCACCGTCGCATACACAACGGTTCTTCAGGGGAATTGAGTCTCGAATCTGAAACCCTCCTGTTCCGAGGCCCAGATCTTACCACCATGGTAAGGCATCTAAATACCATGAGTTGAAAATACAATGACTTAAATATATGAAAATTGGCTTTTGATTATAACTGAATTGTTATTATTTTACAAATTTTGGTTTCAGTTCTTAGGAAATAACATTTCAAAACAAATTCAAGATACCTTTTATTAAATGCCAGGGATTAAATCCTCAAGGATCCCACGATAGATTCAGTAAAAACGCTAAATTCATGCCGAATGTTAATATTTCTTAACTATTGTTTGCTAATGCCATGGAAGGAATTTGGGTCCTAGATCAAGGTTCTCAATTTTATGCTTATAACACCTTTATTAGAGAGTATGAAAGAAAGTTTCATGAAGACCAATTCCGCGAATTTAAAATATTTTAAGTTTATAGTAATTTTTTTTATTATGCTTCAACACAAGTGTATTCCGGTGATTTAATTGCACGTCTTATTTTCACTTTCTCGTTGTTATAGTAATTTTTAAAATAATTTAAAGATAAGTGGTGAACTATGCACGATAATTCGTATGTGAGATAGAAGATCAATTTCGCTGGATGTCGCTAAACTTCGTCAATATTGCTGAGAAATATAGATACTCAACAAAACCTGTTCTCTACCAGGAGTTTAGTTTAGTCCTTTTAATGTCCCGTTTTAAAGCAAAACTAAGGCTAGTTTGGGACGGAACTCGTAATTTTGAACCGCGGTAAGATGATGAGTAAGACACTTGAGCTGACACTCCTCTCCAAACTTCCACACCACACCTTCTACCAGGAATTTCCTTATTATTAGAGAATATAGAATTTTTGAAGGGACTTCAGAGCGTGTAAAAATTTATTTTATAAATACCTACATTTAATGTTTGATTTAAAATAGAAGTAGTAATAAATATTTATACATACTTAAATACTAAAAATATTTACATGTTATTTTACCATTATTTACATGTTATTTACCATTGTTATTATCCATATAAAATAATTTTAATTTTTTGAACGCCTTAGCCTCATATTTACATTTCCTTTACTGAGAATTCATTGACCATGAAAGATTACATAAGTATTTCTTACAAAATTAATAAATAAATGTGTTTATAATTTTCTTTTTATTGATTAATATTTAATTTCGTAATTATTTTTTCCCTATAATACCTTATTTTCATCTTATGCAATATCCAACCAAGTAATTAACTATTCTGTAATAAAATTACCAATAATATGTTCAATTATTAACGCGGTTATCGGAAATGCAGAATAAAAAATATTCCGATGTCTGCATAAATATTAACGATCTTACTATAGTAGAAATCCGATAAAGATTAATATTGCCATTATTTATGGATTTTACTGTCAAAACATAATTTGGTTTAATTCTTAGTGATTAATGGAAGCCAGAATTAATTTCTTTTATTATTATTTTTTTTCCTAACCTTGTCAGCGTATTTCGAGTTGCTGAAATAATAGCCGGAATCATAAATTTCCCCAATTCCAATTCATTCCGAGTTAATTGCGAATTCTCTGAAAGCCTATCTTAACGCTTTACTTATCACTACCTTGATGATTTAGTTAAAACATTATAGTTTGGAATGCAATTAAAATAAATTTTGAAGTTACTTTAATAACTGTATTTCAATATTAATAATTATTATTCTATTTTAATAACACTATGTATATTATACTGTTCGACAACGGATTCTGAGACGATCACATTTCGACGATTCCATCTCATTACGGGGTGAGACGCGGAACGATGAGCGCACTCCCGGTATTCACCTTTGACCTTGGATTTCCTCCATTAGATACTTTTTAGTTCATTTTTTTTTCACGTGTATGTGAGTGCTGTGTCATTTCTGGCCGCTTTTTATTTTACTCAAAATTTCGCATTGATTTTTATTTTAACTCAAAATTTCGCATTCGATGGCTAGTTCAAGTGGTAAGAAAGCTTTCAGGAGTGGTGACCAAGAAGCAGAAAACGAGGAATAATTTATTTCTATCCTATTTAAAATATATAAAATATCATATATTTTAAAAATAATATTTATAATATTTTAAAATGTTCTATATTTACAGTAATTCCTTAAATGAAAATAAAATGTTTTAAATAGAATAAACTCTCGATTATCTATTGTTGTTAATCTTAAAATATTGCCGAAAAAATTCAATAACATATAAAACAGAGACATTTTAATATAAAAAAAGATCGTTATTATTTTGTAAAAAGTAATTACCAAATTTTAAAAATAGAAATTTTTTATTTAATCTTCATAATTTAATGTTTATGCCCCTTATAAAAATAAAAATTGCTCTGAAATATTTTACTGTGCGTTAGTACCTTTTTCTTCTGTATTACTATTCATTTGCAATGTTTGCGTCTCATAAAACCGCAAGCAATCCGAGTTTACTTCATTGTTAAATGTAAACATCTCCTTCTTTCATCTTTCCTCTCACCCCTATTTTGACGAATTAAACCCATCCTAACGCATGCGCGCAAGCGAGGAGGGTTTTATAATATATATATATATATATATATATATATATATATATATATATATATATATATATACATAAATTGGATTATCAGCACGCAAATTCTACTGTATAAAGTGGTGGTGATCAAAGATCAGTACAGTTATCTATACTTAAAAATCCACCAGTCAATTATCTGATTAGCAAAAAAATCATATGATCATTCTTAGGAATATTTTACTAAATATTGGCGATTTCTAAGAAATAAAGATATAGCTTCAAATATATAATTAATGTAGGAGTATAATTTTTTCTTGTGTGCCTTTGCTATTATTTAAACATGATGCGAACTGTTAGTAAACACACACGTGGTAGGATCATTTGGGATGCACAATCATAACTTTATATTATTTTTTTGCTTGTACAAGAATCTGAAAAAGTGTTTAAGCTTCCCTCATTAATATTAATTTGAATGCTGAAGAAAAAATTCACAGTCAAACGGCCATAAAAAGATTTATACGCATTGCAAACAAGCACTGCAATTTCCACTTATTTTCAAAAATTGGATAAAAACTATCTGTTTTGAAATTGCTTCTCTATTTCAGAAGCATGTTGAAAAACCATCGTACTCATATTGCAGTATCACCAAAAGTATCTTCACAATTTTTTCTTGTTTCGTTGAAAACGAAATCAACTTGTTAAACATTAAAATATTATTTACCAATATGCTGGGGAAGTGGGCGAAGTTCTTGGAGGTTTTTCTCCTCAGAACATAACATATATCAGAAGTATCTTTATTTACGTATAAGAGATAATTCTTCGGGTAAAAGTGAGGAATCTTAAGAAGGACAGTTCAACTGAAAAGGAGTGGGAGTTCAGCTCTAATAGACTCTCAAGTTTACGGCATTCCAACAGTTTGCACTCCAGTTTACTGCCTTGCAATAGACACTCTAGTTCAAAAAACACTCCAGATTCTCCAATTCCAGTTTACTCCTCGTTTACTGGATCTAATATATCCAGTAAATGCTCAAAGAAAAGAAAGTTGTTATATTATTATATTCTGTTAAAGCATTAAAAGTGTGAAGTTGAGATCAGCTTATCCATTATCTGGACAATATGCAGAAACATTTTAATTCGACAAAAGTTTTAAAGAAAAAAAATGATATATTTATACTATAAAAAGTACATTTTAGAAATTAATCGAAGATAATATTGTAACGAAACTTGTTCTACGTCGGCACGGACTGAATGGCTCAGTGGTAAAATGCTATTAACTGAAAGCGACGGTTCACAAGTTCGTACATGGCTGCAGGCATGTTACCTAAAAATTGTTCAGTTATTGCTGTACTTTCGATTATTTCTCGTGTGTTCTGGAATGTTCTTGTAATTTCTGTGTTGTTCTGAAGCTGGAAGATTCGAGTCATTTCGTCTCGTGGATAAAAGCATCTGTGTGGTTTAGCTTCTTGAATAAAATTTAGAGTCCAGATTAGCGAGTGTCATCTTTGAATTTAGTTAACGTATGGTTTATCTAAGCGACAATATCTCTCTCAATGCCTTTAAAGTTATTTAGCTTATTTTAATTCCAATTTCATATAAAAATCTTTTATCGCTTAATTAAATTTTCATAAATTCTTAGAACCTTTATCACAATATTTACTTCATCTTTTTTTCAAAATATTTCCATAAAAACAGTTATTCACATTCATTTAAACAGAAAAAGAATTTTTGAAACCTTTTTGTTATCGTATGCCATCTGAACTTACTCAAAAGAATCTTCGTTTATATTATTTTAGAGTTTTCTTGGAGTATAATTTTGGTAGATTCAAACGACGCACTGTTTTTGAAATATAACACTCTGAATTTAATGATTAATTGGTTTTTTTAAATAATTTTCCACTTTTCAAGAACGCGCCATTACAATAAAATTGATTCGCTTGTCCTCCAAATTCCTAGAAATGTTTATAATCTCTTAAATTATATTTTTAAATAAAAAACATTTTTAATTTACTTTACATTTTCTACTTGGATTTTAAATTATTATTCTGAGAACAGCTGTTGATGATGCACAATCTTAATTATTAAAATTTAATTTTTATTAAAAAAACAAAATTTTAATTAAATTATTTTGCTAGATACAAAACCTCAAAATGTTTTAGCGTATATTGAGTGTTAATCTGAAGTTTCTGATAAGTCTTAAGTTAGTATTTAAGGTTTTCACAAAGCTATGGATATATGTGATTGTATGCAATTATTAAATATCTCAGAAGATAATTTTAAGAGATTGACATAATTAACATGGTTTATTTGACATTGCTTTCAAATTTCATCTCTATTTCCTCTCATGTCAAAACATCTCCATCTCAATAATTAAAATCCTAATTTACATTTAAAATAGTTTTTAAAATTTAATTCTTGCTTTTTCGGAAACTTAGTACTCTTCAGAACCGGTTTTCCATTCTGACTCCAAAACATTTACTTCGAGCGCATCATTCTGTATATGATTAATATTTATTTATTTTGTGGGTTGATATTTTCTGCTTGATTTTTATGATGAAAGTTTCAAATTATTTATGTAATTTCATAATTATTTGCTACTTATATGCACATAAATATGATAAGCAATATGTTTTCTTCTTACCATGTTCTGAAGCAAAAATATAAATCGTTCCTCCTTTAATTTAACTTTAAAATGTTAATCCATTTACTTAATTCATTCATAATATAATAATATGGTTAGGGAACATAATTTTAATTTTTTACAATGCATAAAAAATTATAAAAGATTTTTAACTGAAGAATATTCAAGCATAAATTTATTGATTGAATAATATACTTATGAAACATAAATAATGCTTTAAAACGTATCCTATAAGTCAATCGCATTTGTTATATTAAAAAAGAATAATTCAGTCGTATTATTAAACTGTTCTCAACTCTTTTACAATAACTGAATGTACACCAGATCATTTATTGTATAATCTACAAATCCATAGAATGGACAGAATCGTTCATCTTGAATATATTTTTAGAAATTGAATGGTAAATATTGCATGCATTTTTCTATATGTATGAAAGCCCCTTAATAATTCAATGCTAGCAAAAAAGATGTAATTTGAATATAACACTCCGATTTGTAAGGACAGAACGTATAATCTAGAACAAGGATGGTGAACCAATGGCACGTGACATAATACTTTGGGACGCCACCGATTAAAACGGTTTGCATTTTAGTTCAAAACAACAAAGCTCACTATAAAATATTACGAACAAACACGAGTGATTGGTCGAGGTATTTTAGGAATTTAATCTATAAATCCACTATCTGCATCAGATCATTTATTTGATATAAATGTGTATCTTCCAAACTGTAACTTCGAATCTTTTCAGATGGAATTAACCTGGAATCATCCCAGGGAGCCCACTCATTTGTTAACATCTTGCCTAAGTTACGTCGTAGACTTGCATAAATTGTGTTATGTTTTCAGAGAGATTTTCTCAGTTCAAAGAATTATCGGAAACGTTCAAGTTTATCATGTACCCTGATGTGACTTCATTTGATAAACTGAACTTGCCCCGATTCGATTGGATGGAAATTGAAGAATTTGAAATCCAACTGATTAATTTCCAGTCTAGTTCAATATGGATTCAAAACTTTATTTAAGCAAGGAAAAGATTGGAATTGATTGAAACAGAAATATAATAAATGCGAAAGAATGGAATAGAAGTAAAAATGCTAGCAACGACATTTTGGAAACATGGAATTAGATTCCAGACACATTTAGCTGTTTGAAGAAGCTGGCTCAGGCTATATTAACCATATTTTCATCTACCTATGCCTGCGAGTCATTATTTTCAGAGATGAATAACATTAAAGATTGGCTTAGAAACCACTTGGCATATGATTCCAATTCAGCATGCATTCTGCAAAAAGTAACATCTTACCACCCTAATATAAGTTATTTTTAATCTAATCTGCAACAACAACAGAAATCATATTGTTACGAAATTTCCTTTACCGGGGTTCGTTTGGATAGTGGGAGTGAAATGGTGTGGAGAACGCTCAATAATCAGGCAGAAGTAGAATAAAAACAACGACGTTTATTTACACGAAGATACACAGGACAGCACAAAAGCGACAACTATATACAGCACAGAAGACGATTATCCTCACCCGAGACGCGTAGCATACACAGCAGCATACAACCATAATCTACTGCAGACAGTAGCGCACAGCTCAGTTCAGCACGAGCTTGACTCAGTCGCTGCTCACCGTAGTTTCCGCCTGCTCCGCTCTGTCGCTTTCAACTCCTCCGCTCCGTCTTCGGACTTCTCCGTCGTCCCGACTACTCGCTTCGTCCTCTCCCAACTCGGACTTGACTTTCAGGCAGCCGCAGCCCCTTTTATAGGTCTCAGGAGGCGGGGCTAGAAGCCTCTCAACCAATCAGGAACGTTCGAGGCATATCTCGGTTCCTACTGGACGGATCGGGAAAATTCTCGAAGTTTCGGGTATTATCTATTTTGGCGCCAAATTCTCCAAATTCGTCGCCAAGTCGCCAAATGGTCGCCAAGTTTGTCGCCAAGCTCTGGGACCTCCGACGCACAACGTCCCATTCAGATGACTGTAAAACTTTCTTTCCAATAATGGAGCAAACTATGCTCGGAAGCCGAATTGCAGGTTTGTAACATTGCTCCCCTCTTCAAAGACTGACGTCCCGACAGTCCTACTTCAATCCTTCAGCTAGTGTAGGCTTCCGTATGATGTTATGATGATGATGCTTTAGGCGACTTCCGAAGATGACATCATTTACTAATTTGGCGGCGACTGGAGATCCATCCAAACCTTCTGAATGATTTTGACCCGGACCTCTTCGTCGTTTCGGATTGTACATCCAGACTTGATTTCGCTCCTTAAAATGCAGGATGTCCCATGGAGCCAAACGCTGGATCGTAGTAGAGACCTCAGGAATAAATGCTTGCCAGGCTTTTCGGTTGGTCACTTTGAACTTCTTGCATCGAACCAGCCGTGTATCAGGATGATCCAACGGTGCTTTCTGAAGTCCACACGAAAACCAGGTATTCGCCTTCGTCGCCAAAGCGTTCACGGGAATACGTCCACCTCTTCCCAGTCTATTCTCGACACTCGAGAATTGTCTGACGCCCTTCACACTGAATCTTCCGAAGAGCACATCCGTTTATGCTGGAAGGGTCCTTCTGCGACGACGTAACATGTCCGGATGCACAGGAGATTCATCGGCTCCCATTTGCATCACACTTCTATGCAGATCCACAGTAAAGATGAATTCTTGAATGAAGTTGAGATCTTGACTACAGGGATCAGCGATTCCCGACACGTAGTCTTCTTCCGTGTCACTATGCCAGGAGATACCAAGAGGCTTGCAGAGAAGTAGTTCCTTTAATCTTTGGGATGAATCCAATCCAAACAGGGTCGAATCAACTCTTGCATCCATAGGCATCGAGCACGGGTCGCCACCAACAGACCCGTCCGAAGAAAGTCCATCTTCTCCATCCTCAAGAGCCTGCACTTCCGATTCCACTTCAGGGGACTCATTCGGAGAAGACTGTTTCAGGTCCGGAATTATTTGACATTCTCCCTGTTCGCTCATCTCCTCATTAAACCTTGGCTCATCCTCCGGATGACTAAGTTCCATTTCAGTGACACCGGTCTCCATTTGATCTTCAGTCTTTTCTTCCACTTGGCTCTCGCTGCTTCCTTCAATTTCTTCTATGATAACTTGGATGTCTTCAGTTTTGTTAACTTCATCTTTTAAAATTTCTTTCCACTATGAAATTCCTTTCTTCAATTCGCTCTTCATGTATTCAAATCCGGTTTCCATTTCTTCCGTGAAGGCTTCCATTTTTTGCAAAAGTTTCTCTTGTCCGGCTTTCATCTCCTGCTCCATTCTTTCTTGTCTTTTCTCCATTCTTTCTTGTCCAGCTTCCATAGACTTCTTCATCTCCTCTTGTCCAGCTTCCATAGATTTCTTCATCTCAGCCAACAGAGCCAGTAACTCACCATTACCGCTATCAGCCATTTTTCCTTGAGATCTCGTCAGCACCATGCACTATCCCACTTCTGACACGAAATGTTACGAAATTTCCTTTACCGGGGTTCGTTTGGATAGTGGGAGTGATATGGTGTGGAGAACGCTCAATAATCAGGCAGAAGTAGAATAAAAACAACGACGTTTATTTACACGAAGACACACAGGACAGCACAAAAGCGACAACTATATACAGCACAGAAGACGATTATCCTCACCCGAGACGCGTAGCATACACAGCAGCATACAACCATAATCTACTGCAGACAGTAGCGCACAGCTCAGTTCAGCACGAGCTTGACTCAGTCGCTGCTCACCGTAGTTTCCGCCTGCTCCGCTCTGTCGCTTTCAACTCCTCCGCTCCGTCTTCGGACTTCTCCGTCGTCCCGACTACTCACTTCGTCCTCTCCCGACTCGGACTTGACTTTCAGGCAGCCGCAGTCCCTTTTATAGGTCTCAGGAGGCGGGGCTAGAAGCCTCTCAACCAATCAGGAACGTTCGAGGCATATCTCGGTTCCTACTGGACGGATCGGGAAAATTCTCGAAGTTTCGGGTATTATCTATTTTGGCGCCAAATTCTCCAAATTCGTCGCCAAGTCGCCAAATGGTCGCCAAGTTTGTCGCCAAGCTCTGGGAGCTCCGACGCACAACGTCCCATTCAGATGACTGTAAAACTTTCTTTCCAATGATGGAGCAAACTATGCTGGGAAGCCGAATTGCAGGTTTGTAACAATATTTACTTTACACGTATAACTACATTATTTACCACTATATAATGCAAAATATATTTTTTCGTAGCAAATAAAGAGTTTTGAGTTGTTAGTACTTAGTTTATATTATTATTTTTCCAATAATCAGAAGTCAAAATTATCTGACAGCACGTCTATACCTCATTAAACATTTTTTTAAAGAAAAAATGGCACATTGATCCATAAATTCTGCCACCCCTGATCTAAAAGCTAATATACACAGTATTGTAGTGAAAGCTTATAAGCCAGTTAACAGCTACGCTACCTGAGCAATTACTTTTGTATTGTGGTCATGTTACTAGGCTGCGAACCACAAGATCCGAGTTTCTATCCTCGATCATCTCAATTGGCTACAGTATTATAATGGAAATGGCCAAGAAAGTATTTTTAGCATATTCTCATATTTAAACTGTATAATCTTGAGAATTATATTAAAGACTAATCACTAATTAAAAGTTGAGGTTAAGGTAATTTCCACAGCTAGTTAATTGACCAGCCATGAATAAATTGTAATTTTTGCGCAAAAGTATAAATGTAACGATGGGGCGATTTAAACGATTTTCGTTAAATTCAGGTGGAGCTTTAAAAATTAAAACAATTGTTCACAAATTGCTTATTTTGAATTACTTAAGATATACAAATGGGTATATTTGTTCCTTTTTGTAACTAATTACTATATTCTATATATTATACATGAGATATTACGTATATGTATTGCTGTCTGTAGTCAGATCTGTAGTCTGCTATATTTATACATTTATGTAAAACTTCTTGTCATATTCATATATCTTTCAATAAAATTTCAGCATACAAATTTAATTGAGCAGTGCTATCGACTATATATTTTGCCCCAGTCTTTTTTCTTCTCGTTTGCAAGCGTGTAAAGAAAAGTAATTGTCGAGAAATTCGATCACTAGTTTTAATATACTGTTCTTATTCTTTTAAGCCCTAAAAATATTTAAAATTATACTGCTTGAACGTCAAAAACTCATTATGCATTTTTTTTTTTTTACCTATATAACGAAGATCGAGTTTAATCTATCATTTAAAATTGCATTGCTTTTTTATATATGACTTGCCGCCTTTGGCGACCAGCCGGTTCGCCAGTATTACCGCTCGCTACAATTTTCAATTAAATATTTTAAGTAACTGGTCTCTTAAAGGGTTCTCAAACAAAACATTTTTAATCTTCAAATTTTGATAGTCATACCAAACTTATACTATTTAGATCGTTTCATTCAATTTAGTATATATATTTTGCTAATTTGTTGTCATTTCCGGCAAAACTTCAACTTTAATTTAAAATGTAAATGATGAAATTGCAATTAATATTAAGATATTTTTTAATAAAACAAAGTGTTTTATTTAATTTATCATCTTTATTGTTATTTATTAATTATTATTATTATTGAATGTGAGTATTGCAAACAGAATCGCTCGGTATTTAAGTCTTATGTTAATTACAAAATACTTTTCATAATTTATGTAATATCTCAAACAATAATTCAACAAAAATTTCTGAGATTCAGCATAAAATTCAGTTTTTAGTTTTGCTTTCAAAAGGATTGAAATGAAATCAATAATAAAATTTTGTTCCTACTTATAAATATATTTCAAAAATTATGAAGTCTAAATTTAATGCAGTAAGGTATCATATTCTGAGAAATATTCTGGACACATCAAATTTTAAATAAATGAATGAATGTTTCTATTTTCCACGATCAACTAAGACTTATTTATGAAGTTTTAAATGTTAAAAATTTAGAAAAACTCAACATTTTCATAATCTTAGGTCAATTAATCTTGAAAAACCTGCGCGCTTATTGGCGTATTTTCTTTGAAACGATCGATGAAAAATCTAAAATTATCCTTTTTTTATTGAATAGTGATATTCAAATTTTCATAAATCAGTCAGTTTAAGTGATTGGAAATTAACTCTTAAAAGTCAGTGATTTAGTTGATTGGAAATTAACTCTATGACCACCATAAAATCTGCGCTTTCTCTTGTGGTGTATGCATTCTCCTTAATATCCGCTCGAATAAAACATCACATACAAAAGTACTGCTTAGAACAAACACATCAAAAGTAAACATAACATTTCAATAGTTGCCAAAAACAAAAGAGAGAAAAATGCAATTAATAAGCAGACGATATTTAGAAAAATACAGATATTTAGACTGGAAAATGAAATTATCTGAAATTAACCAAACGCGCAGACGATATTTACAAAAGTAAAAGTATTCAAACCTGAAAAGGAAAATATATGAGTTATTTCATCAATAAATGCCATAAGTTTGTTTATATCTTCATTATTTTATGAGTCATTAAACATCAAAATGGGTCCGGGACTAAATAAACACCCTGTATAGAGAGTGTAAAAGATCATAAAATAATTTTTCTTGAATTTATTTTTTAGAAAAAATAATATTTTATATTTGTTTCATTTCCTACAGACACGTGCCGAAAATTATAGTTTTGCAGATTTCATTTCCAAAAAGATTTCATTTCCAATAAGATTTAATTTATTTTTAATTGGAGCTTTAATCAACGTGATGGCAGCAGTTTGAAAAAAGCTAATTTTTTCCCATGAATGTGAAACGTGCTCGTGCAGCTTAAATTTTATTTTTATTTCGTACGAAAATTTTTTTTGAAAAATATAGTTAAAATATTTATTTAAAAATTCATTAAAAATAGAAATTTAATTTTAAGGTTAAAATATTGGTATCGTTTAAAAGATAAATGTTTTATCTTTAACTTCATGTAAAAATCTTTTTTGTGCAGTAATATTTTCGGAGGTTATAGTAGAAACACGCCAAAATTTCGCTTAATTTTTAAATAAATAAAATGTTAATTAAAAATTAAAAAAAGAACCCCCAGGTGCACATTCCCGGCCTCCAAGATATACACGTGCCAAATTTGATAGCTGTAGGTTGAATGGTCTGGCCTGTAGAGCGCCAGCATACACACACACACATTGAGCTTTATTATAAGTATAGATATAGACAGATATAGATTACGAACTTGTAAAACTGTTTTCTTATCACGATAATCTTATCGCCAGCAACAGAAATTGACAGAGATTTTTATCGGACGCTTGTAATTCAAGTATGGGAGTCGGAGTAGTTTCCCAGGAAAATAAGTAAACGTAAACGAATGTGTCATTATTAAATTCTGAAATATCTTCTATATGTCTGAAATAAATTATTATGTTGAGCGAAAAGAGTTATTAAAAATTGTAAAATATATGTAACACTTCCATCACTTCATTTATGAACTGGAATTTTTTTTAATTGCTTCATGAAAGAGCTTTTGAATATTAAGGAATCTGAAATCAGATCTTTCGCTGATTCCAAAACCTTTATGAATATGATTTCAAAATTCAGCTCCTCAAAGGAACCTTTTACGGAAATGCGGATGCACTCTTTCCAATATCTGTATTGAAAGATGAAAACAATGCTCCAATGCTGTGATAAATTTTTTTCAGTTTCGTAACCTCTTTTTACGTTTGTTCAAAGAAACTAGATTAGTGCTTATTCGTAGTAGATGTTAACTACCTCTTTTCTTTATTCCGTTCAATTTTCCTCAAAAAAAGAGATTTATTTTAATCTGCCTTCCTTTTCAACAAGCATAATAGGCGAATCTTAGGTATCTGGTGACTTCGTGATTATTTCGTTGTTCGCTTTATCCTTTGTCAATTAATCGGTTTTGTTGTACTTTACAAATTGTCGTTTGGTAATTACATTGGATTGGATTGACTGATCACTTGTATTACTTTCATGTTGTAGCATTGCAAAGTCTGCCACCAATGTCACATATAGAAAATGTCTAAATATATTTTAATAATTTTCATATTCGACTCTTTCTTCTCTAAATTCTTCATGATTCTCCAAGTCTATTGAGAGATTTTGTGTTTCAGAAAAATTTTGAAAATAAGAGACGATATCAATTATTTTTTCACATGCTGTAATAGCAGCTTTTTTATCCATAGTTTTGGGTTTATAGACCAAATTTAGAATTTAAACATAAATAACATCCCTTTTCAATTCTATATGTGATTTTTTACATGAACGCCCTTCTTTAAGACTTGGCTAAGAATGTCCATTACAGAATATATAAATTATATGGAAGCATTAGAATTCCATGGATCAAATATTCTGATCTTATTGATATTATAGCTTTCTTCTCTCCAATACATTGCAAAATTTTGAAAATTATACATTGGCTGATAAAGAAGAAATTTCCTATCCTTCTATCCGAAACTTGCTCTTCTCCATGGTTACAGCAATGTTATATTTTTAAAGAAAATCCAAGCTAAGAACGGATTAATCAGGAGATACTGTAGAGCTATATTCTGGATTAATATTTAATTGATGAATACGATTTGTCTTATAAATCTGTGTTTCAATAGTATTAGAATGTAACGAATTGTAAGAAGCCATGCAAATAAAACGATATTTCAGTTATCTGGGAAAATATGTTTCTCACTCCTACATTTGTTCCTAATATCTGCAAAAACTATTCTTTAAACTCTTTTCCCAGAGACGACACAATTGTGACAAACAACAATACTACATATTCATAATAGGAATCTGTAATGCCACTTCCTTGCTTTAACTTAAAAAAGCAATTTAAAAATACATAACAATATGCTATTCCGTGCATCATTGAACTAAATTCACTAAGAAAGCAAACATCTTTTCAAATAAATCTGTAGCTGCAGTATTAAATCATATAGATAAAATTTGGTATTCCAATCCTTATATTAAAGTTTCAATCTATAACATATTTTTTGTTCAATTATTTCTAAGGATAAATAATGTAATTTCATTTTTTTTAAAACGATTTTTTTTTTACTTAATTACGAAATTGTACAAATTCATAAATAAAAAATGGAAACACAAAAGGTAATGAAGCTCAAATTTTTAATATTTTAAAATTGAAGGAAAGCAGCGAAACTTACAATAGCCAAATATGAAATAATTGTGTTGAAAAATCAAACCCTTAAAATTAAATTAATAATTTTTAATCATTTTACGAAAGAAAATTGTAGTTTCAAAAGAACATTTTTTAAAGAATTGTTTCTGATTTTACTGCAATAAACATCGATATTATTATTTCCAATAACAATAAAGGCAAATCTTTAAAGGAAAAAAACATAATTTTATGTCGTTTTAGAGAATGTTTTTCCTGATAATATTTGCATACAGCATATTAAGTCCAACGCAATGTAGTGCCAATAAAATACAAGCAACAATAAAATAAATAGTAATTTAACAAACAGCAATGCCCTTTCACAAAATTAAATAATTTTCAATGAAAAAGTACCAGATTGAAAAATTATGTAATCATCATTTTAAAAGCAACTGTTTTGACTAATCAATGACATATCTTTAAAAAATTTTGATGCTTTGTATAAATTAAGTTTTTAGACTTAGGAACTGAGTAAGATAAATGAACATTAAGAATTACGAAAGTCTATATTTCTAGTGAAATCTTTGATAGTTTTCCTCTTCAGTCACTTTTAAAAACTCAAACTTCTTTAAGGAGCTCATTTCACAATCTGTTAACTTCCCGACTCCATTTCAACAATAAAAGTGGGAACCATTTCCGCAAGAACATCTAACCTTCGCAACCGAATCATTATCAGGGTCTTCACTTAATTAGAGGGGCATCAATCCTCCGACAGAACCATTCTCTCCTTTTCATCGCCGGTCATGAAACGACTTCTTTAATAGATTTATCCGATTTATCCTCAGCTACCACCACTTAATGTCTTTAATTTATAAAGATTTATACTCCTTAGTTGCTTTAAAACTTCTTTTAGTAGTTGCCTTAAAATTTCGATAAATCTTGAAAGTTGTTTCTTACTAAACCTTGTTTTCAAACTAAACCTTGTTTTCCTTTATTTGTGTCTTAAAAAGCAATATAGAAATGTCAAAGCCATAGTATGAAATATTGTATACCAGTTATTTGTCTTTTGCGATAAGGAATTTTTTATATTTAAATATATATAAAATTTTCTACTTATTATTTATTGCAGCTTAAAATCATGTACTTATCAATTTTAATGCAAATAAGATAATATAAAAAGAAGATAAGAATTTTTCACTTGCTTAGAAAACTTTTCCATAACTAAATAATATTTAGAATGGATCATTTAAATATTTTATAAGAAAAATTACTTAATGACCAAAAACCTTTAGATTAATAAATGGAATTCCACGTCTTTCTTTAAAGAATAGCGCTAACGGTAATCCTAACACGTAACATTGGGTGACGGTAATCCTAACAATAATGGCCATTAATTTCCTAATTATCAGAATTTTTCAAACGTATTTCAAAAATTTAATATTCAAACGTATTTCAAATAAACACTTTTACATTTATTTGAGGGACTCAGAACTGTTATTTTATTTTTAAAATTTGCTTTAACAATAAAACATTTTAACATTTTCTGAGACAACTAAATGATACTATATTAGAGGTCAGTTTGTTCATTGTTTTAGACATTTCCTTAATTTTCTATTTATGTATTTATATATCCAATTGTATCAATATAAAGAACGAAAATATTTAAAAACCGAACGCACGTTAAAACCGTTTTCATTGTTGCTTAATTTTAAAGTTAAACCTTAAATGTAATAACAAAAAATATCAAAAAATTTACTAAGATAGCGTTTCTCAACCTTTCAGTATTCGTGGCCCAGTTTTCAATCATAATTTTCATTTCGCCCCCCCCTCCCCACGTACAATAAAAAGTATACAACAATAATGTATATTGAGTACTTTGTATTCTGTTTTTAAATTATTTTTTACTAACTGCCAATAAAAAAAGTAAAAGCGAGCCAACATTGGTGATAAATCCCATCTGGCATTTTGCAAAGCGAGTAGTGAATAGATGAAGCGAATGAAAGCAGGGAAAATTTAAATATTATATTTGAAATGAAAGCCAAATAGGGAGATAACATTAAAAGAATATGAAAGTAGAAAAATTCTTTATTGAAAGTTAACCTAGACGGGGCGAGCTAAATTTAGAAACTGGGAATACAGTTTTTCGAATAATAAAGGAAATAAAACAGAATAAAGACTAAACAAAAAAGAAAAAAATAAGCAATGTTTGTGGAAGGGAATCCACACTTATATATATATATATATATATATATATATATATATATATATATATACACATAGAGAGAGAGAGAGAGATTACTAAACAATTACAGAATGGGTATCTTCTAAACAAATGAACCAGTGTTCCTTATTAAAACAAAATGCAGAAATACATTATTACGATAATGTTTGATATCTAGAACAGCTTTTCTCAACCTTTCAGTATTTGCGGCCCAGTTTTTAATTATAATTTTCATCGCGGCCCCCACTTACAATAAAATGCATAGAACAATGATGTAAATTGAGTATTTTGGTTTCTGTTTTTAAATTATTTTCAACTAACTGCCAAAACAAGAGTAAAAGCGAACCAACGTTGGCGAGAAACCACATCTTGCATTTTGGACAAGCGGGCGTTGAACAAATGAAGCGAATAAAAGCAGGAAAATTTAAATATTATATTTGAAATGAAAGCCAAACAAAGAGATAACGTTAAACTAACATGAAAGTATAAAACTTCGTTAATGAAAGTTAACCTAGTTGGGAACCTAGAAACTGGGAATACATTTTTTTTGAATAATAAAAGAAATAAAACAGAAGCATGACTAAACAAAAGTGAAAAAAATAAGCAATGTTTGTGGAAGGGAATCCACACGACCTCTGCCGTCCCGAGCATGCGCGGAGCAAATGTTTTCTCATAGGAAGAAAGAAAATGTTCAATTATGCAAGTTTCAATTCCAGCCAGTTTCATTCGAGTCGATCCTTTTATCGCTATCGAATCTATAGTGAATGTTTATGTAGAAACTATGTTTGGAGATAATTTTTCAAAATAATTGCAGTCCGCACCTGCTTCAAATGATACTGTTGCTTGTCAAATTGGTGATATAGCTGAAGATGTACAATGTACAGCTTTTTCCGAAGTTGCGTGACAAATTGTTTTCAATACAGCTTGATGAAGCAACAGATAGTAATAAAAATGCTCATTTAATTGCCTATGTTCGATTTTGTGATAATATGTCAGTAGTAGAAGAACTACTTTTCTGCAAACCAATAGAACTCAAAACAACGACCCTCGCATTATTTGCTATTTTAAATGATTTTATGAACTAGGCAAACATAGATGGGGCATCGATGGGGCTCGTTCAATATCCAGAAGATTCCAAAGTATACAAGAACTTGTAAAACAAAAACCGCTTCAGTGCGTCTGTACACATTGCATGATCCACAGAGAAGCTTTGGCTTCCAAAGAAATAAGTCCTGGTCTGAATATTGTGTTAACTACGGTTGTAACCGTAGTAAATTATATAAAAAGGAGACTCCCTGAAATCGTGAATCTTCTCCGCACTTTGTAAAGACATGGGTTCAGTACATTCAGCTTTACTATTTTATTGCGAGGCAAGAGGGTTCACACGTGAGAAATTGTTTCAACGTGTTTATGAATTAAGAGAAGAAATCGCCATTTTCCTAGAAGAAGAAAACATACCGGAGGCCAAGAATTTTCGCGATGGTTTATTTGTGATGAAATTGATCTACTTGGTCGACATATTCGAGAAATAAAATAACTTGAATCTTCAACTCCGAGGAGCAAATACGCATATGTTGGATACGAGTGATAAAGTTAATGCTTTTTGTGGAAAATTGGAATTGTGGAACAGAAATTTAAAGTAAAGAAATCTAACAATGTTTGCAAATGTGGATGATTGTGCTAAAAGGCTGAAGAAGAACATGTAAACGTTGTTTTTGCAACCACTAAAAATCATTTAGCCATGATGGCATAGAATTTTAAAAAGTATTTTCTTGCTGACGACAAACTGATAGCTAGTTACGAGTGAGTTAGGGATCCTTTTCATAAGACTCCTGAAGGGCTCTCAATTGATGAGGAAGAAAAATTCATAGACTTCACGACAAGTGGCGAAACTAGAAGACAATTTAGTAATAAATCACTATTTGAATTTTGGGCAGGTGGAGAGGATAATTTTAATTGCTCTAAAAACAAGGGCATTTCGCATTATATTACTATTTTCAACATCCTACCTTTGAGAAACTGGATTTTCTGCTGTGGCCACTTTGAAGACAAAATATAGATCTAGGCAGAGCTGAGAGTGGGTATTTCTAATATTAAGCCTTCCTTCGAAAAACTTTGCTCTGCAAGACAGGCCCCAGGAGGTCACTAATAATTATTTAATTTGTTTTAATTTAGTTTGTTTTGATTAAGTAAGTTTTGATTTAGTAAGTCGTTTTACTTTAATAACTCATTAAATATGTCGAAATGTATTTAATTTTCTATGTGTATGTGTGCTTTCCTTTCAGTCAGTTAATCAATTTTTTAATATAATACTTTCTCTTGGATATTCTCGCCTCCCCCCCCCTTTAGTACTAAGAGCATACCTTATACTAAAGCCCACTGGATATGAAAATATTAATCAAATCTTCATATCTTAAATATCCAAAAAAGCTAAAATCGAATATTAGTAGTCACAAAGAAAATGAATTAATTAGTTAACTGATTAACAATGAATTATATTGTTGCAAAATACGCTAAAAATATTATTTAAAAAATAATTTAATTTAGAAAAATTAAACCTCAAAAAGTTGACATATTTGAAAGAATTATCTTTTTATTTTTAAGATGAAGTAAATATTAATTTTGTTTTGTAATATTTACATAATTATCGCAGAAATAAATTTCGGGTTCTAAATTTCTATTAATTTTCATTTAGTTAAAACTCCAAATAAAAATTTCAAGAAAATCATTCCAAGATTCAAATTCCACCCTTCAAAATACATTAAATTCAAGATCCAGGAATTTATCAGCTATTCAAGAGCTATAGACGAAAAAATTTGCAATTTAGAATTACGATTCAGTTATAATAATACCGTCAGAGTCGTTGCCAGAGGATTTCACACTATTACACCAAATAGAAACGCAGAAAGAATTTTCAAAAAGTAAACTCTTTTAATGGGAATATTCATCTCCCAACTTTAGTATTCTGTTTAACTCAACTTTAAAGTGTTTATATCCCTTTTGAGAGTCAGAAAAATTACCATAGTTGGCAAATGAATATTTTGATTAAATAATGCAATACCACTGATTGGTACAATATGACGCATTTTGTTTTTCGTAATGTTATGAAGTAAACCGAATATGCGTTTTGGACTACTACTTTTTGAGGCTTAGATTCAAAAATCTTGTAATTTTAATACATTTTGTGGCAAAATAAATTATCAACTTTTATTCTTTATATTTTTAAATTATTGCATTTATACATATATGAATAAATCCACCAACCATTCAATGAAACTATAGACGAATTTCCTCCAAAATTTGATTCATTTTGATATTTTCTATTTCGAGTACCAGGAATTTATTGATAGTTTACTTAGTATGTCGATTATTTTTAAAATTTAAATAATTTAGGAAGCATGATTGTACTTTCTCTTGATTATCAGCAACCGGGATCATGTTGGTTCGTTTGCTGCTGCGTTGTGTATGCGTTTATGTACTTGGAATCTATTTATATTGCTGTCCAAAATTAATCAGCCTGTTGCCTTTCTATCAAAGGCTCAGCACAAATATGGATTCAGCATTAACAGTAAACAGCTTTCAAAACAGTATATCATATAAGATGACTTAAATGACTTTAAAGGTTTGAATAATATTTGAATGAATCTCATTAATATATTGTTTATATGTTATGTTATATATATGTATGTGTGTGTTTTCTTAGAATAGTTTAATATGAAATAAATAGTTTGTTATAGTGTAATTTAAAATTTCAGTTGAAAATAATAAGATTTTTCTAGAAAATAAACACTTTTTTGGCTTTTAACAAAATAAAAGCATTTTTCCATGTATTTAAACTTAGATTGCTGGAAGCCTTTTTTTTTCTCTCCACTTTTTTGTCATCTTATGCCTAGCGCACATTTTCATTTTATTAAATTTTTAAGACAGATTATATTTCTATGACATCATAATATTTTAAATATATCAATACAAAATGAATGAAATCTAGTCTATATGAATTATGATAAATGTTTTATTTTTATTATTAAGAAATATCATAAACACTTCCCATTTCAAAATCTTTAATTCACAAATTATAAAAATTAAATTTTGTTCTTCTTTTTCTATTCATAATATTATATACTTTATTTGTTTTTCAAGTGAACCGTTTCATAAGCATACCATAAATACAGCAATTAAACATTACAAAACTAGAAAACTATTTTTTTTAATTCCATTTACCTAAAAATCCATATTGAATGCGATTCGAAGCATCTAAGACTTTTTAAAAATGCAATGAATACATTATAATTATAACTTCCTAGTATTCGGCCTAATGTTGGATAAGGTTAGGCCGGATAACGAAAAATCCGGGTAGGTCAGAATTGTATGAACTTATTTCTTTGCCTACCATTACCAGGAAACAAAACTTTTATACCAAAACTCTCAGTTATAAAGCGTATTTTTTCACTTCGTATTAAGTACTAAACACTCCACTTATTTCACGCCAAGTAGAACGTGAACGCGGCCCAGTGAATAATAGAAGCAGTTGACAGTTTTTGCTGTTACACCAGAGTCTAGTCTCTATATAGTGAATAATTTCTCCTCCATAGTTACAATTTTTTTTCCTTTATCACAGATTTTGAAATATTCACTGAGATACTTTCAAATGAACATTATGCATACCCCAAGAACAATTTACGAATATGATACATTCTGTGCAGTTATAACCAAGAACAGCGGCAACGGGGTCCGTTACACACTGACGGAACAATGAACAACGAACTGCTCTTTTCCTGTCACAACTTTATTTTGCACACAACACGTAGAATGGTCTTAGTACACTCCCGCTTCCAATGCAATGTCTTGCCTTTCTCATTTAATTACGATAAAAGAAAACTAAATCGATAATCGCGAATCGGATACTCGGGAATGTACTTTTTAAAAATATTTCATAATCTAAGAAATGATAGTTCGTTACTTTTCCCGATTAATTCTTGAAACTCAAGGACTAAATTTACTTTCATTTTTTAATACCGACACTAAAAATGTTCTCTTAATATTTAACTTTGTCTTGGGCAAAAAAAATATTAGTTTAATAGTTAACCAGTAATACTTTTTTTTTCAAAATTAAATTTCAATTATTAAAATTCTTTTTCCACTTACTACACAGACTTTAATATTATCTAAGAATAAGATTTCAAAGTGTTCACATTGATCTAGAAAACAGATTATAATTGAATTGAATGAAGAAGCTCATTATTTAGCTCAAAAGGCACCCATAGAAATTCAAATTTCCAAAATTTAAAACAAAAGTTGCTAATCCTTGAGCATTAAGTTAATGAATTTTTACCAACATTTTTTATTACATTTAATATAATTTTTTTATCATTTCACTCATTGTTCTGTGATAAAGGAGGTGGGGAGAGATTGCGGTTGCGCAAGATTATTCAATTTTCTATGATCATTGCGTAATAAAAATTGGTTCTCAAATTGTTAGCATCTCAAATTCTATCCAGTTATCTACCAATTTATTTGTTATTTGGAAAAACCTTAGAGTAAAACAGAAACTTTATAGAAATGATAAGAAACAAAAGAAAATTTGTGTGAAAAAATGTAAATAATTCTTTGGCTATATAATACTTTAATTTTATTTTTATCATTAAGAAACACAAATTAAATATCCCTCTGTCTAATATGTTTAAAGGAAATTTTAAAAATTACAAATTATCTTTGCTTAGTGAATGTATTAATACAAAAGGGAACTAGTTCAATATCTGCTCTAGTAAATAGAATTATTTTTTTAAAAAATGAATAAATATATAAACTTTTAATTTTTCCAGAAAAGAGTTACTACATTTTTAAATATTGAAACTATGGACATTGTTTTTATTTTAAATAAAGCAAACTATAATTCCTTAGAATTGTTTACAATAATGAAATCGGGTTTCATAAAATTGTTAAAAGCTGCAGACCACAAACTTGTGTCCATGTTCTAAACAGATAGAGAAAGACACGGAAGTAAAAATGAAATATGTACAGTAATTTTGACTATATTGACTCAATCAGATTAAATATAAATTTAATTTATGCAAATTGCAATGGACTGTGTGTCCGCATGCATGCTTATGTGTGTGTGTGTGTGTGAGTAAGGAAGGTATCTTTAAAAACTGGAACAAATTTGTAATTCCCTTATACTTCCAATTTCAATGTGTCATTAAATAAGGCGGACACTAATACGAAAAAACTTTGGCTTCTGTGGAATTTTTAGTAAAAACTTTTAAAAAAATTACATTTGTATATGTCTTCTATAGTACAAAACAGTTAATAAAAAACATTTCCGTTGCATTCATCTATACTGACAAAAGTTTCACATTTATAAGTTCAATACTTAGAATTGCAGATATATATGCTCACTTTGAAATTTAGAGGAATTAATTACGAATTTAGATGAAAATATTTATTTCAGAAATGCACATTTTTTTAATATAGAAAAATTGTCATATATAAATATTTGCTTAACAATGCATCCATCATTCAATCATCATGATTTCAAGGAAATATACAATCATTCATAATGTTATTCACTTTGATTGGAAACACTTGTAACTTTGATTTCATAAAGAAAAGAAGTGAAACTTCCTTTTAAATTGAACTTTTAAGATAGAAAGGTACTTTAAGATTTATACTGTATATAATATTGGTGACGTCCTACTTGCAGAAGGGCGGTTTATGAATCATATAAGCCTCGTTTTACAGAAGTAGTCTAAAGTTAGTTGCATTGATTAATAAAATAAAACAGGATAGAAATGTTTCAATAACTTTATTTTTATCTTAAATTTCCATACAAAATATACTTCTCAACGTAATTATTTAAAACAATTGTCTTGTCAAGGCGTGATATAAGTTCGGTGCCTTCTGCAAGGAAATTTCGCCCAATGCTCGATAATTCTTTTTGAGTTACAACCTTCATCCAGCTCACATCCAAATGATACCATCGCTTTGAAAGTTCTTCTTTCCTGAGATCAAAGCATGAAAGTCGCATGGCGAAAGGTCTGCTCTATAAGAATGGTGATCCAACACTTTCCATCTAAACTTTATCAGAAGTCGTTTGTTTTGCTGTATACGGTCGTGCATTGTCATGCACAATGCTTTTCGACAGTTTACCTAGTAGTCCAATTATAAGTTATTGTCACAATCTCATCATATTTCACTATAAGAAGTTGCGTTAATTATAGCACCTTTCGGCTTGAATTCTAAATGCACAAAACTTTATCCGTCGAAAACAGTGTCGAAATCATCTTTCGCGTAGATGGAACAAGTTCTACACATATTTGGAGTCATTCGAGTCGACTTGGAATTTTCTACTCTAATTGATAGAACATAAGCGGAATCAATCATATTTCAGATTTATATTCTTTTAAATCATCATCCCACAAAAGATTGTAAAAAATTGAATTAAAACGCAAAATTTCAGTTTATGTATAAATAAGTAATGTATTTTATGTGAAAATGAAATAATATATGCCAAACAAACATACAATCTAAAACTATTTTTATTTTGAATTTATTTGCTGTGTTCATAAATCAATAAGAAGATATATTTCAATAAATTTAAACAATTTCTAAACATTTCCTGAAGTTAATATATGTCTTTTTTTTTTCGTTTAATCACAAAGTTTATGTTATTTTCCCTGCATGTTATTTTCCCTTTAGAGCAAAAATAGAAGCCCTAAAAGAAAAATTGATCAAAATAAAAGGACAATTTGATGGAAATTTCAGTTTAATGATGTTTTTCAAACGTTTTCTTAGAAATACGATAAATTGTTCCGGGAAATATTTCTTGCATGTTTTATTTCTTAAGAACATCTACTTGTAAATATTTAGTATTTTTTTCATGATCCGCATTTTTGTATAATGATATTTTCAAAAAGTTTATTGACAGAATTTGCTAGGGTTATAAGATTTAAAAAATATTTTTGATTTATATGTTACCAATGAGTTTAGCTTTTATATTTAGCTTAAGTGGAATACTCTAATTTACTAATGAGCCCTTAGATACAACAATTAATTGTGTGGCAGTTCTAACCTACTACTTTTACAATATATATCTAGCATTTAGAATAATAAATGTATTTACAAGAAATTCCCCATAACCTTCTGAAATGAAATCGATATGTTTAAAAACAATGCACCATTTCTTCAGTATATTATCATATTCAGTATATATTCATAAGCATAAAATTTGTTGATAAATATTAAATTGTAATATTTTATTTTTAATATATCATGGAAACACTATTCAGTTTTGTCTTAAATTTTCTTTCAGAATTCTTTTAATGATTCCAGCAATAAAAAAATATTGAGATTTTAAATAGCAATGGATTTTATTTATATTGACATTAATTTAACATTTAATTAAATTAGTAACATACTATAACATTATTAATTATTACAACCATAAATGTAGTCAAATATTGAAACATTTGACTACATCTATGAACATTCGTATACATGGACTGATATGAAAGAAAAAAAGGCTGGAAATATATAATTTTTGGAATGCTCCAAGAATTTTGTTTTTTAGAATACACTGGAAAAAACGAAAAATTATGATACTTCTATCTAATATTCTGTTGTGTCCCAACGAGTATGCAGCAGCATCACAAAACAACATGACATGGATTAGACAAGATATATTACTGGCAATGTGCTTCATGCAGGGCAATCCTCAAATCATGCAGGGCAATCCTCATTTGGAAAAGGAAAAGCCAATGGAAATGAGAGGGAGTTCCTTTGAGTAGAAGTTACAGTTAATGCAACAAGTTTGAAAAAAAAACATTTATTACAATTCAGGCAAATAAATTTATGCTTGCAAACATTTGCCAAAATATATCCAAATGCCCTTAGAAAAATCCGTGGGAATATTTAGTCTCGTAAATGAAAAAATTATATATATTTTTTTCGGTGGTTGCAACTTGATAAAGGATTCCCAGAATACTGAATTTCTGAATGAGTCAGAAAGTACTGCACAATATGCTAATTTTTAAGAAGTAAATCTTTTCTGAAATTAATGTTACTGCACAAATTAAAGTTTAATCATGACCGCTTTAATTGTCTTCCACAGTCGCTACCGTTTTTCGTTCTACGTGGTAGAAATTCATATTCAAACGTATTCCTTTCAGTATATTTCCCACTTTTCATAGAATTCATCCTTTCCAGTATAACTCTTCAGATCCCAACCAATCAGAGCGGTTTTCAAGATATAAAATTCGCATTTTATTTTTCATTTAGTTTATTAAAATTTAATAATTTCTGAAGGATGAAATAAAATAACATTTTTTTCCTCTTCTCTTTAAATATTCCAGGAATTTATCAGCAGATTCAATTCTATCAAATTAATACTTTTCAGTTTTATTATTTCCCTTATTTATCATTCTCTTAAAATTCATTAAAACTATCAAATCATTATTTAAAAGAAAGAAAAATATGATAAATTCTCAGGAAAGTAACTAACAAACACTTCAACCATGTTTGAGTTTATTATAAGGCTCTTATATAAAAGTTCTTTCGAATCGTATTTATTTTACTGAATATATTGTGAATTAGTTTTTTTTTCTTCTTCCTCACTTTAACTCCAATATCTTGAAGCATACCATCAGTAAAATATTTTAAAAGTTTTAAAATTTCCAATTTTTTTTATTTGTATAAATTTTTTATTTGAAAGATTTCAAAACCTGATTTATAAGTTGAGAATTGCATTGTCGTGTTAATAGCTAATTATTTTTCCTGTAATAATTCTCTATTGTATTGTAATTCTTAGTTTTGATTAATAGATTAAATAATATCAAGTAAAAAAAACTGTCCGTAAAATTGAAACTATTTTTCAAAGATTTTTATTCTCATTTCTTAAGCAACAAAAACCATTAAATTAAAATTCCGATAAAGAATTGTATCTATTTTGCAAACATTAAATTTGCATAAGACGATGGCAATAATCCTTGACATCGCGTTATGCCTAACTATGCACATCTCTAACTCTTCAATAATTCTTGAGACAAAAACTCTACTTTTCATCAAAACTTGTTTCAGAGAAATTTCCATATTCCAGAATAAGGCAAAGAAAATTCTTTGATAAAATGATAATAAGTTTATTTGTTCTCATAAAAGAAATATGGATCTCATTATAGCAAAAGGATTGCTAAAAGTTTCATTCTACCAAGCTCTGTCTATTTTTAATAATTTTTACATGGAAGCTGTTTTCAATTTAAATAGAAAAAAAATTTATATAAATGGAAAAAAACAATTGAAAAGAGTTCAATGCAAATCAAAGCTAAAGCTTGCCTTTAGTATATAAAAGAATGCAAATACGTATATCTCTTTTATTATATATTTGCGGAATTTGTTATTCACTATGTAAGTATATTCAAATAAAATACATACTTGACTATAAAGATAAAATTCTTTATATAAAATCCACATCGCTCTCTATATAGTTTTTCCTGATTCCCCATAGCAAACTCAAGAACTACTGCCTTTTAACATATGCAAATTGGTTCAGGTGTTTCAAAGTAAATTACATTTTATTTCAGTGTACATTTTATACTAAAAATGGTCGATTTCTTTATGAATATAAAATCAGATGTAGTATTTTAAATTTATAAATTCAAATAATATATTTCGTTATAACCGTTGAAAGTTTCTATAAAGTACATTAACTGAAAAATAATAATAGAAAGATGTAGGTGGATGTATGATAAATGTTTCTACTTGGTTAATTTTCCTCGAACGTTTTTAGAATTCTACGGAAATATTAAAAAGAGTTGAAATAAACGAAATAAAACATTTTTTAAATCTCTTCTTAATCAAATTTAATAAATTTACCTTCATAGAAATAATTTTTTAAAATTAAGCTAAAAATATTGTCTAATTTTTACTAAAACAAAACATTAATTTTATTAAAGTAAATTCAGTACAAAGAAGTTCAATTTATTTTAAAATACTTAAATTTTTAATATCAATGATTTTAACATAATTTTTTGTGAATTCTTGAATTAAATTTTATTTGTTAGTATTTCCTTCAAAATATTGTTCATTATAAATCATTTTATTTATCACTGTTATCTTCAAAATTTATTTGTTTTTATCATACTTACTCTTGAAACATTTTGTGATTCCGTGAGAAATTATTTCTCTTGACATAACATATATATGAAACAATTTTTAAATTTTGTAGTGTAGAAAATAAAATTAGATTTCTTCCTAAACAAATATAATAGATTTACATTCAATCAAATTGTTGCTCGAAATTTCGTGAAACATTAAGGGAAAATTCAATGATAAAATAAGTTTTATTTGATTTCTTTTCTTTGAAAAGTGTTCTTCGAATAATTATTCAAAGTTTATAAATAGGTCCACCGGCATTTCTGCTATTTTCAGTCGTTTACTCCATTTTTACGTTCTATTTTCCAACTATGATTATTTCCATTTTAATCAAAATTTCTGATTAAAATTCTTCCTTTGTTAATACTTTTTGCCTCAATGCTAAGAAAGCAAAATCATTTTAAAAAATCAAAAGGTATCATTCTCTTTTTTCATAAAAGTCTACATATTCTATTTATGAGATGCTAATGATCATAAGGTGGTCTCTCTCCCAGGTATTATTTAGAATTAAAGATATCCAACCGGAAAGTATTAAAGAAAACTAATACAAAACGTTTAATGAATTCAAAACTCATTAAATGAATTGAAGGCTGGATTTAACTCATCTCCTGGTTCCTTAGAAAGAAGAAATCTAAACTAGTTCCAGTATTTTAGAGAAGATAAAAATAGACTTTTATTGTATATTTGTATAGTTATTACATTTCGAAATTAAATTTTATGGTATTGCATACCCTCTTGAATAAACGGAGTTGAAAGACCGCCAAAACTTGGTAGACTGAAAAATTGGAACCCTTGAATATTATTCGTGATGTCTAAACATTTTGCCTTCGTTATAATAAAGTTACGCGGTTTAGTGGGGTGTCTTTTTGTCACGCTTACTTCAGCTTCGAATATAAAAATGAAAACAAAAGAACATTCCAAGAAAAGAAAGAAATTCGAGAAAAAAGATATTAGAAAAAAATTACCCGAGAAGTTTTACGAATGCAAAAGAGAATCACATTTTCGATCACCATTTCCTGTTTTTGAAAAATAATTGATTCCAGAATGATTATCTGACTGTAAAACCGAGATTTGTTGTTTACTAAACCAAATGTTTCAAAGATAGGAATCACTCGCATATCTTTAATATTCTTAGTATATATCAAATTATGGTCTTTAATTTTCAAAATATCAAATGAATCCGCATTCTTCTGGTACATTGAAAGCAGAAAATTTGGTAATCTATATTAGGTTGTGAATTTAAATAGCTTTTCATTGATTTCGATGGATCACTAGAGAAAAAGGATTTATTTTCAATGTGATATTCACAGGAGGCATCTCGGAGATAAGAAGAGAAGTTTCCGGTATGTTGGTTGGTTCTCGCTACCCTGGTGGATACAGAAAGGGTGTGGGCCGGCTACCTTCTCTTGATAAAGGGACATGCTCCTCACGGTAAGAGTTGTAACATGGACGATGATGGCTCTCAGGACTCAGCCATAGTTCCCACCAGAGTTGCTGCCGCTGCGGTCCAGTCAATCAGATTTAATCCGAATGTATTAGGCTGGGCGGAGTAGCCAGTGTGGTTGTTTGTAACGTGATATTTTTCTAAAAGTAATAACGATAGAGTGTTACTAAACCTTTTTATCATTAACAAATTCAGCTTTTATAAGAAAACGCACGCATATATCTAGAGTCTGTCAAAGACTAAAATGAGTGTCAAATAATACTTGTGTCTGTAATAAATATTAGATACTCTAGATTTAAAACGATACAAAAGAGATAGGAATGTATTTGTTAGAAATATTAGACTTTTCACAGCTTTCACCTTGATATATAATTTGTGGGAAAATTTATAAGAATGCTTTTTAGCTTTGTACTAAGAACCTAATCATGGATAAATAAAACATTCGTGGTTTTTTCATTTGAATGTATCGAAACAGACAGAAATTTCAACATATTAAAAAAGCTAATAAATGAATTTCAGCTTTTTATGTTAAATGTTTTCATCCTACAAATAAATTTTTTTAAAAAAACAAGAACTTCATGTAATATACTAAGTTGCTAATTTGAAATTCCTTAGACTTATTCATTACTTTTACATTTTAAAGGAAAAAATAGGAAATTCATTAATGATTTAGTGGGAAAGTAATGAAACCTAAATAAAAGGAATATATATGCATTTCAGTTAGATATGAGTTTCCTGAATTTTAAAACTCTTATTGTCTTCCCTACATTTTAGAATTCTTCTCTTTCCCAATACAACTTTACAATACAATACACCCTTTTGAAAATGTGTAATTGCTGTTTAACTATTCAAAAGTATAGTAATCGCTTATTCAAAAACGCAAACACTCAAATAAACAAACTTTATCAAACAAAATTTCAAAATAAAAATAAAAATATTTAACATGATTTTCACTAAATTCACAAACGTGAAGAAAATAACTTTTTCTAAATATATACTCGAATTTTTTCACTATGTGTTGAAACGAGATTTAAAAAGACAGTTTTTAAAATATTATTTTAATTTCTACGTTCCTATAGATGTTCCTAAAATGTTTAATTAGTTTCTCCTTTTAATTCAGTATTCAGCATTGCATCCAAAAGATTAAAATAACAGATCTCTAGATAGCGTATTATTTTCTCGCTTCCATTCACCTCAAAGAAAATATGAAACATTTTTGTATGTGTACCAATATTTACGATTAGAAGAGAAAATGTTTTTTTTTTCTAAATAGTCTAAAACTAAAAAAATACTTAAATTAGTATCATTAAGAGGTAAGATTTTCCATTTTGGCTTGAAAAATGTTTTATTTTATCATTAATAGCTTTCTGAATTACTGTTCGTAAAAATTCAAGCAATAATTCCTCGTTCGAACAAGTGAGGGATTAAACGAAATAAATAATGGATGTTCAGTGGAAAGAATAATTTAGGAAATTTTTGTAGCTCTTAATTTTTTATTTATTTATACCTGCCTCGCATTTTCATTAAAATCAGTTCTAGACAGATATAAATTAATCAAGTATTTTAATCAATCAGTATTTTATAATATATTATTATATAAACAATGCATTCTCATGAAAAATCTACATATATAAAACGCTAACGTACGTCGCACAAAATTGAGATTGTTACAAAGTGGTGAAAGACAACAATCAAATATAAACAAAACATCATACGAATTTCAGATTCCTTCATTCATTAAACATGTTTATATCTGTACTGAATCAAGCGCTTTACTTAGCTAATTAATGGAGCTGCAAAATATTATTAAATGTATTCTAGAAATTGTTCGTCATATCATCAAAGAGGACATTCAGTCACAAGAAGGAAGATATAAAAGAAATCAAGAAATAGGCTTCATACAAAAAGTTCAATCAAGTGCAAATATAGGTTTAACAGCTGCCAAATAAATAATTGAATATACGATTTGTCATCAAGCACGTCAAAATTGTGTCAATCGTCCAAAAACTCTCTAAAGTCTGCAAATATGAGTGTATACGAGAAACGTCAAGAAACGATTTTTAAAATTGTAATAAAAACTGTCATGATTATATTTGGCGAGAAATCGCTCCAAAATGTTTCAATTTTGGCGCCCATATATTAATATTAATCGTTATGACTTGCCTATGGAACTTGATACTCGCATGTTTAAAAACAATTATCTTATAAAAATGCTTTTTGACTAAAAAAAATTACCTTTTAATTAAATAAATTTCATTTTTGCACAATTTTTCATTTAATTTTGATGATATTTTTAATTTTTTTCGATATACTATTTGAAACAAAGTCTTGAAATGCTAAGATGGAATTCAAACACTTCATCAAAACATTTAAGCACGTGCTTTTACAAATCATTAAATCAATATTAGGAAGTTCACATCGATTTTTATTTCGTGATATATACACTTTTAAATTTGCAGTAAACTACTTTAATAGAATTCATGTATTTTAGTAGCATCAAATTAACTACTTTAATAGAATTCATGTATTTTAGTAGCATCAAATTACAAAGGAAAACGTTTTTTTTTAAAGAATTGCATCCCATATTAATAATTAACATTTAAAAAAAACAATAATCTAGTCGAACAAAGTGTTCACCAAAGGCGACCTTTGGATAACAAAATCGATTAAAGAAAAATACTTTCTTTCATAATTGGTAAACTTAACATAGTATGCAGGTATGTAAAAAGTTTCTCATAAGAGGAAATAAGGAAACTTTAAAAATCTATTTATATTATTAAAACCATTTAATAATTATATTCCTCAAATTAATTTTAGAAATTATTGTTAGGAGAGATTATTTTTTTATATAATTTAGCAATCAAACTTCAGTTTTAGATTATAATTAAAACCTTATCCTGTATGAATAACCCGATTTATAATTTACAATTCTTCTTACAATTGATGATATTGCGCTAAAATTAAAATTTTTGTGTTAATCGAATATAAAAAAAATCTGATTTGTCCGTAAATATATCTTTTGGATACGAAAAGAATTATAATGCTTTAATAATTCTGTAGATGTTTCAAACTCCTAGCATCCGTGGTCTGTTTTCTTTAATATCGTTACAAATCTGTAATGTTGCTTCCCAGTACGGTTAGTTCAATCACTGGAAAGACGGTTTTACTATCAGCTCTGTTGGATGCTGATCGGATACCGAATCAGTGAACCCCGAGCTTCGCAAAAACTTGGTAATCATTTGGAGACTTTGGCGACAGAATAAATAATACTGGAAACTTATAGAAATTTAGCGATTGAGCCAATAGGAACTAAGATATGCCTGATTTCTCTAGAACCTTCTCTGTCCGCCTGCGGGAACTATTAAAGGCCGGCAGTCTCAAGCCACAGTAGTAGTCGTGAAACGAGTCGTAATCGTGGAGAGACTCAATGGTGAATAGTTGAATCAGTTTGGCGAAGCTCATGAGCTGTATGGAGCTGACGCGTCTGCTGAATTGAGCTGTGTGCCGAGTCCTGGTGCTTATTATAGAAGCAGCATCTAGTCGTGTGTGGTGTAGCCAGTCGTATAGTAGTGAGTCGGCAGCTGGATACAACTCATTGCAGACGTTTGTAGATACAGTAGATTGAAGCTACACAGATTCCCTCCTCCTGCTAAATTCTATCTGGCCGCTTTATGTGATGTGGTTGTTTTTACTACCGATTACTACTTGTGAGCTACTGTTTATTGAAGTGTGCTGCTGTGTGTTTCCTGTGTTCGTCTGGACTGTATATTTGTCGTCTTTGTATTAGTGTCTTCGTGTTTAATAAAAGTCATTGTTCGTTACTAAATGACTGTTTCTTCATCGATCAACAAATAGCAAAAGAACCCCTTGAAGTTTCCATAACAATATTTATTCTTCTGGTACCCCATAATAATTCATTTTAAAATCTTTCGAGTTATCTTCCATTCAAGCATGAGAAAAATATTCGAAAAATCCTATGTACTGAAGCTCTTAAACTCGGAATAGATGTTCTCTATTAGATAGATTGCACATAGCTCATTAATACTAAATAAAAGATAATTTATAAGTAGTATTCGAAAAATATTCATCTCGGCTTTCATTCCTTATGTATTCGTCACAAATACTGTAACCTTCTCTCGATCTGGCAGGAAATATGGGACCTTCAAATACATAATAAATTACATTCTTGAAACTTTCCAAGATTTATGGCCTATTCTTCCTATACTAGAATTCGATGTCAAATTGAATCGCCTCCGTATAAGATAAACTCACTTTCCCCAGGGGATTTTCATTTTTGGTGAGAGGGACCAATTTGTCCAACATGGCATGTTATTTTAAATGTGCATAACATTTTAATTGACTATCTTTTGTTTAAATCTCATCATGACATCTATTTTCTTTTAGCGTCTCTAACCTTAGAAGATTTGGCGAGTGAAAAATATTACCCAAATATTTTCAAATTTTTAAAAGCTATTTTATTTTTTATTTGTATTTAGCAGTTTCTTATGCTTATTTTCTGTTTGTTCCTATCAAATTACCTCATCTCACACTTGCCTTTTGATCATGTTTCCATGTATTGTTGGTTTCATTATCTAAAAAATTTTACTAATATCATTGGTTTTATATTTTAACTTGTGACTGGAGCGGTTTAGCCAAAGTTAGTTCTTTCGCCAAAAAAACACCAATCAAAACCCATGTATATGCTATAAGCATGGTGTCAAGTCTTCAATAAGGATAAAGATAAATGTGTATAATCATGTGTACATATCCATACATTTATTCTGCGTGTGAATACATGCATGTGTGTGAGAGATTGTTTGTCTATAGCTATCAAAATTACCACATGTATAATTCGACGAATAGGAACATACATTTCGCATCGTATATGTATTTTGTGAGTATGACCTAAACAAAAAGTCGCATCTGCCAGCAAATGATGTGCCCATATTCTGTCCCTTCATTGCTTCTTTCAAATTCTGTTTCCGTTTACATTTGACAAAGTTTATCATCCACCAATGCATCTGGTTTTTTTCAAAATGTTTCTTAATTATTTAATCTTAGTATCATATGTATCAAAATATTATACTTAAAAAATCGAAATCATTCTTTATGAATTATAGTTAATGAAGAAAGTCATCCTGAAATTTATTATAAAAAACCTAACCTTTCAGATTCATATGTTTCCAGATTACTTTGTAATATTTAACTTATACTTTGCAGTATCTAACTTATGCTTAATTTAGCTTATGCAAGCACTATTTTAACGGGATGTATGAACAAGAGTATAATCATGCTTATACATCTAATATTAATATCACGCATAAGTGACGCATAAATAATGAGAAATATTCGAAATTCATTACGATAATATTGATTATTTTATCTGATTAATGAAAAGCAAATAATTGGAGTAATAAATTCAAGTAAAGTGCCGGTAAATAAACTTCTCACATTTCATTAATCACCTTTGAATTCTGAGCTGAAAATGGGGATTCATTGGCTAATTAATTTCCCTGTTCAATGTCTTGAAAAAGGTTAATCAATAATTTTAACCATTTATAAGCATAAGTTAATAAATAAATCTCCTTGATTTTATAGATATGTGAAAATTGGAAAACTTTTAAACCTTTAATATTTGCAGAAAACTATTATTTCCTGTATTGGATTATTAATTAACTGCAGTTATTCCTTTTATTATATTCACTTTCAGAAATAACAATTGCTGAATAAAATTGTCTGCATGAATAGGATATTTAAACTATAAAATGGAATAATAAATTAATTTCTGTTTTTAACCATTTTGCCTTTTTCAGATGTAAAGGTGAAGATAATCAATACAATCATATTTTGATGCAATAATGTTTTTGTTATTTCATATTTTCTGATACTTCTGCATCACCTGTATTTAATATTTTTAATCCAGTCATGGGAACTGTACTCTTGAATGTCTTGTTGATGAATGTTTCGAAATAATAAAATAATTCCAACGCAGTAAGTACGATGCTTCAGTATATCATCTAAATGTTGCCTAAAAATTTATTCATAAATAAAGCAGCATTCGCAGCTACAGATTTTTAAGGCATGACTTCAACATATTTTAACTATAATGTTACAAATATATATGGCAATATTCATAACGATGCTACTAAATGCTACAATTAATATGAAAGATGTAAATGATTTTGGAAGCACACGAAATTCGATGCAATTTTGTAATGAACATTTATTTTACCAACAATTTCTTTTATTATAAAGATGGAAGAAGACTTTAACTAGGAAATTTATATTTTTGAAATTAAAAATCATTGAATGGTCTATATTTTTTTAATAGAAAAGATTTCATTTAATGTGATAACAGATTTTTTGATTTCGCATAGAAGCTTAAGGGTCTCTTTTTTTCACATGTTTGTTTTCACTAATTAGTTTGTTGTAATTACGGATAACTCGATTTCTTAAGAGGAAAGTAGAAAGGTAAGCAAAAAATAAAGTAACATGGAAGACTTATTTTATGTATCTGTATTTCATAATATTTAATCATTATACGATTTTTAATCTAAAATTTAATTCTTTGAAAGCTGCTACTAAAGTAATTTTCGATTTCTGCAATAAACTAAAAAAACCAGAACATAAATACTGTTTTTTGCAATTACAGTGTTTTTTTTTTCAATTAAATAATTAATGGAAGCTTTAAAAAATTTGCATATATGTATCTTAATAAATAGTAAGAATACGGTGAATAATATTTAAATTCATTTGGAAAGCAGTTAATTAAATTCGTTCCTTTAGTTTTCAATTTATTAATCTAATAAATAATCTATTACGTTTTGAATTAAGTATTCGAAATGGCTTTCACTGTTCTCTATTGAATTGTAATAAAGTTAGAAAAGTTTATCCAATTCTCAGCTAAACATTTTTAAGACTGATATTGCTTAACAATACCAATCTCCAATAGGATATGACTTAATTTATTCCCCAGGAACCATATACCATAATAATAAAGGCACTGACTGATGGATAAGGATAAAGAATAATATATTATATATGATATTACAACCCAGGTTTGAGGTTTCCGATTGAGGAAAAATTTCAACACTTCTTATAATCACCATGCTTTGTCAAAGCTCAGAAAATATCAAATGCCCTATATTAAGCTATAGCTTAGGAAATGTGAAATAATTCATTTAATGTAGGTTTCTGTATACCAAAACCATGATTAAGATTGCATTTTAGGGAACCTATTTTGCGAGTTCTCCTTTTTCAATTGAAACGTGTGTAATTTTTAATTATATTCTAACTGATTTCTATAAATTTTAATTTAATTTCCAAAATATAATTAAAATTTTATTTTATTTCAAATATCTTTTTTTTTCACCACTGTTATAATAGCTCAATGTAACAACTTTGTTACGTGATTTGATTATACGTCAATCGGTAATTTTGCTACAAGTCCACCAAATTTGTTATTTTTTTTATTTGCAATTTTTTTAAGAAATCAAACGCGTTTTGAAAGTCTCGAAAATGAGTTTCAAAATCAGATTTTATTATAATTGTTAAGCTTTGATCCCAGTTGACCGAATGTGAATTGCTCTTAAAAGAGAAATGATATTAGCTCTCCCAAAGGCTGTATCCGATGATGATAGCATTCATGATCTCATATCTGGATGTGGTTGATGGTGCATTTGTAATGTAAAGCAGAATGCTAGGATGAGTTTCTGAATCATAGTTGGTACTAGGCATCGATTATTCTGAGAGAGACTGACTAGAATATTTGTGCTTTCCAGTTTCTAAATATTAATACGACTTCGTAATATTGCTTCTCTGCATAGCTTGACTTCTAACGGATAGATAATTCTAACGGATGTTTGGTCAGTGATACTCAATTTTGCAGGTAAACCACGAGTTATTGGACAACCCGAGAATCATTAAATTTCACAACATTTTGGCGATGAACTAGAAATTAAGGATTCCAAATACACTGTAATCTAGACGATATCTCTATTAAGACTCGAGTTCTAGCGTTTTCTCTAGAAGTTTCGTTGTCTTGCCACAAAAACTGTAATAGCGAAGGTCAATTGAGTCGAAAAATGTGAGTTGTCTACTGAATTCTCTTTTCAAAGTGTTGATTTCCAATGAGTTCTTTCTGCCTTCTTCGTTCTACAGAGATAGATTATTAAAAGTTGGCTGCTTATGCATATTTCATTTCTTTAGTTTCTTCTTATGTTTTGTTATATGTGTTCTCCGTTTTCGTGTAGAATAAAAAAAATTATCCATTATTGAATCTGTTACACTCAGCGGACAGATTTTCCCATAACAATAGAAAGATCTTATACATTAATTGTAAATGCAATTGTATAATTAAAATAATTACTGTAGTTATTGAATCTGAGTGTACTCAATGATTTATAGCTATCTGAGTACACATATTGTTCTTTGTAGGAAGTATATCTACTATAATACAATACAAAAAAATAAAAAAAACTACTTAATTCAATTTCGCATTCTCAAATAATAATAAAAAACAGTAAAATGTGAAGAATTTCATGCTATTTATTCTCTCTGTTCCAAAAATAAGAGTTCTAATTTCCTCTCTGTCTATGTTTCAACACTATTCCATAAATATATTTCTTATTTTAAAATTATAAAAATATATGTTTGCTAAATTTTCCATATAGTTCTTTTTCGAATTTTTGAATATCACATAAATTCTCTATTTATACCATCTCGTTTTCAGACAGATTTATTGGAAGTCTTTTTGTACTTCAATAAATCTGTTCAAATAAATTTTCTTTAGAGAATAGAACCTTCTTTAGAAATAACACTTTGCTAGATTAAAAGTTTAAACTCAAAATTTCTTTCAATTTCCTTCTACTGATATGTTTATATCATTCAATATCATATATTTTAAAGCTTTGATTTCAATTTAGGAGTAAGGATTCCCTCAAAAACAATTTGATATTTCATATTTCAGAAATAATTTTTGAATATAATTCGAACGAATAAACATTTTAATAAAGTCGATCTTTAATGATTTTTTTTCCTGCTCAAAGAAAAGCATTTAATGATTGGAAAAGAACTTGATATCAGTAAGAAACAAACATTTTTTTAAAATAATATAGGAGAAATATATGAAATTAAACATGAGAAATAAGATAAAAAAATATACAAATTATGATTATATTTTATATATCACTTTTATTAAAATATTTCAAATTGTATACTGAAAATAATGAATTAAGAATAACTAAATGAAATATATTTATTTCTTTAAAAAATCATTTTTCTTATTTTTTAAAATTTCCTTTCCTAGTTTTTATTTTGTAAAGTATAAATCCAAAAATAAGGATTCATTGAAAAATTGTTTAATATTCTTATTTACGTAATAACATATATATTAAACTATAGCACATAGTTGAACACATTAAATTGAAAAATATCTGAATAATCACACATAGAGAATAGCATTTATTTGAATTAAGTTTTGAATGAAAAACTTTACGAATATATGTAATAGTTTGTATAGTATATATGCAATAGTTTGTATAGTATATATGTAATAGTTTGTATAATATATATGCATAGAGTATATATGCAATAGTTTGCAATCTGTTATTGATCCTGTTGATGTTACTTAAAATGTCATTCACCAATTAATTCTGAGGTAAAAGTCATTTTTTACTTGATACCTAACGAAAACTTAAATGCGTTTTAGTTTGAAAACTACTAATAACAAGTTATTTCTATGAAAGAATTTCTGCAGAAACACTGAAATAGTACCTCAATATAAGGTAGGAAAAATAATACGGTACATTAATAAATAATAAATAAATGTTTTATTATTTTTTATATTGTTCGTTTATTTGTTTCTGTCTTAGTAACCTTAAAAATCATTTGAAATAGCTTTAAAATGTTGATCTATTCTGACTGATAATTACTTCTTTTTCAGTTATTGTAAACATTATTTGTTGTTTAATTCATTTGAAATTTTAAAAATAATTGCAAGCATTTTTTGTCTTTTGTAGGAGGTATTGTACAAGGATACAAGTCATAGCAGATTTTTTGGAGGCATGGCAATATTTTAGCCAGTTTCCAAAGACATGATAATATTTACCAGATTATTTTACATTTTTTTTTTCATTTTTAAATTAATTTATTCTTACGTATCAAATCCAATAAAATTCTAAACTTAATTCATTGAGTTAAAAAGTTATCTTTGAATGAAACGTTACTTGGTCTGATTATAAAATATAAATGTGGAAGTAAATGGTCATGAGGAAGGAAAAAAATATTCACAATTAGTGTTATTTTGTTCTGTAATTTGTAGTGTCATTTTTGTTATATAAAGCAAAATACATTGCTATAGCTTAAATCCATCTATGTTTATAAACGATTTATGATTGCGAAAATCAATCTCTTAAACAACGAAAGTTTGATACTATTTCATTGGCTTGTATATGTATTATTATTAAAATTCTGTCAGATTCGAAGTTTTAAAACTGACTGCTCATGAACTCAATTACCCTAAATTGTCTTTTGTTTTCTTACTTTATAATAACTATAACTTAAGTGATGCAGTATTTTAAAAATAATGCCATGTTAAATATTTATCACCCCTTTTACTTTGTATTTGAATTATTATCGCATAAAAATATTTCGAGTATTCCACCTACATAAATGGTGTGGAATACTCGAGATTAATTTCAGAGGCATATATCTTTAGAGTTAATTTATCTTAATATATATAGGCGAAATGTACGGAATGGTACACTTGCTTCAAGTATGTCTATTGAAAAAATTCTCTAAAATTTAATAAATAGCAATAAGAAAACCATTTTTTTAAAAAAAAGATGAAAGTATGTGCTTGAAAAAGTCTTTCGTTTTGTAATAAATATATCGCCAAGAAACCATATGAAGGCAATGATTATATAATCGAACGTCTTACGAAAAACCTAAAAAGAAATCAAAACTTTTGATAAAGAAATCTAATTCGTATTTTCTGAATAAAAGAGTCCAAATTGAATTAAATGTCGTTGAATGTTGAATATTATGAATATAAAGATAATACCAAGTTAACAACTTCTAAATTTTGTTAATATCTGGGAAATTGCCTTGATATCATATGCCATGGTCTCTCAAAATGAAACAATAATTGCACCATTCTTTGCATGTCAACGAATGTCAACTCTTCATTAGAAAACATGCAAATTTCTCCTTCTTCAACATTTCAAGTCAGATACGTTTCAGTCCCATTCTGTACAATTTCCTGAAATGGAAATAGAAGCCTTAGCAAGCAAAAAAAATCATAATGTTTTACGAAAATCTTCATCTGCTCTAGAGTTAAAAAAGCATTTTCTTATAGATAATAAGTACGTCTTTTTAAGAGTTTATTTGAGAGAAAAATTGAAGTTATTAGTTGATAACTAGAATATAACAACAGGGACTTATGTTAAGTATATCTTAAAGTAGTAACAAAAGCATTATCATTCAGACACATTTAAACTCTTTGAGCAATAAATAACTTCTTTCTAAACCAGAGTCGGCAAATGTGAATACTGTTATCAAATTGTGCAAAAGAAAATTAAAAGCTTAATTTTATGAGAAGATATCAACACGATGGTCGAATTTTAGCACCTACAATTCCACCTGCTTTTGAAATTGTATTTGCAGATTATTGAGATAAAAATATCAGATTCTGACTTTACAAAGTTATAATTATTTGCTAAATAATTAAAGGATACTCTTAAAATCTATAAATTAATTATTATCTTTTATCGATAAATTAAAGGCAAATCAACTGAAGAATATGTGATTTATTATCCATCATAACATTTGATGATAATTTCAATATTCAATGGAAACCAAGAGACCGCTTTCATTTTGCACATTTTTATAATCTTGGCCATAAGATTGTAAATATATCATTGACAAGGATTATGAGTTCAAAATCTGAAAATGTTGACTGCTGATTATTGTGTAAAAACAATTGGAATAATCAAAGGAGTTTTCCTGAAAGAATGAGATTTACTATATCAGATGCAAAGGAATATATTATATTGTAAATTACAAAATTTCCAAAGCAAATCAACCTTTTCCAGTAACATTTTTGTTATGATATATGATATTTCAAATTTTATTATTCTGTGCTAAATGTTATCCATTTACACCAACATTATTAGTTTCATTGGAACTGCTGAATTTACATGCTATTTTCTTAACGGTCATTCCCAACTCAGTTTTATTTCTGTCTGATTGTTAAAGATTTTGATTTTTAAAATGATTAGGGGCGGCTCTTCCAAAGTTCGAGGATTTAAATTACAATTTATCCAGATCAATTCAAATTCAAATTAACCAGTTAATTAATTCCATTGAAATAACGTCGAAAAGGAATTCATTTGTGCACTATAACAAGTTACACATGTTATCTTAAACAACGCACGTTAGCTTAAATGCATGTGGGAATGCGTGTATATTTCATTTATAATGCGTGTATATTTCATCAAACTGTTCCAAAAGACACTATTCTTTTTGATCGATAAAAGCAGATTGTTCAGTTAAAGTTTCCCGTATAATAGGCCAAGTTTTGGCTTAAATGTATATGAGAATTATAACACATACACACTTCGTCCAACTATTGCAAAAGATATCATTCTTTTTTATCTACAAAAAATAAATTATCTAGTATAACAGGCCAAGTATTGACTTAAGTGCATTTGAGAAGTATGATACGTATGTACATCGTCAAACTATGCAAACAAAAATCTTTATTCGTATGGTAATGCATGGTAAGTCATATCACTGACTCTTCGATCCGCCCGATGGCAAACGGATAAAGAAAACTGAATGACCTGACCTCCTCAACAGCAACACTGGCTGGAAATGTAATTTATAAATATTGAATATTCGGTAGTGCCTCCATCCGAGGCAATTACAGTTTAGCCCTAAGAAGCATACTTTCCATAAATATTTGGGTGATTTACAGTGTTTTTTTTTTCATCCACTCATCTTGGAGAAGATATATAAGTTCTTTCACCGATTTTAGACTATTGATTCACCCTTTAATTCAGCGATCCAAATTGTGACAAAGGGTTTCTTCAGGGTTCAAGTTTGGACTCCGGGAGGTCAGTCGGCTCAACCCATTGTCATCATACAAATCCATGGTAGACCTCGTAACATAACAAGTGGCATTGTCATCCTGGAAATCACAATGATTCAACCTGTAAAATTCCCACTACCTAGTAAACCCGTTGTTGTATAGAATTGTGTAATAGGAGTCGGCGCTGAGTTTACCATGAATTGGGATCAAGGGTCCCAATCCATAACACTAGAAACATCTCCAGACTATAATTCCACCTCCGCCAAACTTTACTATATGCACAATGCATTCTGACAAAAGGCGTTCTTCATGCATACGCCAAACCCAGACTCTGAGATCCGACTGATAGAGATTGAATCTTGATTATTACTCCAGAGAATGGTCTACGGTCCAATTTTGAAGTGTCTTGTGCCACTTCAGCCGAGTGGAGCGGCTTGGTTTTGTAATCAAAGGATTAAGGGCGACAGCACAACCATGTAAACCAAGCAAATGTATTTCCTTGCGGATGATATTTATCTAACGAATAGTATCGGATGTTTGTTGGAACTCCTGGACTGTATGGGTTCCGCATCGGTTTTGTGCGGATTTTTTTTGGATACCATTGATTAGTCTCTATATCTTAGTTTCTTGCGCCTGCCAGGTCGAAGCACATTCCAAGAATCACCACCCTCTTTTCTTAATCATAAAAGCCATAATCTGTTTTAGAATGTTTAATTCACTAGATATGTCCCTCAATGATCGTCCATTTCTATGATTTCCGACAATTACTCCTTTCTCGAAGTCAAAAAGCTCTGAATTCCGTGGTATCTTGCATACAATTATTGCCAATGCTGTTTTCTGCACGATATTTAAATACAGAAGACGTGACGAAGATCAGGACCGCAGATATCCTCATTTACATTGGTTTCCAAATACTAATTGGTAGATAGTGTATTAATAATTTAATTTATTGAGAATATTCACGACAAATATTTTTAAGGTGATGTTAATCTTCTTGAATCTTTGAATAAATTTGCTTGCGCTTTTTTTTTATTATTCATTATCCACTTGAATTTTTATTATTACTATTCATTGCCCAGTATTATTATAATTCATTTGCGACCAATTGGTTCACCAGAAATATTGTGCATAGTTTCATTTAATTATCTTATTAATTCTCACAGTCCTACCAATAAAGTATATTTTCAACATCGAATTGTGGCTAATTTATACTAATGTAACTTTAATAAATATTCACCTGATCTGTTAATTGTATATATGAATCTGCAAGTTCCATGATATCCTAATATGCTATAAAAAGCATGATTGTTTTATTTCATCTAATTACGATTCACCATGCAAACAACAATGATATTAAAAAGAATTTTTCTCCCATAACTTTAAGCAAAGAAAGAAAATCACGCAATTAAAAATCAATTTGACGAAACAATCAAAACGGTTTTAATTTTATTCAACGATGGATCCATTGTTGAAAACTATATAGAAAGAAAGACAGATATTTAAGAAATTGTTAAGATTTAGAAAAAAATTACAATAAATAATACAGTTATTATTAAAAAGAATTTTTTTCACTTTAGAATGGTGTATAAATCTGTTTTGTGGTCTTATATGTTTAGCAGTTACACAATTTAATCCAATAAATTAATAAATTTTACGTAATAATCTTAATTAATTACATTTTATACGATATAATTTGATTAATTAAAATGTCAAACATATCGCTCAAAGATGCACATATTCCTCCTCTAAAATATATGCGAACCAAATTTAAGTCAAACAATCCGACATCTAAACGCATATATTTTCTCTTTTCCTCTAAGTAAAGCCGCAGTCGTTTTAGAACTCACTGTTTCTAAATTCAGTACCAAGTAAAAATTAATTACCTCTGTCTTAAAATGAATTAAATAGATTGAAAGAAAATTATTTTAGATCTTATTTAAAGTGAATATAAATGTATTCAAGACTTATATTTATCCAAATGCAACTCCGGATTACTTCGTAATTTATAAATGCTAAATGAACTCGGGAAAAATAACTCTTCACTTGTCAAATGGAAATACATTCATTGTATTTATGAATTAATTTATTTTGAATAACTTACATTCTTCTTTTTGAACATAAGCTCTTTCAAAACTTTAACAACAGATTTCTAGTGAAAATTTACGGCTTGCATTTTAAAATAGGAAATTACTACATCTATTGCAACTTTCATCTGAAATTTTGAATACCCACTTTTGAAATCGTAATGTCTATTTATAAAATTCCTTTTTATCATTTTTTAATAATTTGTTGACAGGAATCTTGTTTGAAACTATTTTTATTATATTTTTATATTAATTTAATTAATACTTGTTTCCTACAAATTGATTTTTAAACGAAATTTAGAACTAACATGTATATCAGTCACTCGTTTACTATCAAAAATATTCAAGCCCGTCTATCTTTAAAAGAATTTTTAAAATTAAAAATAGAAGTGAACCATATTACCAGTTCATTTATTTATATGAAGAAACAGCTTGTAACATAAAACATTTTACAATAATCACAAATTAATTAGGAAGAATGGAATGAAAATTTCTACAACCAAAAGAGTATCGGCAAAGATATGTTTTTACTAACACTTTTTTTCTGTTTTTTGAAAAGAAACTTCTACAATTTTTCACTTTCTGTTTCTTATGCTCACTATGTTGCAAATCGATGCATTCTGCTGAAAATATTATTGCTCAAAACAAAACTTTGATTGTTAATGAGTTTATTTATAGCACATTCTTATTTTGCATTCCAGGCAGTTTCTATCAAGGAGTGAATAAGCAAGTTAATTTCAAATTCAATATTAAAATTCAATGACAAGGTACACGATTTACAAAATTTTGTTACTCTATCTGAAATAAGCGCAAATCCATAAATTTTGTTCATTTTTCCCATATATTTTCATTGTAATGGACAATATATTGTAATTCCCATATATTGTCATTGTGCGATGGCATATAGTGTGAAGCTCAACAATTTTGAAAGCTGGAAACGACGCTTTATTCAACAAAAAAACACAAAATACAGCAGAAGCAGAGACAAAACAGTATTTGTAGAAGTAAGCAACACACATGCAAGCAACAAATAATTATTAAAATAACAGGATCAACACAATAGCGCTAAAAATGCAGTTAGAAGTTGCACTTCATGATCAACATTCTAAAGAAAGAATTTACTTCATGCTTGAGAGCTTTTTTACAATCTTTCAACTAAGTATAGAATTTTTTAGAATGATTCTAGTTTTGATTTTCCAATAATGCTATTACAATAATTCTTGCAATTTCCTGAACTTTTATGTTTTTCTTAAAAATGCCAAATGTCGGCGAAGTTTGTGATAATTTATCATTCAGGGATGATTGATTGATTGTCTTAGCATCTATTCAGCATCCGTTAAGAAAATCTGTAAATCTGTAGATATAGCAGCAGTTTCTATTTGTAAAATAAATCTGTAGATAAAAGATCTTTGAAAGTACATTATTGCAAAGGCAGCGATAAATCGGAAAAATATTACTCAGATTTAAAAATTTTTAATATCATGATGCTCTAGAACTTGATTTCTTTTTCATTTGATGAGTTCTTTCGTTGAAAAAATCATGAGGATCAAAAGATTTCATTTAAATTAAACGCAGCGAATATTCCTTGAAAACTAGCTGGTCACCAAAGGCGGTTAATACAATATAAAAGCATGATGCCATAACATATTTCGATTTAATCTTAGTTGTTTTTTGTTTTTAAAAAGAAAATTTTGTATAATAGGTCTGATGTTCTAGAGATCGGAAATTTTGCACTTAATGGGTAATAATTTTATATAATTTCATTACTTAAGTATCACTTAACTCTTAATTTAAAGAACATTAATCCATATAAAATTCGTTTAAGTGTAAATTAGAAAAAAAAAGTACTTTTACAAGATTTCAAATATTTGTAAAATTGAGAGCTAAAATAAGGCGAAATTAATTAAAATAAAAAAAATGTTGCGTTCTAGAAGACTAATAAAATTATAGCTTTAAAAAATGTTTTTATCGAACTTACTTTTATTTGCCAAATCTCAAAACAATATCAAGAATCCTTTTACCTAAAAACTGTAGCAACAAAAAGCTTCGGCTCTAAAAATGGAATCATGTTTTTTTGGGATAAGCTTTTGTGGTTCTTCAACTCATATTACTTACTACAAATATCTTCTGGCTGGTTTTATGGAAAAGCAATACAACTTTTGCCACTTCTATCTGCATTTTTCAAAAAAGAGACTTGTTGTTTACAACAAAGTAGTAGACTGATGGAAAAATAAAATTCGAAGGAAATGTTGTGCAGCAGAAACGGAATTTTAGGAGCATGCTTGCGCACCTGAGAAATGGCATCTATTCATATTCTGTGCTAGAAGGGAAAAAAAAGAACGATACTAGTATTGTCACTAGGAACATGCAAATCACGTTTGCTTTAGAATGCGCGTTTTAAAATTTGATGGCTTTATTTACATTAGGGATTGGGCGTTGTGAGCTAGATTTGAATCAAAAATGAATTTAAGGAAACTAAGATATATCAGCCGTTTGCTGTGTTAACTCTTTGAGAAGATATTTTTATAATATTACAAAAATACTTCGCAGAGATATATACACTATGTAGAAGAAGTATCATTAGCTTACTGAGTTTGAGAAAATAAACGTATCATAATATTACAGAAAGACTTGGTATATGTTTAGTATGCATGATGTTTGTATGCAATGGTTATGGAAAGGTACCATCTCAAGAAAATTGATGATCAAAAATGGGTCATGAAGTGAAGACGGTCGTATTTGTAGCATAGATAGCTTATTGCAATTGCAGCAAAATGTCAGGCTTCTTTTAGCACTATAATAACATAGTGGGCAAGACCAAATCGATTTGTTCCAGATGCTTCGAGCTGTTCCCTTCACTAATTCCAAATTACCACGATGTTTCACTTTAGTGGTGTCTAGCTAGGGAGGCTCTTGATATCTATTATATTCTCAGTTTTTCTTTCAATGCTGATGAAGGCAACGTGATAAAAAAGATAGAGAAAGGTTTTGAATCAGGATATTAGCAGCATAGAAATGTTGGATCCACACCAGGAGTCGCGGTCTGAAAAGCAAATGACTATGATATCTGGAGCACAGTCGGCGTTATTCCACATACTTTAACAGCAAGTTTATTTAAAATTTTGATTGAACCGGTTCTATCGCTATTTTTTATAGGTTTCCAGCATGGTAATACTTATCTACATGTATCTACTGTTATGAAAAGTATTTTAACCGAGTGCCAAGATGTCAGCTTGGCCTGCGAGATTATTAGATATTTCTCCTATCGAACAAGATGAAACAATAGAAATAGACAATACATAGACCAGCTTCTACTGATCAGCTACATAGACCAGCTTCAACAACTACTGATGTAACTAATTTGATTGACTTATGTAGCAGGCACGAATTCCCTCAAACAAAATGCATTACACATTTCCTACATAATGCATAAGAGTTTGCTTGCTTTTATTCAAAATCATCACGTGGTAGAGTTTTTAATGTTTTATCATCACATTTTAAACAGACCTTCACATGCTACTTTAACCAATGATTTTGAAACTTTATTAAAATAAATATTATCTACACAAATGTCTTATTTGAATTTCATATTCCTCTAAAATAATTTCTTTTTCGCATCAGCATTTTATTTTCATTGGTATATAATCTGGGGAAAACTATTAGAAATTTTCAAGCGTGTTCCGACTTTTGTAAGACATTTTTATGATGACATAAATTGTACTATATTGCAGTGCCTCACTTCTTTCTTCGTAGTAATATATTAAGTTGATCTTATCTCCAAATAAAACAATTCAACCTGGAATGAAATAAAAGAAATAAAACTTTCTTATTAATAGCTAATCACCTCAGGCGACAAGCTGATTCGCCGGGAATATTAGTTATATTTTATTTCAGATAAATCGCTTAGATATAACTTCATGTCTACGATTACACCAGATTGTCTGATAATAAAGTCACGTTATTTTAATTGTCTTACAAAAATTTTATTTATTATGTATGTGAACCTTTTAAATGAAAATCAATGCCATGATATCACAGCAAATTGCAAATGTAATTCAAATTGCAAATGTCCATTTCATCCTTTCCCATCTTTCCCAGCGCTATAGCCTCCTTTTTTTATTGTAAACTTCACAGATATTAAACAGAATCATTTTTCTATAGTTTTCAACTATTTCAGAATATTATGGAATTAAGTATTTGATGAAACTTTAAAAAATTGTTTGAATTTTAATGTAAAATAAAATATCTTGTTAAAAGTTGGGCGAAAAAATATTTTTAAAAGGAAAATTCATACAACTATTAAAAAGACTAATTTTAAATTTGGAATCTGTGAAATTCATTTGTGTACTATATTTTCATATATTAGATAGAGTGGATAAACAACAAAATTAACAATTTAATTTTGCTTGATTTAAAAAAATGAAAATAATAAATAATGTAATAATTATAATTATTAAAATTTCAAAGCATTCGTTCCCAGATCTACATTTCAACCCTCCAAGGTATGAGCAAAAGTTGATAGTCATAAGTCAAAGGATTTGGCCTATCACACAGATTCTATTCACACAGATTTGGCATCACACAGATTCACACACACATATTCACCTGTTTTATCAATGAAGATACACCTTTTCCTCATTGCAATTTGATTAAATCATAGATTGAATAAATGGAGATTTTTATCAATTGAGTTTAGAAAGTTTAAAACTCGATTTTGAAACTAAACTTGGCTCTGCATACGGTTGGAATTTATAATTTTGAATCATGGTTGAAAACAAGCAATTATTTCTTCTTTAAATTTTTGCAACTCAACAGCAGTATGACGTGTAATTTCTAGATACTGAAGTAGCATCAAATTGTGTTAATTACGATTCTTCGACTGAATGAAATCTTAAACTCATAGTCTGTCATTCTGAATTCAAGTTTCTTTGTAACATACTAAATATATAAAATAATAAAATATAGAATATAGCATATTCCAATGGCAAAGAGAAAAAGTAGCTGAATTACTAATAGCTAAACATACATTAAGTCCAATAAAATATAGAATTATTAAAATTAAACAAGATTACTATACTAAGTGCTAATTATAAACTGCAGTTTATAGCTACTACACTATCATACCTTCTATTTATTTCATTATTTCTAACTCGTCTTCATTCTTTCTAAAATTATGGAATAGATCATTACATAATACTGCACACATAAACTTCCGAGCATGCGGCTTTGGTTTTAGAATGAAAACATGTTTTGTTAAAAGAAGACAGCTGTGAAATTAAGATGTTTAAATTTATTTTTAAATTTCTTTCAATAATTCTTTTTAAACAAAAAATATGATGTTATTAAAATTCTGCTGTCATGTGCATTCATTGTCCCGTCTTCATAACCAAAATCGTAACTTCTACTTCCCTCTGCATTTCAGTTGGTTTGAAACTCCGCCCAAATTTCCTTCTCAAAACACATAATCCTTCAACAAAAATATTTAATAAAAAGAAAAGTTCAATGCAAAATTTTCTTAGAAGAAATATTTTAATCGCGGTAGAAATATCGTTTTTATCTATTAAAGTATTATTCCTCCATTTGATAAAGATAGGATTCCAATATCAAAATTTCTTGAATCCTTTGGTGTATAATAAAAAACAGCTTCATGCGCTCATTGTATTCTCAGAAAAATTTCGAATATTTTCAATTTTATCCGAATTATTTGCATCGCAAGACTATTTTCTCTATATAAGCTAAAACATGAACTATTCTTATTTTCTACGGAAAACTCATCCGCATACTCAGTTGAATATGTGTACACAATTTGGTAGTAATTTCAAACAGTAGAGTTTGACAGAATTCATCTATTCTTTTTATAAATAATATTAGTTGTACGCCTTCTCTTTCATATATTAAGTATTGTTTAATTTTATTCTTTGAAAATTTTGCTTATTTCTTTTAGTTTTAGTCTTTTTTTTCTTCAATTTACTCTTTGAGTTTCATGATTTAAATTTATATTGCATTGAGTTACTAAAATTTATTAATGGCTAAAACACAATATATATATTATCAATGTTTATAATACAATATATATCTTATTAATGCCAATAATTCAATATATAGCTTATTACTGCCAATAATACAATATGTGTCTTATTAATGTCAATAATACAATACATAGCTTATAAATGCCAGTAATACTATATCTTATCAATGCTAATAATACACTATATATCATATCAATGCCAATGATGCAACATATATCTTATAAATGTAAATGATGAAATATATATCTTATGAATACTAATAAAAATTTTGGTCTTGCCTTCATTTAAAGGAATTTCTGATCAATTTTTTAAAATAGTATTTTATTTAAAGTTTTGATAGCTTTAATTTTCAAAAAATTTGAGTATTGATTCTATTATATTGTATTATATAAAGAAAGAGAGAGAGGGTGGGCGAGTTATATAATAGAAGAACCTCGAGCAATTATTAGATATCTGTTGTGTAATAATAGTTTGGGAACTTTTAGCAGAAAATAACCAAAGTTTCTTTTAATTTTTATTAATTGAAATTTTAAATAAAACTTTACAGAATCTCTTAAATGCTCATTCCAATCTTCAAAATATATTGTAACCAAATTTGTTAGCTCTTGACCTAAAGATTTCGTTCGTAAAGAGCTAATTTGTACATAGACGCACGCATGTACACATTTTTTTCATTTTTAGATGAGAGTGACGCTTTTACTGTTTCTAAATTATCATAAAACTATTCACAGCATTTTTGACATTTTTTTATTAACACGATGCGAGCATGGGACTGTTTTTCCTGTTGTTTTAAAAATTGATTAAAAACATCGACAAATTTCTAACGATATCTTTATCCTGGAAATGAGTCAAATATAGTTTACATACTACTCAATAACTCAGTAATGAGTTTTAAAAATGCTAATAAGAAAACAAAATTACGTCTTTAATTTTTCCTTAAAATTTTTCTGAATGATTTTGAATTTAGAAATGATAGTTCAAACAGAATTCACCTTTTCCTATGAAATGCAATTTATTTCATGAATAGAATTGAATATTCTTTATTCTCTTTCCATAGAAGGCAGAGATTACCTCTGTTCGTTTCAAACGAATTTAAAATTCTCACATTCCCTTAATAATATCATGAAATCCTAAAATTCTCAGATATCTTTGAAAACAAACAAATATTCAAGGCTATGGCATACATTGATTTTTTTTATCAGCTTGATAAATGGTTGTGTAAAAAATGAAGATTTTTATATCTATCATTAAATATATTCAAAATAAAAACATTCTTGTAGGATATTAAAAATCAATTTCAGTTTGTTTCTTTTTTTTTCTTCAGATTTTTGTACACATATTCATTTATTTGAAACAGTTAACAAATATTTTACCAAAACCCACAAATACTTAATCAATTTAAGTAATTCAATATTGTTTATATTATACAAACAGTTCGGGTTTCCTACAAAGTTTCTAAACGAAGAAATTCAAATGTTTATTTTCGCAAACTTTACTTCAAATATTCAAATATACTTTTTAAAATGTCCATTAGAAAAGCATCGTGTTTATACATCTCAGAATTACATTTAGGTCCTGAAGCAATTTTAATTTTTCGAAGAATGTGTTGTTTCTATATACATTATTAGAATAAAGCAAAAAATGTTCAAGTTACATTGAAAATAAAAATAAAAAAATTGTTACAAACCTGCAATGTTGCTTCTCAGCACAATTAGTCCAATCAGGGGAAAGACCGTTTTACTATCAGCTCTGTTGGGTGCTGATCGGGTGCTGCATCAGTGATCTCAGAGCTTGGCGACAAAATAGATATTATTGGGAACTTCGTGAATTTTAGCAATTCAGCAAATAGGAATTAGGTTTCGCCTGATTGGTGCAGAACCTTCTCTGCCCACTTCCCAGGAACTATAAAAGGCTGGCAGTCTCAAGTTACAGTCAGTCAGGAGTAAATTGTATCGAAGCAACGGCGGAATAGACCTGCGAAGAACCAGCTTTGTGGGAAGTTCAAGCAACTGCTGAACTGAGCTGAGTGCCAAGTCTTGACCTTTATTGTAGAAGCAGTATCGTGCCGTGTGTGTAGTAGCTACCCATGTGGTAGTGAGTCGGCAGTTGGATACAGCTAAAGCGAGGAGACAGTGGAAAATTGCAGACGTTTGGAGAGGCCGTAGAGTGAAGATACGTGATTTTCCTCCTTCTGATGAATTCTATCTGGCCGCTTTGTGTGTTGTTGTCGTTATTGCTACTTATTACTACTTGTGGGCTACTGTGTTGTCTGTGCTCTTCTCGACTGTATATATTTGTCGGCTCTGTGTATTCATGTCTAATAAAAGTCGTCATCTGTCACTAGAGGACTCTGTTTATTTCACCGACCAACAAATCGGTGAAAGAACAAAGAACCCTGACGGAAGAAGTAGATCCGTAACAATATATAATTGTGCTCTTATGATAAATTGCATCTCTGTAGCAGAAAAGATGTTTATTTATGAAACGTATATGTGTGTGTGTGTGTGTGTATGTGTGTGTGTGTGTTTGTGTCTGCCTGTGTGTGTCTATTGGCATTATTTGAGACAAATGTCATATTTTAGGACAAGAATTCATTAAAACCTTTTTTTTTCCTTAACACTTGGTCACTTTTATTTGTATATAAGCAATATTTTTAAGAGGGGAAAAATTTTAAAGAATTAAATATGCGAAAAAATCAGTACTCATAATTATAAGCTAGGATATGTCTATATTTGTAATTAGCAGTTAACAGAAATAATCTTTCTACATATTTCCTCAAAAGAAAATTAATCTTTCAACAACTGACAGATTACGTGAAACACTTCAATTCCAAGAAATATGGGGGGCATTTAAGCTCACTAATAGATTTCTTGATAAATAACTATAAATATTCCGCATTATTTCAATTGGTACAAAATATTTATTAGCATAATTAAATGGTTAATTTATCTATTTTAATATTGGTTTCAAAATGAATAAGGAATTTTTCTCCTTCATGTTGCTGTAAATCTTGACCTTCGTAAAATTTTATTTCCACTGCCATGTTAATCCAAGATTTCATCATCATAACTAAATCGATAACTTAGTCTTAGAATTTCTTAGTCTTAGTCTTAGTCTTAGAATTTCGATATAATAACCATTTTAAATTTTTATCCTATATAATTTTTAATTAAACAAAATTTAATTCTTCATAATCAACATTGGTAAACGCAATTTTTCACTCAAAAATAAAAGCTTTTCTTTCTGCAATTAATATTATATCTCAAAACTTCCTTTAATAGAAAGCACTTCTTATATTTCACAGTCAATTTCTTTTCATGATGCATTGTGTGTTCAATATTATAACTAGACAAATCCTCTAGAATGTTCTTTTCAAAAAATTTTCGCATTCTTCCACATGGAAATAAACTTTGTAACATATCCTTAGTGTTGAAGGATGTGAAGAGATCGATTCTACATTTTTGAACGATAGACCCCATTAAAGCATTTTATCAAAAATCGGCGAATGGTCATAGATATCATATTTGAGCCAGTGAAAACTCATATTGCTTCAGTAATATCATGCCAAATAAGCGGTTAGTCTCAAATTAAATTAGTGTGAAAATTTCATTATAAAACTAACATGTCTAATCTTATTGAGAATTGTGAAATTCACATACTAAAAAATAGGCAAGCAGTTGAATTATCACCTCAATGATCGATTCATTTCAAAATATGAAACAGATCATGATTCCTGTGATAAAATAAAGCCAGTGTTCATCTGTGTAGATTGTTTTAACTTTGGACTCTCGTTTTTCCATGCACACATACCAGGTGAAAACACGATTACATATTAAAATGCATTATTCTAAATTTCTGCATTTTTCAAAAATATTTTTTAGACCAAGAAATAAACATGACTTCTAACTTAGGGAGGTTTAAAAAAGTAAAATTTTAAGCCTTTAAATCTTTTTTTTTCTGAAGAGTGAGAATATATTCTTATTTTTACTTTATCATACATGAAGAAGTACTGTAATAGTTAAAAATTCGAACTTGGGAATTTAACAAAATTCCTCATTCCATACCTCCCTCATTTCAAAAAACACATTTTTGACTTTATCTATCTGTGAACAATACAGCTCAAAAACGCATTGGGCCGATCTGAAATTCGGTATCTAGAATTACAATTAAATTCGTAGATTTCTGTCAAATTTTGAACCAATTCTATTTACAGGAAGTAAGTCTGACAGGCTGTAAGAATACAAGTGAAATCGATAACTACAAAATGCAAACGCAAAGCACATAAAATTTGGTACGCAGTTTAGCATCTCAAATATAGATACTTATCAAATTTTGACACAAGTTCGTCAAATGGTTGACTATCTATAGATTTGTGCTTAATCAATATGTAAACGCAATGACATAAATCAATTAAATTCGGTATGTCATATTGTGACAACAACTGTTGTTTTGTGTCAAATTTTATTGTTAATCGTCCAGGAAAATGTTTTCAAATATTCATTCTCGCAACATATTCAATACAAATGCTAGATTCCCCGCGCGAAGATTTATATTTATTCAGCAATGCCCAGCAAAATTTCCATTGTCTTATATAAGGTCGGTCCACGATTTTATGCGGAGGAAGGGAGATGAGATTGTTATTAGAAAGTATGCGAAAAACTTTTAAGGAGACCATTCCTGTTGGTTTTCTTTCTGCTAGGAGAGCATCAAGAAGAATATCCATGAGGCAATTCACTTGTTTCGCACTTTCTAAGAGACGTAGGTGGAAAGCGGAAAGAAATGATATACTTCAGTTTATTGTTTCATTCAGAATAGCCTCGATGTTTCAAAATAAAAAATACCCTAAAATAACCATTTAAAAATTTTTTTAAAAAATGTGAAACCTTTTACTTGTTGCGAAATAGATACAAATTTTACTCTGCATGGAATGTATTTACAACATCATCCATTGCAAACCATCCCGACAATTTCTTTCTTTAATTTCAGAATTACTGCATGAAATAAAAAAAATCTTATTAAATTCTGTATTTTATAGTTAAAATAAATCTTATTAAATTCTGTATTTTATAGTTATTATATTTTATAGTTTAAAATATTATAATATGAGACAATATCGCATTACATAAATAATTGAAAGACTCTTAAATGTATGAAGGAAATCTAGTTATATTATATTCGATCAAAGAACCAATTATTTTATTCAGCATAAACTATTTTCCGAAATGGTTCCTTAATTGGTTCTTTAGAAATCGAATGATATTTCAAATTGATTAAAATTCAGTTTGCATAATTAAATCATTTTTCATCAAATAAGCAGTGAGCGGGAAATTTCTTCCCTTACAAACATTCTGCGTTGGCGAAATAATTTCTCTGGGAAGACATTAAGGAGATTCAAAATCACTTAAGTGATTAATTGTATTTTCCATTATTCATCCTTAAGCATCACAGAGCAAAAATTATTCCAGGAAGAGAAATTTAATGTAATGTATTTGTCGCTTTAAAGAACAGTATAGGATAGGAATTTTTAATTCAACAAAATTTAAGTTAAGAAAATTTTCAGTATTTTTTTTTTTTTTTTGCTACTATAATAACCAAAAAGATTACGGTAAAAAATGTATTTTGTATTATTTTAAATTTCAAAATACTATGTTTTCAGTGATGCCAATTTTGTGTTTGTTTATTTAATCTTTTCTAATGACTTTTTTAGATAGTTTTATTTGCAATAATATATTTTATTGTTAAAGTAAAACTCTAATAGATTTCATTTTCGCTTCTTATATCTCATTTTTTTTTCAATTATTCTTGATGAAAATATGAATTGCTATGTAGAGTTTCGCTTAAAACAATATGCTTTCAACAAAATGTTTGAAATTTTGCTTTACTTACTAGCAATATTTAATTTTACAAGTAAATAGTGATTAAAAAATTTTAAATGCGTCCACATTTAGGAACTACTGTTATTTCTTCTTCTGAATTAGAGGTTCAAATATGTGTTACCAATCTCTTAACTTGAAAGTTCACTTTTCATTATAGTGTGTTGAATTTTTATTGAATCAGAAATATTTTCATCAAATAACTCAACATTGTTTATCTAAAATTAGCATTTTTGGCTTCAAGTTTTGTTGTTCATAGAAAATTTCAGAGATTCTTCCTTCTATTTTTATATCTTGAACGAATATTTTTAGTTTCAGCAAGAAAGTAATCTTGGGGTTGAAGTATAATTAAGAAAAATATGCTTCTGCTCATGAGGACAGAAAGTTGAAAGGAGAATCGGCCCAAATAATAATAGGAGCTAAATTATAAAATTCTTCTAAAATCAGCATTTTTAGCTTCAAACGGAATGTTAAAATAACTGTAATTATTACTATAATAGCTTGGGATCTTGCATTAAAAAGCATGAAATTATCCTGGATCCTTTCTCTTAAACATATGTTTGCAAACTCATCAATGGTTAATTTCACATCCGTGCATCTGTCATATATAGAATAACTATATTTTTAATTTTTACATCAATCCCAAGTACAATAATTTTATACAATTTTTGAGTAATATTAATAATAATTTTCTGTAGACACTCAATTTATGTCGAAACAGTACCAATATGGAAAGTATTGTTTAGTTAAAATAATAGATGAAAAATTTTAAAAACTATACAATTAATATCTATGTGAATTTTAATTTTTTAGAAAAAAAGCTCTTTATATTTCGTTTTATAAATTATTAGTCGTCTTTGTCGACCATTTTGTTCACCTGTATTAAGGACTCCAAAAGTGACCAAATCTGTTATGTAGCTTGCTCTTGATTACGTTCTAAGGCCAACAGTTTTTTAACATAAGGTTTGATAGATATGAAATACGAATTATTTTCAAAACCTTACACCATTCTCTTTTTTGCACAATGAATCTCTACAATTTTCAGCTAACGAAACTAAAATGTAGCATTCAGAATTTCTTCAAGATAATATTTTTATCCAACTTGTGACAGAAATCAAGGCTATTTTAGTTAAACGAATAATACCAGATTTATTCATTTGCTTTTAAACACTTAATTATCTGATTCATTTATCTTCCTTTTTGGTACTTCCCTTTCTATTTTGTCATGAAAATTATACAGATATCAAAAAGAGTATTTCTTGCTTATTTCTCAGCAAAGGAAGAAAATAATGCGATTAAATATGACGAAACAAAGGAATTCGTTTCAGCTTCAGGATAATAATATGTTATTCAAAATTAAGCCCCAAAAAATAATTTTTAAAAACTTCCGAAATCGAGAAATATTTGGACGATTATTAAATTGAGAAAAAAATGAGTTTTTGGTGGGTGTAAAAATATTTGTGCAGAAATAATCTTATGTATTATTAATATAAAAGCCAAAATTTAATAATTCTTGATAGATTAAAATTATATTTTAAATTCCAAAACATAACTCTGATATGTTCATTCCTCTAGGAAACGATGTGTTAGCTCTAAGTCTAACAGGTTTTCCGGTAATGCTCCAATACTCACACCTGCAAAGAAGAACACAAGTTTTCGTTTATTATTGGTTTAGATATTATGTAACTAAAGGAAAATGACAGTTCTTATTCAGTACTCACGATAAGCTCTGGATATTGCGTTTTTGATTCGAAAGAAAAAACAGAATAACTATGAATTATACGCACTCTTTTAGTATAATAAGTAAAGCTCTAATCTTGTCATCAGATTTAATGACGTCGAAATTATTTAAAAATCTTTTATCTAGAAAACTGCTTTATAAATAAAAGGCGCATCAGGAAGACATACACATATAGATAGATAGATTTCTCTACATCCAAAATCTCTATATTTCTAAATTTTTTTCAGAAATCTTATATTTTTCATTACAAAAGCAGTTTCTGTACATCTAATAAAAAGTTCTATGTTTCGGAAAAAAGATTTGGATAAAATTTTTGCATGCTTATTAACAAAATGCTCCTGATTTTTGTTCATAAATAGGAATATGTAAATCAAATATTAAAATATTTCAAGATTCTAACAGCAATTAAAATTTACTAAAGATTGGAACGTTGCTTGCAAAAAAATAGTAAACATTCTCTTATGAGTCACTCAATGTTAGGATTAAGTATTTTATTTTGAAATTATTTAAGTTTTAGATTTCTTTTAGTGAGCGTATTTCCTAAATAAAAATAATCAAATGTGAAGTTCAGCTTGTCCAGAAATTGTAAAAAATAATTTCTTCGAGCATGGTATCGGGCCGCTTTGGCCTAGATGTCAAGGTTTCGACTTCGGAACCAGAGAATTTCAGATTCGAGGGTCTATTGCACCTAAGAACCTTCGTGTAAGCGGGACTGGTGCGTCTTAAATCCGACGGGGTCAAACGTTCTACCACTTGGTGAAGTTTGGAGAGATGAATGCAAGCTCAGGTGTTGTCCTCGACATCTGACCGCTGTTCAAGAATACGAGGTCCATCCCGAAATAGCCCTGGAGTTGCTTTAAAACGCCATGTTAAAATAACTAAACTCCAGCACCATATTGTACGAAATACGAATGGTTTATTGAAAACTTTGAAAACGTTGGAGTGAAAGGAATAAAAATAGCTTTAATGCATTGTAATAAAATGAGAGGCTATATTCTTATTTGTTTATTTTTAATAACTTTTTTAAGTAATTTAAAGCTTACTTTTCTTGAAAAAGAAATAACTGATATATTAAATATGCATAATTATGTTTGGTGAAAATTAATAACATTTCCCTATATGCTTTTCTGAAAATCGAATTTTTTTTTTGTACTGGATTTTTTCCCCATGATTTTACAGGTTTTTGATATATAGAATTTTGAAAGAAATTTGAGATTTTTTTTTCTATTTTATCTTTCTTAAATGAAAACAAAAGTCTGTTTTCATGCATATTCTGCAAATGTAACACATAGTCTCTTTATAAATGCATTCACAAGTCAAATGTTCAGGAGATACTTTTATTTACATTTTTTTTAAAGTACAAGATCCTGACAATATTTTTTTATTTACTTTTGGAATTCACTTATCCTTAAAACTCGATTGTTTTTAATTACAACTTAAGAATCAGAAATCTTCCTAATTTAACGATATTAGCTTCGTCTGTAAAGTTGTTTACATTGTTTAAAATATAGCTTTGAAATCCTTAAACTCATCTATATTTAATCACCTTAATCCTATCATCAGATTAGTGGGTGACAGTAGTTTCGTAGAGAGACACGTGGATTCCATTCATTAAGTTATCCATTTAACTTGCAGGATTTGCAGAAGGATTTGTGTTAATGAAAGGATTTGGGACAAATTTAGTTGCGAAATTAATGAAACAGTCTCTAAATTTCGAATACAGTTTGTAAACACATTAACATATTTTCATTTAATTTTCATTCCTGCAAGAAAAATATTCCAATAAAGTTGCTAACATAAAATTTATATCCTGGCGTTGAGGTCTTGAGGCAAAATGTTAGAAATGAATTATTAAAAGAACTGTCTTATTACTACAAAAGGGTGTGTTACTAAGAATAAACTAAAAGAAATTCAGAAAATACATTTCAAGATTAATTACCAGAACAAATCAAGAAATAAATTAAACGTAATAAGGGAATTTTAAATTTCATAAATCGATTAATTTCAGTTTTCGACAAGTCGAACATCTAATATATAAAATTGAATGTTCGTTCGTATTTCATGCGCTTTCGTACCGTTCATCCGATAGCAATAAAATTTTGCCAACTTCTAAAACATTGCTTCCATTTCTATGACAATTATAGGCATAGTAGAATTATCAGCATTTATTTCGAATGCAATAAAATTTACAAAGAAATCTTTCATACATTTCTTTTATTCACCATAATTTTAAAATTGACAAACGACAATCAACACATGTCATTCGGAATTAATCGCACATATATTATTGATAATGATATACTGGCATCAATGACAAAAATAAAATTATTATCATTGATGCCAATCAATGGGAGTAATTCGTATATATTATTCAATTTCAATGAATGTATTCACTGCCGACAAGAAAATAAAAATAATTCTTTATAACATTCCCTAATTAAACATGAAAGCTATTTCCAATTTCTAACAATATTTCCAAAATTATATCTTCTGCGGTAGCAACGCACCGGATATATATATATGCAATATGCAATGTTATACTGGATATACAATGCATTGTATATTGCATTGTATATCCAGAATATCATTGTATATTGCAACTAGTCATACTTAACTAATTCACACTTCTGTTTATATCTAATATTTTTTCAAAAATTCTAATATATATGTTAAAAAGATTTCAGATTTTAAAAACAAAATTAGTTTTTAAGCTGAATGAATAAAGAGGAACCATCAGGAATGGTTCTAAAAGCATTCTTGAGCATTTATATAATAAATGTACTTGTGTATTTATTAACCAAATGCCATTGGAGAACAATAGCTATGAAAGAGACTATTAGAATGACATCTTTAAGTATTTTTGGATGGGTTCAGTACTAGGATGAGCTTAATACACAAATACCAGAAAACAGAATGTGTATTTTAAATACCTTTTTCCGATAATTTAAAACCAAAATTTAATATATTATTACTAATGTAGTCACAAAATGATATACCAGGTTTCATATATTTAAGTAATTGCATTTTTATGTTATCGTGTTTACATGCTTATAAAAGTTTAGACGGCCAATCCCTTGACGTATTTGTTTCCAAATTTAACGTATCTAAAGTTTAGATATCAAATATATGTATCAATTTTCATCCATAGAACCTTTTTCATTTTGTAGTTATAGCGTTAACTTAATTGAATGCCGATTAGACTGACTTCCTCTGAATAAATTCATTTAAAATTTTATAGAAATCTACGAATTTGAAATAAAGATCATATTCAAAATTTCATTTGTCTTGATGAAAACGGTTTTGTGTTCCTGTGCTCATATACGTTCTAAAATTGTATTTTCCGAACTGTGGTAGGTCTGAAACGTGTATATCGTCAAAATCTCAAGAGTTCGAATTTTTTGACAATTGCAATTCACTTCCTTATATACTCCGTATACGAAAAAATAAAGCGAATTCAGCTTTTATATAAAAACACATTCAATGATACCACAAAAATAAATCTAAATGCTTAGTAATTTCAATTCATTTTAATCCAACGAGGCGTCTTATTCCAATTAATTAACTTTCACATATGGTATTCAACTTCTAACCATGCTTATACTCAAAGCTTCTAACCCTACTTATTATGACAAGCGTGACAGCTTTTATGTGAGGTTCGAATTTCTTCTTCAGATTCTTGGTGTGTGTGTGTGTGTGTGTATGTGTTTTTCTTTTCTTTTTTTTTTCTCTCAATAAGAAGATTAACTTTTCATTCTTTTTCTGGATGATCAAAAAAGTTTATTTATTCTTAGTTTTCAGAAAAATAAATAGAAAAGTGACATTGATTTTGAATATTTTTTTTATTAATTATTCTTTCTAATGCATTTCTCGTTCAGAATTTTTTTTTCATTTTTCTTTATATGCTTACAGATTCTAATGAAAATTTAAGAGAAGAATATAAGATATAAAATTTTTCAGAAGTTATGATATCTTTGATTCTTTCTTATCAAACTTTGCACCTTCTTCTATAGTTTATTTATGAAAAAAAGTTTTAAATTTGCCTTTTGAAATAAAGAAAAATTGTGAAGCAGTATGTATTAGTGAATAAATTGGAATGCTTGTTGGAATATTGTAAAATCGTGATATGCAATTTTTCTTACTGAAACGACCAGAAAAATTTTGAAATTTGAATTTTGTCGTGTAAAATTAGATTTTTTTTTATTATTATTTCATCTTCACAAGAATGGTATCGATAGAAGTCATTCGAAGGTACAGGTTTGTTCTTATCACTAAACTTTCACTCAAACTTTTTCCATTATGAATATCAATGTTTTCGTTGAATCGATTTCTCGTTCCGAAAGAAACATTGCAGCGAAATTTTGGGGAATTCTGATAAGGATTGTGAGAGTTATAATGTTTCGAAAAGGGAGTGCTTACCATGTTAAATGAACCCGATGAACTTTCGGCAATTTCTTAAAGACTATTATATATTTTTCAAATTTGTTTTCTCTTATTCAAAGAAAGTGATTGCATTTCATTAAATTATGAAATAAGAGCATAAATAATACAAATTTAATATTTTTATAAAGTTTTAAACACGACATGATGAAAAAGGAACTGCAACATAGTAAAATTTTAAAACTGAGCCAAAGTCATGTGCTAAAATGTCAGAATTCAAACAATTTCGCGCCTACGACAAATAGTTTTCAAAATATAAACGAAAATCGTAAACTTCCCACGGCTGATTTCCATTCTCACCTTTTAAGAGACCGTATATTAAATTTGTTTGTATTTATAGACCTTATTTTTGTTCCTGAAGTATGAGTTTCAACTATCATTATAATATTGCAGATCGCTAAATATTATATTTGTTTTCATATCAAATGATTTTAATATAATATGAATTTTTCTTTCTTTTTAAAAATTTAATGTTTTTCCCCAGTTAAGCAATAAAAAATTGATTGCAGGACGATTCATTTTAAAATTATGTAATTAATTTTTAATCTTTAGTAATATTTGTCGTTTGCAAACAATTAAAATTAAGAAATCAGCATGATTTCTTATCATTCAATAAATTAATAAACGTTAAAATAAGGAAATTAATTAATTAATGTGAAGAAATTAATAAATTATGTATTCAATTGCTTAATGTTTAGCATTCATTTGTAAATTTCTTATATTAGGTAGAGGATATTTTCGGAATATCCTTAAAATGATTCTCTCGAAATTATAAATTATTTTCCTATATGCAGTTGCGTTTGTATCAAAACACAATTTTGGGTCGCTAATTCGAAAAATCGCTGTTGTGGTGGTATGTGAATTATTATGATCTGTGCAGGAAGCAACAGGACGAATGTTGTGGGAAACATTTCTTTAATAATCACACCCACACACTTAAAACAAAGACAAGACATTTACTCGCGCGGCTCACAGTTCAGAATCACATTTCTTTTTCATTACAATCGCAATGCATTATGGGATGACATATGGGATGGCCTAAACAGGCATCGCCATCTAGTATCCAAAAGAGAAGATAAGTGTAATGCAACTGCTACACTGTATGATAACGTGCATACTCCATTAGTTTGTATGTATTGCTCTTTATTGTAGCAGCATACAAAATTAAGTATATTTCAAGAATTACTGCGAATTTCGGAATAAAAATTGATACATGAACATAAAAATGCAAACTGGATCGAATTATTTAAATATCAGTTTACATAATGGAAAATTTTTGAAATACTCTTTAATTAATTCGATTAATCGGTTTATCTATCTAAACAAACCTTTCACTTTAAGCTATTTCCATCAATTTTGCGAATATAGCATAACAAATAACAAAGTTATAACGATGTTACTTTAGAAATATGTATTCCGAGGATTCATATTTGTAATTCATATTTGTAGGATGTCAATATTAAATAAAAAAAATATGTCGAATAAGATATTCGGAAGATAGTGAACAATCTTTTTTAAAAACTATAAACCAGAAACTTTGAAACTGATTCAATCTTCATTTTAGATTCAACGTGCAAATACTATAAATTTAATAAAAGCTGATTCTAAAAAACAAGGAAATTTTTTTAAAAACGGGAGAAAGAAACTTTATAACTATATAGAAACTTTCAAAAATATTAGAAATACATAAAAAATGAATTTAAAAATCCCTATTCCTTTGATCAAAACTTTTAGAAAATAAAAAAGGATCAAGTGAATGACATCTTTTTTAAAGATTAAAATGAAAACGTTTGCAATTTTTTTTGGAATGTCATCTTACCCACAGTTTATTTTGTCAATGTTTCTTCGCGACACCATTTTTTGTGACTATATATTTTTTAATTTCCTTAAACAGATTCTAAAAAAAAATTTATTTCACTGAAATGGAATCAATATGTTCACTAATAAAATTTCTAATAAGATAATGGTCTCAGTGTTGATTTAACTAAAAATTGATTCTCGAAATTTGAAACTTACTTTTTCTATAAAGGTTACACTGTTTATACTTATACTGCATACAATCTAAGTTACAATCTGATAGTAAATCATTACATTTGAAAGAAGTCATTAATAAAACTCCTTTGATCGGCACAACGTCCCATAGATAATAAATTAATTTTTCTTTCCGACAGGACTATTTTTCTCCTTATTTTCTGTTAAGTTTCAACAAATTGCTCTTCAAAATCTCTTTCCAATTATTGTGTTTTAAAATAATTTTCTAAATAATCTTTTTAATCTTTATTAATTCATTCCTGGTATCTGTTGTGATTTTTAAAATAACAGTTGCAATTAATTAGCATGCATTCTTTTTTACAATCTTTATGGAAATTTATAATAGAATGCGCTGATTTTTATGAAGTGTCATAAGTGCTAAATAAAATAATTGAATCTTTTAAAGCAGAACTAATAGTTTTTTTTTATTTCTTAAAGATTAGGGTCAAGATTAATAATCAAAATTATATAATATTTAGGTAAAAATATAAATCAAAATGCCTTTTGAGCACCAACCGCACTTTAAATCTGGCTTGATTTTTTTTGTTGTTGTTCCATAGAGAGATTAAAACAATCACCTTATCTACTTTATTTCGTAATATTCTTTGACATGTCGATAAAACTTTTTACTTTCTACCATCCATTTTCGATCTGAACTTTCCATGATTTCCAAGACACCTATTGAATTCCCTTTTGTACTTGTATTCTATTCCCGATTCTCCAGTCCCGTGCCCAAGAGTACTCAATGGCCAAAAAAAAATCCCTGCCTTTGTGAAATAGAGATATCTCAGCTATTTTTTGAATCCCAAGAGATATTTTCGAAAGTTGGAATCAAAAATTGGAATAAGGTAACTTCAAGATAGTTTCTCTGATTCTTAGACAGGCTGATGAAGCTATGTATGTGAGGACTCCATTGAAGAAATAGAATTTGTTCATACAAAAACTAGGGAAGACATTTACGTAAAAACTAATGAAAACATTGTTTGAAACTGTGTTTAGCCTCCCTGGAAGATTATTCTTATATGTATAAAGAAATAATTATCATTGTCTTAGTAAATATCTGCTCTTTGTTTGTGTGAAACTCTGACTTTATGTAAAAGATATAGTCATTGCTATCCATTTTTGTTTTTGAAATTGCGACACAGATGAAACAATTAAATTTTTCTCAAATTGTGTGCTTGTATGTGTGCATGCGTGTGTGTGATAAGTGAATGAGTGAGGGAGTGAATGTGTTGGCACTTTGAAGGCTAGACAATTTGACCTATAACTCCCAAATTTCGTACATATATAATTTGGAGGTAAAAATGCATGACAGAAAAAGAAATTTGAGATTTTAATTAAAAATTGAGTCGAAATTTACTTTTCTTCGGCGACATAAAAGAAAGCATTATTACACTATAAACAAATTATAAAATTTCACCATTTCAAATTGTGCTCGTAAAAAAAGTGATTTCATTCATTAAATTATGAATGTGTGTGTGTGTATGTGTGTGTGTGTATGTGTGTGTGTTGTGTGTGTGTGTGTATGTGTGGTTACGAATTTGTAATGTTGCTTTCCTGAACGACTAATTATCTGCTAAAGAAGAGAGTTTTAAAGATAGCTCT
>JAPMOR010027229.1:219661-248739 GCA_026543865.1 Argiope aurantia
TGAACGACTAATTATCTGCTAAAGAAGAGAGTTTTAAAGATAGCTCTTGAATGGATGAAGAATCAATAAATGGTCCTCTGAAGTGAGGTATAGTCAATGAATGGTGACTTTGAAGTCGATAAAATGCAAGAAACAGAATATTTCCGAATCTGGGCAATAGCTCCATTAGGACTAAAGAGCTTCGAAGTTTGTTCTAGAACATTTAGTGTCATATCACTGGAACTAGAAAAATACTGAGATAAGGAAGTTGTTCGGAAGTTGAGTTGAGCTTAAGGGAATTGTTGAAAAAAAATTGTTTTGGGGGGGGGGTCTCCAACTAGTTCCTTCTGTCCATTTTGTACTGTTGTGGTGGTTGTTTACTGCTTGTATTTTATTGTTTTCTGCAAATGCTGTTTTTGTCTAAGCTCTGTCCGTATTTTGTTGTCTATATTTTGAACAAAGCATCCTACCCGTTACTGGACTTTTTACCATATACCCACTGGGCTAATTTTTTCGTAACAATATATGCAAAGCCCGAGAAGTAAATAAACAATACGACTATATTGAGGATAATATTTCAATTTAAAATCCTATAGATTATTAACTAAGATAATGCAATAAAATTAATAGAATTTTATTGTGTAATAAGCATTGTGAATATAAATTATATCCTTTTTCCTAAGCGCACCTTTCACAGATTCAAAGTTCGAATAATTACTGAACTAAATGACGGAAGTTAATAAATTTGCTCAGCAGGGAGGAAATAATTCCTAACAATGCGACAGTAATAGCCCGAAAATTCATTCCCTTTTATATTCGTCTCCTAGCAATAACATCAAGGACGTCCAGGAAACGTCTCAGAAGAAATGCATTACAGGAAATCATGAAATCCCATGACAGAAAGCGAATTGTGTTTGGAATAACGCATGCGCGAGCATATGGATGTAGCATGAAGCAGTGAATAGCGGTAAATTGAATTTTCGTATTCAATATGAATATTAAAAAGAGCTATTAATTTCACTACGAGTATTTAAAATTAAACGATATCGAATTGCATGATATTCGAAAATATAATTAACTGTAATTAATAAAACTATTAAAAAATACATTAAGAGAATGAAATGTTTTGTAGTTTAATTTATTATTGGAACCTCATAAAGCTGATTCTTTTTTCTTTTCATCGTAAAACAGGGAATCGGTATTAAAAAATAGCAAAAGGGAAGTTGGAGAACAGATTTCACGATCAACACTCCAAACAGAGAATTCTTGCTCGCATATATTTCTCCAGGACAAGTTATCGAATTTTCTAAAAGGATTTCGGATGCAGGCTCCTACCAGAAATGTCATCATAATTATTATATTTTCTGGAGCCTTCATTTTTGACTACAAAATCGGCAAATAATCGCCAATTTCGTTAAAAATGACTGAAGTTATTGATTTTAAATTGATTTAGCATCCATTAAGAATATCTATAAATCGTTCTTCCTTACTGTGAGACTAACTGCATAGAGAAACAGTTTTATAGATTGCCCTATTTTAGCATCATCAATAACGGAGGTCTGGAAGTTACTTTCAGCTAAAGTATCTGAAGTATCTGACTAAGTAAAGTATCTGAAAAGAATTTCATTATAACTTACGGAATGTTTTACATTTGCAAATGTCATGATTCTAAGAAATGCCTACAAATTTCTATCATATAATTCAAGAGAAAATACCAAAAACAACTAGTACGATATATATATATATATATATATATATATATATATATATATATATATATTGTACTTAAAAGGGTTTTTTTAAATTTCAAGTAAGTGATATTTATCTTTGCTTCAATGTAACCAGATTTTAAAATCGATTGAACGTTATTAGAAACAGACGATTTCAATATTTAAATCTCTATTGTATGCAAATATTTGTATCAGCAAAAGCTTTATTTGCACGCCCTAACTGAAAACAATTATAAAACCAATCTTATAATGCAAGGAATACTCTAAAATTTGTTATCAATTTATGTTTTGTTTTTTAATCTCTCTTGTATTCCCTTATATTGTGTATCACACCTCATTTATATTTCTTGAAAACTGCTGAATTATTGCTATAATATATGCAATAAAACTAAAGAATAAATTTTAAAAATAACTACCATAAAAGCTGATTGTCTGGTACTATTATTATTTGTTTAACCATAAAAAGTGGAATCTGATCAAGAACAGCTGCCAACTAGTCATTGTTAAAAATTTTAAAGACTAGAAAGACTTGAGGCGCATTGCATTAACTAAGTTCCTGATCGAAATGGTGAAAAAAATAATATATTCAAGTGTTAAAAATAAATGTGGCAGAAGCAAGTTGTTATCAAATAATTAAAGTAGGTTCTTTTCTTGACAACTGTGTTGGCAACAGTACGGTATGGCCGGAAACAGACATCAACGCAGCCTCTGCAAAAGAAATACAATTAATTACACTAATTTATTTTCGATAATAATACATTCGAGTGTTAAAAATATGTGAGGAGAAACAAGTAATTATCAAAAAATTAAAGTAGGTCATTTTCTTGGCATCTGCGTAGCCAACAGTATGTTATTGACAAAAACTGCCATCAACGCAACCTCTGCAAAAGAAAAGAATTAATTATATTAATTTATTTTGATAATTGTAAATTCAAATGTTAAAATTATTTGAGGCAGAAATAAGTAATTATCAAATAATTAAAGTAGTTTCTTTTCATTTCAACTGTGTAATTAAAGACAACAACTTAAGTTATCGTGCCTCTGCAAAACCTCCGCAAAAGAAAAAAAATTAATTACAAAAAAAATTTCTATATTAAAAAGACTTATGATTAACTATCAGATACAGAATTCAGAACGATTTAACTTATTAGATTTTAAAAACGAAAATCGCCGCCATTTGCAATTTTTTTTCAATAATATTGCAAGTTCATTTTGAGAGCAAATTATTGGATGAATATTTTAGTGAATCAGTTTTTGAAAATATCGAACATATTATAATTTTTACTAGAATAAATGAAATGTTTAGCTCCTACCGTTCGTTCAGGATTTCGTTATTGACTTTATTGAATAACACAAAAATTTGGAATTAAAAGCATTGTTCCATAGTAAGCAAATGTGGTTTCGTCCGTTCAATTAAAAATCCGAATTCATTTTCGGCGCATTAATGATCCATGGACGATATTTTATTAAATACTTGTTATCTGTTATCTAGTTCGATTACAGTGAAATGAAGTGAGTTAATATCATTCCTGCATGTATATATTAAAAAGTGTCTCAAAAAGTGAGATGAATCGTTCTATCAAATCATCGGATTTGGTGGTGAACAGGACAATTCTCTTAATTTCTTTATTTAATTTCCCAATATTCGAGACAACAGTAACATCGTTTCATTCCCAGAATCTTTGAAGAAGCAACACGTATTCATTATCTTCCTAGGAAATCATTTTAATAGAAGATACTTTCAGAAGAGGATGCGAATAAGTAGTTTCAGACAAGGAATTTGCAAGAGCGAGCTGGTGCAGTTCAACAAACTTTGCACGGACAAGAGAAACTGGCATTGTTGAGGAAGGAAAAACTTTTTAGCATATTTTGAAGTGCAATTGTAACTTTTTCCTGAAGAATATCATTGTATATTATAAGGATATAGTGTATATATTATTACGAAACCATAATGTTGCTTCCCAACGCAGTTAGTTCCATTGTAAAACCGACCGTTTACCGATCAGCTCTATTGGATGCTGATCGGGTCCCAAATCAGTGACTCCCAGGCTTGTCGACATTAGCAACTATTTAACGACAAAATGGATGATAATAGATTCTACGAGAATTTTGTCGATAGGACTGATAGGATTTGAGATATGCCTGATTGTTCGAGAACTTACTCTATCGTGTCTCGGGAACTAAAAAAGGCCTTGAGACCGAGCAGGAGGCAATCATTTGAATTCAGCTCTCGTTAATTGTTGAAGAGTTCTCTGCAATTATCTTCAACAATGATGAGCAGACTGAAGCGCTGAAACTGTTTATCATTATTGTTCTGCTTTCATCCTGCATTTTGCTAGAAGTACTGCTGTTTATTATTTGTGGACGTCTTGCCTGTATTTGGTCGTCTTGATGTTCGGCGTATTCTTGCCTTTGTGTTAATAAATGTTTCATTTTTTACTGAAGCTTATTTACTATATCGCCATACATCCATTTTCGACGAATCAGTTGACTTTGCGAACTACTTAGTAAAGAACGTTCCGTAACAATATAAAGGAAATCACACCGAGCATCTTTTTAATTTCTATCTTTAAGTCGGGAATCAGAATCGAAACATTTTCCCTTTAACCATTCATCAGATATATTGGTATTCCGTACGTTAAACCAAAAGTCGTGAGCCTTGCGTCGTCCCGCATGTATCGCGCGGAGGGGGATTTGCCATCACATATCTCCATATCGTCTGACACGAATTGAAAATTACGAGATCCATAATGAAATAGTCCAAGTATTTCTTCCGAGCGAATTGTTAATATTAACTAAATCGCGGTTCTTAACTTTGTTTTTATCTCCGGCTCATACTGCATTAATACCGAAAAAATTATGTTTTGGAATGCATCTTACTACAAAAATCATGATCCCAAACTAGTGCATAATGTGAAGAGGAAAATTTTGGGCTTTGTACAGTAGAAAAGCGCATTTCTATGTACAATATTCTCTTTTTTTAACTTGGATTAAAAATCATCAGTGTATTCATTCTGATTTCATTTAATTTTGAATAAAGATTATTTATTCTTAAAAAAGAACTTTCAGATAAACATTAAAAAATATATACCAATCAAGGCGACCAAGAGCTTTTACCAAACCATTTTGAAAAATCTTTCAAAAGTCGCAGCATTTTTTTTCCTTTTAAACTTTATGAGAAATACCGTCAAAGTGGAAAAACATTAAAAATATTTTTCCACTTTGATACTTTTTTGGAGAAGTTATATACAGGAATTAAAAACTTGCAAACATTTATTTACTAAAAAAATCTATGTTTTAAAATTATAAAATTGAAACTTAATTAATTTACAGAATGTTCAATATGTTTGCATTTTTTCCGTACATTTTTTTAATTAATAAAAATGTAAGGATAAGAGACAAAACAGAAAACATACTCAGATGTTATTGTGTTATTGTAGTTATATATTTTCCTTCAAGACTAAAACAGGCACTTATTTTCTGAAAATTAATTTTGAATTTTGAATTTAGAGCTATAGCATATGTTTATTTGGAAGTTTCCTTCTGAAACATAAAATTTAATTCCAGTTTTTATTTGAAATTTTTTTTTCTATAGCTAATGAAAGAACTAGACTGCTTTCAAAAAATTTTAGAGCATTAATCATAAAAATTGTCAATTATTATTAAATATTCTATTTCTACCCATTACCCAAAAATCAAGCACATTCTAATGACATTTCTAATGCCATTTTTATAACATTTCTCTTAACAAATTTCTCATTTATGAGTTGAAAACTTCAAAAAAAAATATTTTGAAAGTTTCTGGTTCATGTCAAATTTTAAATGTAATCAGGACATTCTCTTTTGTACATATTACTCTTCTATAAAATAATAAATGCTGCCTTTATTACGTAATAAGGAAATTACTAATAGAGTACGCTGTGTAAAAATTCAATTAAAATTACAGATCAATGATTCAAATTATTCCATTCCAAGCATTCTTCTAGCTTGTAATAATAATTCATTTCTATTGAAACCAATTCAAAGCAATTACTACATATTAAAACTTAAAATCCTATTTCTGTTGAAATGTGTTCTCTAAAAGTGTATGAAATATTTTTTCACATAAGGGGTTGTCACCTGATTTACATTTATTTTAATTCAAAATTTTCTTAACGCAAAACCCTTTTTCGAATACAGATTTGAATACTTAATATTAAAGTGCTCAAATACATATGATGTTGTCTAATTTTGTGCAAATGGTTGGTGAATTATAAGCAATTAAAAATTTTAATTATTTCCGTTAAATGAGGTTTCTCGTGTTCGCAATGTATTGTTAATATATTAAAAAATCTTTGAAGGTAATTTTTACTTTATAGTAAAACAGTCCGTAAGCAAGACTAAAGTTATGAATTTTTAAAAATATGAAGATATATTTAATTAGTTTTTAAATTTATAAGTTAAAACCTTTTAAACTATAACGCATAAAACTTTTGATAGTAATCGAACAGCTAGACTGAGAAACATCATTATTCCAAATATTATCCATTCCCGTCAAAGATAGATTTTTAGAACAGCATGTATTTTTTTTCCATTCATTTTCGGAAAAGTAATTCTCTGGCAGAATCACAAAATCGTTAAAACGAAACGGAAAACAAAGCATGTCTTTCAAAGTCGCTTTAGATTAAGATATTTTTAAAAAATAAATACTAAAATGTGAGCAGAAATTCGATTCCTTCAATCGATTCTACACCGGTTATGTTTCAATCGAACTTTCTTTGGGGAAAGTGGGAGCCAAGCTTACACTTGAAGAAATAATTTAGAAAATCTTTAATTCATGGAAAAAGCGCAAAAAATTCTGTAGTAAGTACAAAATTTGTGCAGCGTTGAGTAAATGGATAAATTATTGTTGTATAAAGTGCAAAAATAAGTCCATAGATAATGCAATGTCACTGACTTTCCCAAAATTGCATGTTTTAATTAAATAGAAGTTTATAAACGTTTCGATTATCGTTCTTTTTATTTTATAAGCTTTTTGCTAAAAAGATATTAAGCATAAAAATTCCGTAAATGCGATTTTAAGTATAGTTCGGGGCAAATTCGAACATGCAAATCAGCAGCCAAATATTTTGTACGTTTTAATAATAAAGGATTGATTCAGAAAATCAAAATCTGACTTAATTTCTCCAGAAACTTTAAGCTAGGTTTATTAATATTAACTACTAAATTTATAAATTTTTTAGTTATTTTAAATAATATTGTAGGGAAATATTTATTTGCAATTAAGTATACAAAAAAGCGTGAATTTCGAATTCTCACTTAGTGTTGTTTTATTTCTAATAATCATCGTGCATAAAAAAAACCATAAATAATGTTTTGAATAAATGTTTTCGAGTAAATTACAACATTAACGTCTGAAATGAAAAACTTTTAATAGACTGATCTATTAATTACTATATTTGCATGAAACAACCCCTTAAGCATTTTAATTATTTTGAATCGATTTATCAAAAAATTTATATCCGTTAAATTATTATCAATTAAAATTTTATAAATTATCTGAAAATAAATATGTAAATGAACCTTTACGCGATACATGCATATTGTAGTTACATATATATACATATTTACATATTTTTAAAGAGAACCGAATCCAAGGACATTTTTTTCTTGAATATAACTATATATATAACGAACTATAACAAGCGCCCTGATAAAGCATATTAATCACACTATTTTTTCATTCTTACAATCTTTTGAAACACAAAAGAAAACAATTTAATTGAAATTTTGATTTTAAAAAGATTTAAATAAATTTATAGAGGCAAAATTTTTCTGTAGCTAAATTGGCTCAATCATACTCAAACTAAACATAGTGGAATGTAGGAAAAAATGTTACTCCAAATGTCAAATTAATATGTAACAGAATTTGTTGCACGGAAAATGTGTTGCTTCTAACTGGTGATACATCTGCTTTTCTAAATAAAATAAGCAAATAATTAATAATATTTTTTTAAATAAGTAAATTTTTAAAAATTATTTTAAATAAATTTTTTTAAATAATGATCTTGAAATTTTAGAAACAACTTATTTGTGCTTAAAACTTAATTCACTTAAGCTAGGCACATCCACAATTTACAATTAAAAATAATTGCACAAATTTTAATTTAATGAGTATTTTTTATATTGAATGAAATGTTTTGCTCGTTAATTTCTGAAATATGTTTCAAATAACTAATGCAAAAGGTAGCAAAAATAAATAAATACTTAGTAAATAAAGAGTTTTCAAATGTTTGTCAACTACATAAATAGATGATTTAAAACATGCACTTTCAAAACACTGAAAAAACTGAATTCTTCACATATTATTACATTTTTTGAAATAAAAAAGGTAATAAATGAATATACAATTATTTGTTTATATCCCTATCAACATAAGGGATCCTATATAGAATATGATCTTAAATTCACTCATACACTCCATCATAATTCAAATTCTATTATCGACTACAAGACTAAAGACTCTTCTTTATAATGAATTAAGAAGTGCTGATATTTTTATTAATGTAAGCTTCGATTTTGAAATATGGTAGTTATTACTCTCCTATTTCATATTCTCTTATTTTTTCAAATAATTTTGATATGTATTATATTAATATGTTATTTTTCAAATCTGACAAATTTAAACAACAATACTTTTTAATGTTTGTTTTTCTCTTTCTTAGAGAGGCATCTGACGATGTAGCGGGAATTATACTCAGGTCAGTCCACTACATAATACAAATACACTATTAAGTAGTCATTTAAGAAACATATAAATGCCTAACACATTTTTAAACAAGCGGGAGTGATCTCTCTTAGACTTTATCACATACCCTCTTATAAATATGTTATCTCAAAGAACGCTTTCCATGACATTGGCGTACAATAATTGAGAAATATTAGCCTTTGACGTGAATTTGGCATCTTTAGCGTGATCCTTGGCTATTGTTTTGGCGATAAATCTTTGGCATGGATTTAATGGTATCCAAAAATCGAATTTTTGTTTCAGATGCGTTTCTTCTAAGCGATTGAAACAAAATTTGACACAAAATCCCTTACAAATCTGATATAAAGTCATTGCATTTTTGAATTACCACAATTCCATGTTTCTGAAGGTACAGACTGACCTCTTCTCAACACCTAGATGAATTTGAATTCAAAATTTGATTGAAGTTATTATAGATGAAAATGTTAAATATGTGTACAGATTTTTTTCTGTCATTTTATTTTACAGTTATCGCGTTAACTTGTATTCGAATGGCAGACAGACAGGATTTCTCAAAAGAGATTTTGCTCAAAATTTGAAAAAAAATCTTCAAATTCGATGCAAATACCTATACCAAATTTCATCCATTCAGCTCAAAATATTTTTGAGCTATCTTTGTCACATTCAGACAGATAGACAGAAGGATAGATATTTTCCAAAAATGTGTTTATCGAAATAAGGATGTCTAAAACGTAGATATTCGCCAAATTTTTTGCTGATTAAAATACTTTTTTCATACTACATATACGAGAAAGTAATAAAAATGTGTTTTTATTACAAAGTTCTTAATTTTAAAAAAGGTGCTATAATCACAAAATTATATTTCTCTCTCTTACCTCTACTTAATGAAAAACCATGTACAATACCCGATATTTCGTCAAAGTAAATTAAACTTATTTATTACCATCTTTTACAGGCAATTACTGTTGCCAAAATTGTAAGCAAAACTTAGATAGCGGTGTAGTTTCTGTCATTAATTTAATTCAATTTTCATCACAAATATTAAATAAAAATTCAATTAATCTTTAATAAGCACCTTAATGCTTGAAAGGAAATAATTCTTGACAGGAATTAATTGATACCACCAGTAAACCCAATTCATTAGCTTAGATATATGAAGCTTACATGATAACTACTTCATTATTTCAGTTGACATAATGATTCAATTTAATCGAATGATATAACATTTTATACAAATGCTTAAATAATATAACGATTTCACTTAAAATTCAATTCGATATGCTTAAATACAGAGTCCTCATAGATACCATATTAATTCGTCTCTATATTATAAACTAAGCTTTCGTTATCACTTAGTTGATTATGCATAATATCAAATTTCAATTAAATATTTTGTGCACAATGATATTTCTCTTAAGGAAAATTTATAAGCATCAAATTACGATTAAATTTTACTCATTGTTGTTATGGTATTTTACACTTATTCTGATTATTGCGTGAATAAACTTCCTTAACAGATCAAGTGTCAAGATATCCAATTAGAATGCAAATGTAACTATTTGTATTTAACAATTCATTACACATATCCAAGCATCCAAGTTAGAGTAAATATTAACATTGTATCTTTAATTTTCTAATTTTTGACATAAAATGTATAGTTGATTTAAATATGTTTTATTATATATATATATATATATATGGGGTAAAAAACGTTTCCGTACGAAGGACTAAAATAAAAATAAATTAGCATAATTTCTAATCTTTGCTTTTTATCTTTATAAACTACTTATATATTGTTAATATCAGTCTTTAAAAGGGAGTTTCATAATAAATTTCTCTTTTTTACAAAACTCAGCAAGTCCGTTTGCAATTTTTAAGATAAATGCAGGCAAAAAAAGTTTCCATACGCAATACGCAAATTCCTGCTGACGTGTTCTACAACTAATCCACAGTAAATATTCAAAGTTTGATGGTTTGTCAGAATGAAGAATACGACATAACAACAGTTGTTTAATTCCAATGTTTCGCTGATCGTCTTAAACTAGAAATTCAGAAATCCATTCGAGAGTTAATGATTCGGTTGCGAAAACAAGGTTTTATGGAAAAAAAATCAGTGAAATGACTTACAAACCAAAGTCTATAGTGCAGTATATTATTGAAAGATACCGGGATGTGTAAACATTTGAGGATAGAGATTGATCCGGAAGAACTCCGAAGTTAAATCGTTTGTATAAAAGAAATATCATTTGTAAGGTGCAAGATAATTCTTCGGATTAATGCACATCAACTTGCAACTGATTTAATGGTTAATTACAACATTAAATTCGCATCTTAAATTGGGAGAAATGTCATTTAAAAAAGCTTATAATGGATGTGGGGCCCGTAAGAAGCCTGTTATAAGTCTCTGCTATAAAAAAAGCGTCTCGAGTTTACAAAGAAGCATATAAGCAAGCCTCTATCTTTTGAGGAATCGGTCCTTTTTAGTGATGAATCAAAATTTAATATACGTGGGTCAGATGGTCGAGTTATGATCTGGAGGGAATCAAAGTAGCATTTGTTACTTAAGAATTTTTGTGAAACTGTGAAGTACGGTGATGGTTGGAATATGGTATGGGGTATATAAGCTCTCTTGGTGTCGGATATTTATGTTTTATAAATGGAAATATGGATAGGCACATACATCTTGACATTCTAAAACAAAACGTTTTAATCAATGTAGATAAACTATCCTTTGGAATGGACTTTACTTTTCAACAGGATATCAATCCTAAGCACAACTCCAAGATTTATCAAGAGTAATGTCTCTATAATGTTAAAAACAGCTTTATAGCCCTCCCCAGTCTCCGGATTTAATCCTTATAGGACATTTACTGGAAGAAATCGACCGTGAACTAAAAAAATATGACACAAAGAACAAGGTTGAACTCGAAAGGATCATTCAAAACATTTGGAGTAGTATTTCTCCAAAACAAAAAAAAACTGATGGGGTTTATGCGACAACATTTGAGAGAAGTAATAAGGGCCAAAGGAAGACCTACCAATCATTAAATGCAAGTTGGTCATCATGAAAAAGGGTTTTCATGTACTATGTAAATACCGTACGGAAACTTGTTGGTTTCTTATTAGTGGCATTTTTTTATTCTTTCAATTTAAGTATTTAATTTTCTTAGTAGTTTTTCCTTTATAATATTCATAAATAATAAATGAAATTGTATTAAACCAATTTTAAAATTTTCATTTTCATAATAAAATATTTTGTGCCGAAAATTAAACTTTTATTAACAGTCCTAGCTGCGTACGGAAACTTTTTTACACACTATATATAAGTAACCAATATAAAGTTAGAAAAATTTTGAAAACGAAACTAAATAGTTTTGGAATTGTAATTAAGATTTAATTCTAACAGAAACAAATAAAAATCAACTTGAGGCTACTTTTCTGGATTTAAAAATCGAAATTGCTAATTATAAAACAGTTGTTGGTATCTACGATAAAAGGGATAAATTCAACTTTAAAATAACAAAACTTTGTAATTATCATTCCAATCTAAACTCTAAAATTTTCAAAACTCCCATTTTTCACAATTTAACAGGATCAAAAGGATTTGTAATAACAAAAAAATCCTGTATTGAAGCATCAAATAACCTCATTAAAAATATCTAATAATTAACTTCCCAGAAACTACTGCAGTATCAACTTTTCGATTAAACAAGGTATGATTTGGCATTAATCCTTTACCTAAAATAAAAATAGACCTTTCCTTGCATATTAGATAACTCAATAGATGGCGCTGAGACCCTCCAATTGTTTTTTACCTAGAATGCATTAGCCTGGAGGTGTTAAGAGCGGGAACACAACCGTTAGCTTAAAATTTCCTTGCCTGCCGCTGGTATGTTCTTTGCTTATTAGTGGATGTATTCTTTTAATTTATTGTTTTGTATTTTCCTTTCTGTTAAAATGGTATATCTCTTAGGCCTAATTTCATGGTATTTTCGGGTGATGAGGATTCGTTATTAGACTGTTTAGTCTGCATTCCTTCACAGAAAAAAAAATCCCTTTTTTTTAATCCCTGCCTGAGGGTGACCCCTTGAGAAAGTCTTCAGGCCGGGTTCTTTTTTTATTTGGTTTAATTTAGATTTTTTCCCATTAACTTGGTTTTTTTACTTTTGTCTATATATATATATAGTATGGTGCTTTTCCTGTTCCTTTTTTGGTTTTAGTTTGAATAAGAAATAATTTTTAGTTGCCATTTCGAAATATTTAGTTTCGTTTTCAAAATATTTCTAACTTTAGATTGGTTACTTATATATATATTTGAGCAGTTTCGCGTCCGAAAAGAGAAGACACATTTGTATTTTTTAAAACTTCGCCTTATTCCATCCCGGGAGGCCTAATTTATGTACAAGAAGCGTGGATGAGCTGACATTCGTTCACAAGCGATACAAGAGCAGAAGAGCGAAAAGCGAGTGAAATATTTTTCACTGTTATTTTATACTGTGAGATTCTGATAGAGATTTCTTTATACTTGCCGATTTAAGTAAAAGGAAAATAGAATTTTAAACAATTTGCTTAGCTTGACATCTCCCTTCACTTAGAGTAAGGGAATTCCCAATTCCAGCAGTTTTACAGCTCTAGTATTGAATTAATGGAATTAATTATGAAAAGTGTAATGGGATCAGGAAATAAGAAACCATTTTAGAAGGAAGTTAATATGGGTTAAATTAAGATAAAATTTTGGAAATTAATTAGGATTTAATTTAGATTTATAAATATCATTGCATATATATCCTTTTAGAATTCCCCTTAAATTTCTGAATGAAAAGATGCAGATAGAAAAAAATATTTTTTCTTTGCTTTCCTGGAGAAATGATGGGGTTGCCTGATTAATGGTACCATGAACAATGAAGGATCGTATGGCCGTTAGAAGTTATGGAAGCTATTGTCTTTCTGCCACTGAGCCTGAAATCCCTACTCGATGCATTTGGATGATTAAGATACTCTCCGATTGCTTGGGAAAGACAGTAAAAATTCTTTATAATTACTTGTACTATATAACCATGTTTAATAGCTTTAAAAATGTTTGAAATACAAGGAATTTAAAGAATGACCAGTATATCGAATATATTGCTTAATATCTCAAAGGATTTTTTTTAATGTAAGGGAATAAAATAGGAACCTAAAATTTCATTGTAATATTGTCAAAGAAAATGCAAAAGTATACAGAATCTACATTAGTCCCCAACAAGGATGGAAGGTCCCGGGATTAAATAAATATAGAAACAAATAAAATTATTTAAATTTCATTGCAACGATGAATATATTGTAAAAAATATAATTAAAAATATTTAAATTTAAAAAGAAATTCAGAAAAACATTACATGACAATTAAATGGATGGCATTAAAAAGACAATTTATATTTTAAGATAGTGTAAGGGCGATGTTCCTTTTTGTGTAATAATAAATCCAGAAATCCTTAAAATTACAAGAACGCTGCTTATTTCTTAATTAATTAAGATTCTAATTAAATTTTCAACAAAAAATTTGCTCCTAAATACACAGTTTTACTTTCTAAAATATATCTATTCTAAATTCGGTAACTCTGTCCTATAATCTGCCCTGTAGAACATTAAAAGATGCTCACACATTATTACATATTTATTTTTATTATTAGCAGAAATAATGGATTTATAAAATAATGAAAGTATTTGTGATAGAAATCTTTATCAAAATCTTATTTTTCCCTCCCCAGAAACGAGACATGAGATTAGTTCGTCCATATTGTACTCAAAGTCGATTTTTCTTTAAATTTAAGTATTGTTAAATTGGACAAATTTAAATAGGACAAGAGCATATTGAGCATGAAAATCGTAATACTACATTTAATGTTCTTATCGAAATAAATTACTGCAAATTAATTACATTTCACTTCTGTAATGTAAATGTAAGAAATGTAAAGTTTGAATTATTCATGGAAGCATGGAATTCTTTTTAGAATAAATTCAACGGAAAAGCTGAGGCTTTATACGGAAAAGGAAAGCGAAGGCGTATAAGTGAAATGTCTGTGTAAAATGTTATATCAATTCTTTGCCGTTTCCCGAAAGGGATTTGAAACTTCATGAGTCTGAACAAAGTGCTCAAAGATTTTAGGAAGTAGATTTAACTTGAAGAAAAGAATATGTGAAGTGAAAGCCATCGTTAGTTTTCTCGACTGACGAGCATTTCTTAATACTGTGAACAGAAAAATAAGACAAGAATCTTCCTTAATCACAGATTATTTTAATTGCTGAACTAGATTATTGAAAGCAGTGATAAAACTATTTACAACATAATTAAGTCAATTTGTTCAGAATAAATGAAAAAAAATAAACAGCTATTAGCGCATGAAATGAAGCGGATTTAATACTGAATTGAAAAATAAGCTTATCGTTTCAGAGACTTCAAAAACAGTAAATTTTTGGTAGAAAAATTTCTACCAAAAATTTACTGTTTTTGAAACCTCTGAAACGATAAGCTTATTTTTCATGTAATTACCGTTAACGGTAATTACATGTAATAATGTAATTACCGTTTGAATTCGATACAAATTATACTTAATGGTACTTAATCCCTCTTATTGTTCTTTTAATTTGTAATTTATTTCAATAATGATTTCTGCTTCAGAAAAATAAAAATCAGGAAAACAAAGTATTGTTTAGCACATTTTTGAGTAGCAGAAAAGTAAAAATAAGGCATTGTCTGAATATATAGTTTTGCCTTTGAATGCATTTATTTTTGATCGAAACAAATATCAATCGTTCAACGGCTTCAAAGTGTGCATTTTTGCCATATAGCTATTTTATAAAATGCAAAATTAATTACGTATTATTATGTATACAAATTTAAGTACTGTTGGCAAATACAAATTTACAGTGACTATTAATACAAATTTTGACTGTTAATAGAAATTTAAATATTTCATAATAATAACCTGTTAGCAACTCATGTGTCTATAATTATGAAACTCTGCATAGCTATACAGACATGCTTAGATGCAATTTAAAATTGTGTTATGAATCTATAAAACTACATTCCTGTGCAACTAATTTCATAATAAGGAAGAAAATTTTACAGATAGTTCTAACTTCATATCTTGGCAACCCACTAACAATTTGGCTAATAAGCTCTCGATTTTGGCGACAAAAATGAAGGATTCCAAATATTTGAGAATCTTTGTGTTACCTCCATTAGAATTCGAATTCCATCATTTGTTCTAAATAATCATCTGACAACTTATCACAAGAGCTATCAAAACGAAGATGCACAAACGAGTGAGGCTATCAAGTCGAAAGATAAGTAGTAGAATGAATTCTCTCTCTTTGGAATATTAATTTCCATCGTGTTCTCTCTGAGCCCTTTATGCTGATGTGATTGTGTAGTAACAAATTGCTGCTTGTATGTTGTTGATTTCTGAATGTGATATTTTGTGCAAGTTTGTCTGCGTTTTGTTGCTTGCTTTCCGTCTTTTGTGTGGAACGTGTCGTTATCTGTCATTGAGCCTGTTGAATGTTTCAGTATACACCTACCGAATACATTTTCCGTAACAATAATAAATCTGAAAGCTACGAATCCTCAAGTTCCTACGTCTACTTATAGCATAAGATTCAAATTAGTTGTGCTTCACAAAGAAATAAAACTTTAATAATAATTGAATAAATAAACTTTCAAACTTATTTTTTATAACATTAATTTTAATTTTTATCTTCCGTAATCAATATTCAAAATGGTTACGAAGGAGACTTAAACGTTTCAAAATATTTCTAATTCGAAGGAAAAGAGTGCATTCAGTAGGGTGGAGTAAAAAATTTAAAATAGTGATTTTAAAATACACATGTGTTTAATAATGGCTATTTCTGAAATTAAATTTATTCATAATTTTTTTATCAAAACTAAATTAAATCGCTAGTGACCTAAATAACTTTAAAATTTAGTTATTTTGTCTAATTTTTCTCAAAATTTATAAAAAGGCACCTTTGGATTAAAAATTTGAATGGTAAGAATTAAATTTTGAGCGAAATCAGAAAACATTAAGCATGACTTTGTTCATTGAAGGACTCGTCTTCCAAATTTGTATTTATTGTGAACATGAAAAATACTGTTCTTTCTTATTGTGCATAAGCATAATATGATTTGTTTACTACATTCATTACGACTGACAGCATTCCTCATTAAAATTGGTTGCCTTTCTATTATTAGTGCGTATTTCATAAAGTTCGCAATACTTTATTATTAAGTTCGCATTACGTGTTTTTAAATGGCAGTAACTAAATAATCTACTTAGAGCATAATAACAATAGCAAATAATTGGATCAAAATGATTTGAAAAACGCTTATTTCTTAAGTGTTACAAACAGTGCTACAGAAAGATAAAATAATTTAATAACCCATGAATCTCTGATTATATGAGAAGAAAATTATAGAATAAATAAATATGAATTCACTAAATGTTCTATGGTTAAAAACATTTAGTAAAAAAAAAAGCATTATGGATATTACTAATAGTGCTTCTTTGCAGCTCAGTTAATCCCAAAATATGATAGGAAATTCTATAGATATTTTAATGCATGTCGAATGGATGGTACGTCAGTGATCCCGACCTTGGCAACAAAATTGGTGACCATCTAGGGACTAGATTTCGTCCTTATCTTCAAAATACACAATAAGAATTTAGAAGAATAATAATTCAGAATGAATGATCCAAAAATTATTAAAAAATTTATAGCTATATCTGTAATAGGACTTGTGGTCCAACGATTCTTCAAGAAATTTCCTTGCCTTGTCAATGAACTTGTAAACTCAAGAAGATGAAGCGAGAGAGTTCTCTCTGGTGTGTTGATCGCAGAGCAATCGCTCTAATTGTCTGCGCAAAACGCTTTGCAGCTTGTATGTGTTTTGATTATTTCTGCAAATACTGTGTTACGGATCAAAAGTTTTTTTTTTATTTTACTTATTTTTAATAGAAAAGTCTGAGCTTTCCAGTATTTTAAGGAGGGGAACTCGAATATTTTTAGGAATGATGGAAGTAAACAACTTTTACATTTCTCATTTAATATAAATATTAAATAATAAATGTTGCATGCTTCAGATGTATTTGTGTAAATTGCATAATTTTTAATTTCTTAACATCTGTAATTTTTATTTTTGAGCATAAAGAACAGTATGCTTCAAAATTGACACTGCACTAATATCAGTTTATACAACAGCAATTTATGGGAATAAATTCATTAGAAAATATTTTGCCTTGAATGAATTTATACAATTGTGTTTTTGTTCGTCTCATCTAGATTATAATTCATATCAACTTTATGTCTATCAATCAATGAAAGAACGAATAAAAATAGCTTTGATTTGAAATTTAGTTCTAACTGGAAATTTAATTTCAAATTTTTATACATCCAAATAAAAGAAATTCAATCAATCTATATCATTTGAAATGTATGAAAGTAACTATAATTTTCATGATTTCTTTTTCTTTATATCAAGTTACACGAAATTCTTTGATTTTTTTTTTCTCTTAGAAGAAGATTCAGAAAAAGACACAAACCCAACAGATTAAACTAGTAATTGTTGCACATAAGGATAAGAAACTTAAACTTCCTATTATAATAATAATAAACAGGAAAAAAATATATATTATATTTTATTATATATATTTTATTTATATAATAATTATAAAATACAGAAAAAACAAACAAATAATTGAAAATGGAAAAATAATTTTTATAAACTCAGTTTAATAGTAAATTTAAAGGGAAAAAGAGGAAATATAAAATATTCAGTGTTAGTTCGAGATGCCAGAAAGCAAACGTTCTGATACTGAATGTTTAATTAATTTAATAAGTTTCTGCATACACAGTGGAACAATTATATTAACTAATTATAACCAGACCCAGTTTGGATAATTAGACAATTAACAAGAACATTATTTTGACAAGAGAAAAATGTATTATAATATATTAATTTATTATCTACAAAAATAAAAAAATACTGCAGTCTTTACTTTGAATATTTATAAACCATATTAAAATATCACTGTTTGTATATATCATATATTCAGCTGTTTAATTATCTCATCTCGTTTTCATTCGGGTGAAATTTATCTGAATCTTTTTTTTTTTAACCTGAAATTAATTCTGATGATTCTCTTTGGTTAAATAGAATCAAACATAATCTGTTATTATGTTCTGCATATGTAAAATGTAAATAAGAATGAAATAAAATATAAAAGCAAACTATGACGTTAAATGAAAGTGTACAATACTAATATAATAATATAAAGCATGAATAATTTTTTTCAAAAAATAAATTTGCCATTTTTGTTTTGTTATATAGAGCTAAACATAATTCAGAATTTGAAAAGAATATCACGAATGTTGGAAGGATGTTTTTGATCATGGGAAAAGTATGAAAAAAAATGTATTTATTAGCATTTGTTAGGGAGCAGACTCTTTTTAATTGAAAAAAAAACTTCTGAATTTGGAACCATATCTGTCTGTGATATTTCGTGTTAAAACAAACTTTCGACACAAATTCCTCCTCTCGTGCATTAATCTCCTGCAAAATAAATTTAATAAATGTCATAGTAAAATTGATATACAATTTTACAAACTTATACATTTTTAGACAATATATAATACCGACCTGAATAAATTCATAGTTACTTTATACATTCATAATATTAATGTTTGTTACAGTCATAATATTACAGTTTCATATTATATTGAGATGCCCCATTTCTTTCTTTAGCACCAAGCAAAGAATCATTTTAGGCTAGCTATGTTTATATAAATATGCAGGATTATCTAGGCATAGGGTTTGGCGATCCCAATACTATTTTAAAGTACGTTTCGTTGGCGACGTACTTTTTCTAAAAAAATGTTTTTCTATGTGGATTACCAAAGAAAGCATTGGGACAATATTGCTTTAAAAAGTTTGATAGCTCAAAGAATGCTGCAGAAGCTGTCTATATCGTTTAGGAGAGAGGAGCTACGACTATTATGAAAGTCACAGTCCACAATTGTTTTTAAATGTTTAGAGCTGGCAATTTTGACTTGAAAGGTGAAGAACGCAGTTATCCCTCTCCAAGAAATAATGGATGCAAACCTTATTACTGCTATGCTTGCTGAAAACACCCGATATAGATGCCATTTCTAGACAGCGGTCATGATAGTCGTATAGTATAGCATCATCTTACTATAATGGGATACGTTAATCGATATGAAATTTTACATGAATGAATCGCGATTGTTCCTGAAGTTTGCATCGATAATGACTGCAATACCTTGGTATATATACTGATCGCTTCCATAACAGAAAAACAACCGTAATCAGTAAACCGAAGAAACGTCATTTATCATTATGACAAGTGCAAAACTACAAGTTGCATTGGCTGTAAAAGTTATTGCAATTTAACTGGAATGATCTATCGCATCCTTCGTACTCTCCAGATCTTGTTCCATCCGATTATTAGTTCTTCTGGTTATTAAAAAAATTCAAATGGTTCTAATCTATTTCATGACAAATGATTCTAATCTATAAGCGAAATAGAAATGCCTTCGAGGAATATTTCAGAAGTAGGCCCTCCAATAATTTTTGAAGGGAAAAAAATGCGACTGCCTGAGATATGTAAAAATCTGATAAAGTAGAAAGGTTCATATTTAAGGTAAAACTCAACTTCAAAAAACGAATTCATATTCATTTTGTATTAAAAAAAAGAAATAAATTTATGAAACACTATAATAACTTATGTCACGAGGAATTCCGATTTTTATTTGATATTTTAATAAGAATTTTATTTGTTAAAACTTTTATTAGATTTTCTAAGTCAAATAAAACATACATGGTCATCAGTCTATTAATAGACATAATCGAACTCGAATAGCTTTCAAAAATGTTCTACTTAAGAGCAAATGCATTAATTCACTCTTTAGGATTACTCTACTGAAGACATTTCTTTCGATCCTAGATACAGAAAGACCTGGAATGACGGAAGTTAATATTTTATTAGTCGTTGATGCAATCCTTCTAATGACTTAGAATTATTTCCAGACAGAATAGAATTCGACTTCAATTAATGTCAGTTTGAAAGAAAATACTTTGATTCCTTAAGAATTATTTTCTTTTCTTTAAACGCTTCTATTCAGCAAATGCTCCTCATTCCTTAATTTGAATGAATGAGATTCTGCTATAAAATTTTATTTAATAATTCTATCTGACTATGTACATTTAAATCGTAAAATGATCTTCAATTAGAATTTCTGATCGGTGTATATTGTTTTCTTGCCATACCAGTATAAACGATAGAGAACAAATCATTTAACAATTTTTTATTTCAATATTTTATTAAATAGTCATGTTAAGAAAGAAAGAAAATGTTACAGAAAAAAATAAATATGAAGAAACTATGTTGAAACAAGAATTTTACATATTGCAAATTTCTTTTATCATTTTGTTGACCTTTCAATGAAAAACACATTTTAGATGCCTAATAAGTTTACGTTTAATATAGAGATGTAATCTTATAAAGTATAATGTTATTAATGTAGTTCTTTTAAGTTCATTAGTTTATTATCAGAGTTATGTTTTGATTAAAATAGATTTTCTGAATCATGAAGAAGAGGAAAGATTTCTGTAACGTTTAGACAATAAATTTCTGATTTTATTTTCAGAATAATAATTTATTTAATCTCCTTTTTTTTTAAATTGTAATTGTATTTAAAAAAAATGTCTAAAAAGGAAATCAGTTTCAGAAAATCTTAAATTCTAAAGATAATGGGAATCTGAAATTAATTTCACACTTCTTTCGTGCAAAGTATATATTGGTAAATAGTTATTCAGAACGGACAAATAACTAATTCTTTATTCAAAAAAATTAGCTATTTTTCAAATATTTAACTTAAAGTTTGTCTGAATTCTGCAAAAGTAAACTTAATTCAGCTTTATTATCCATGTTTATTTTATACTAGCCGCCTTTGGCGACCAGCCGGTTCGCCAGTATTACCGCTCGCTACAATTTTCAATTAAATATTTTAAGTAACTGGTCTCTTAATAGATTCTCAAACAAAACATTTTTAATCTTCAAATTTTGATAGTCATACCAAACTTTTACTGTTTAGATGGTTTCGTTCAATTTACTATATATATTTTGCTAATTTGTTGTTATTTCCGGCAAAATTTCAACTTTAATTTAAAGTGAAAATGATGAAATTGCAATTAATATCAAGATATTTTTTAATGAAACCAAGCGTTTTATTTTATTTATCATCTTTATTCTTATTTATTTATTTATTTATTATTATTGAATGCGAGTATTGCAAACAGAATCGCTCGGTATTTAAGTCTTATGTGAACTACAAAATATTTTTCATCATTTATGTAATCTCTCAAACAATAATTCAACAAAAATTTCTCAGATTCAGCATAAAATTCAGTTTTTCGTTTTGCTTTCAAAAGGATTGAAATGAAATCAATAATAATATTTTGTTCCGGCCTATAAATATATTTCAAAAATTATGAAGTCTAAATTTATTGCAGTAAGATATCATATTCTGAGAAATATTCTGGACACACCAAATTTTAAATAAATGAATGAATGTTCCTATTTTCCACGATCAACTTAGACTTATTTATGAAGTAATAAATGTTAAAAATTTAGAAAAACTTAACATTTTCATAATCTTAGGCCAATTAATCTTGAGAAACCTGCGTGCTGATTGGCGTATTTTCTTTGAAGCGATCGATGGAAAATTTAAAATTATCCTTTTTTTATTAAATAGTGATATTCACATTTTCCTAAATCAGTCAGTTTAAGTTATTGGAAATTAACTCTATGACCACCATAAAATCTGTGCTTTATCTTGTGGTGTATGCTTTCTCCTTAATATCCGCTCGAATAAAACATCACAAACAAAAGTACTACATAGAATAAACACATCAAAAGTAAACATAACATTTCAATAGTTGCCAAAAACAAAAGAGAGAAAAATGCAATTAATAAGTTGACGATATTTTGAAAAGTAGAGATATTTAGACTGGAAAATGAAATTATCTGAAATTAATCACACGCGCAGACGATATTTACAAAAGTAAAAATATTCAAACCTAAAAAGGAAAATATATGAGTTATTCCATCAATAAATGCCATAAGTTTGTTTATATCTTCATAGATCATAAAATAATTTTTCTTGAATTTATTTTTTAGAAAAAATAATATTGCATATTTGTTTCATTTCCTACAAACACGTGCCGAAAATTATATTTTTGCAGATTTCATTTCCAAAAAGATTTAATTTATTTTTAATTGGAGCTTCAATCAATGTGATGGCAACATTTCGGAAAAAGCTGATTTTTTCCCATGAATGCGAAACGTGCTTAATTTCAATTTTTATTTTTTACGAAAAAAATTATTGAAAAACATAGTTAAAATATTTATTTAAAAATTCATTCAAAATAGAAATTTAATTTTAAGATTAAAACATTACTATCATTTAAAAGATAAATTTTTGATCTTTAAGTTCATGTAAAAAACTTTTTTGTGCGGTAATATTTTCGGAAGTTATAGCAGAAACACGTCAAATTTTCGCTTAATTTTTAAATAAATAAAATTTTAATTAAAAATTCGAAAAAATAACCCCCAGGTGCACATTCCCGGCCTCCAAGGTGTACACGTCCGAAATTTGGTAGTTGTAGGTTGAATGGTCTGGCCTGTAGAGCGCCAACACACACACACACACACACATTGAGCTTTATTATAAGTATAGATAACGCCAATTTCAAACATTTATGTATGCTGATTCAATGGCAGAAAGTAAATTGTTTTCAAATTAATTATTGCAATAACTAAATTAAAATGTCTATTTGAAAAAACACAATATATTAATAAATTAAATACACATGATAATAAATTTTTGTCTCATAAGAATTATCTTTATATACAGTAAAAATATGCCAAAATTCTGTTCTTAGTGAACAGTTATTATTTAAAGCTATAGTGTTTTCATTATGCAATAAATCTATATCGAAGCACTGCTGTAATAAAATGTTGATGTAATGTGATTAAAGAATGTTGTATTTAAAGAATATCTTGTATCTGCAGAGAAACAAAAAGGTAAACAATATATCAAATAAATCAACTAAATTTGTATAACTTCTATCCTTCTATATTCCTTTTTTTCCTTAAAAATTGTTTTAAAAATCATAAGTTTTTGTGGCTTTATGTTTATATAAGAAAACATTTCTAGTAATCTTTTGATAAATTGACTAAAATTGATTAAATAGTACTTTGTAAAATTGCTCTTTAAATATTTTATTAAATGCATGCATTACTTTCAAATGTGCAAAATGGGATTTTAAATTTTTAACAAGAATCAAATTTTAGCATTTAATGTAAAATTTCTTGCTACTTGTATTCAAAACAAAAATACATTAATTGATTCTACAAAATAATTAAGTATTAGCTACAAATATTTAATTTAATTAAATTTATATTTTCAACCACAAATATAAAACCAGATTGATAAATGAATTTCTACTTTTTATATTTAGGAAAACGAAATATTTCTCTTGGAACTCTTGTTTAGCTTAAATTGTATATTTTTCATTTAATAAATTCACAATTTTCTGCAAATGAAAGTATATATGTCTACATATCTAAACGAAAAGCGAATTAATAAAGAGTCATTTTAATTTTGAATTTACTAATAACTAGGAAAAACAAATCCCTTGAATTTTTGAAATGTTACGAGGCTTATTTTAATAAATAATATACATGTTAAAAGCATTAATAAGATTTATGCAGGTTGCATACATAAATGTTATTAATGCATACATGCTTGCATTGAATTGTGCATTGAATGAATTGTGCATTGTGAAATGCATGTTTGCATTTCTATGTATTTGTGGATATTTGCATGTTACTGACTTTAAAATTCAAGCCATGTATACATTATATTTCACCCTGAAGAAAATAGAACTGTTTCATATCTTTTAAATCCTATCGAAATTATTTCAGATAAATAATGTTGTCCTTATCGAATAAAAAGAGATGTTATTTACTTAATTTCTAAATATATATTTGAAAGAGGCTTGTTATCACTGAAAGAAAAATAATTATTGAAAATCGTTTTCTTTATTCTTAAGTTTTATTTCTTCCAATGAATTTGGTTTTCTTAGTTGGAGAAAGACAGAACGGAAATTTAAAAGAAACAGAAAGGGAAAAGAAGAAAGAAAACTGCAATATAAAGAAAAGAATTTTCAATAATTCTTCTTCTTGCGGTAAAAATGGGAATTTTATTTAGCAAATGATTTTTTTTGTACTGCAATCAATTAAACAATGAAGATATGTAACATAAATATCATTTTTTGCATAAAACAACAGCGAATTTCGAGTCCAATTGTGTTATTTATGAGTGAAAGTGTAACGTTAACTTTAAAAAGAATGTTATGGGTTTCATCCTCTAACCATGCCCTAACCAGAAAAATTCAAAAAACTATAGATCAATAATGCTTAAACAAAGAAATCCTCATCGGTGTCAGGGTGGTTGCTGAAGCTTCTTCTTCGTATCAGATAAAATTGTGGTCCAATTTCCTGTAATATTCAACAATTATTCCTATTTAGTGGAATATTTTTTATTCAATCGTTCCCATTTGTGGAGTTAAATACTCTTACTCCTTCAACAACTTTAATATGAATCATTAAATTGTAAGTAAAAAAAGAATAGTTTTATACCTAATATTCTACTATTAGTTGGAACAAAACGGAGCAATTTCAAATGCCGACACAAGAAATTAAAATTCGAAATACAGAATCGCTTTGGATTTACAAATTCTTTCTTTAGAAATGTTTGTAATGAAATAAAGGTTTAGTGATCATTTAGATAAATTTTTAAAAATATTCAGCAACAAATTTTCCGATTTGCACATAATGACAATGTATTTTTTAAAACCAATTCAAAACCCAAGTTTTAAAGAAAAAAAAATTTTGGAAGAACAATAAAAAAATATCAATGCAGGACGCGCGTAACCAGATTCAAGAAAGAATTTCTTACGCATCACATTTAGGACCAAGAATGATCAAAATTCAATCCATTGACAGTGGAAATAATTGAAATGCAAATGGATACATCAGTCAAAAAAATATGTATATTAGTATATATATGTATAAATATGCATATGTACGTGTTATTTTGATACAGGATGAAAGTAGTGATGAGAAAGTGGACAAATATGGTAAATTGTTTAAGTAATTCATTAAGAGTTATTTTTAGTAATAGCGAGATCCTATTGTGAATAAATTGTTTTTTGAATATTTAAAGAATCTTTTAGACTTTTTATCTTCTTGCAACTTACATCATGCACCTATATCATTTAACAGTAATAAGAAACCAATTTTAATGGATAATATATTTTGCATTCAACATATCAACAGCTACACAGTAATAAAATATCACTACTTCTACAATTTACTGTGAGAGGCGTAATGGACCTGTCGAGTATTTGAGGATGCAATGACACGCTCACCCATTATACATCTTATTGACATATAATACCCAGGTATATGAAAGAAGCAAATAGTCTTCCTCCTATTACACTTCAAGTCAACATCTGGCATTTAATGCCACAATTTCGGACCTCACAGATGCCCATTCCAACGTAATAAGAAGCGTCATCCAAACAGAAGTTTCTGTACAATTCCATTTCTTATAAATTCAGGGATAAAAGATTATAGACACAATTCGGTTCTAAATGGCGACCGAAAAGTGCCATGAAAAAATTTCGCCGAATTATAAAAATATACTTAAGTGCATTATTATTTATTATGAAAAGTTTTGAACGTGCAAATTACATACTATATAGTTTGACGACTAAAATTGCCAAATTGGTGAAATTTTTTCTTGTCGCTTTTTAGCCCCCATTAAAACCGACAAGCACCAGATTATAACATTTGTAGATGTCAGGATATATTTTCACAAATTGAATGACTCCGGAACAACATGCACATTTATTTAAGAATTATAAAAAGAAAGACTTTTTGTAAATACATGAAAGTTTTTATTTCTAATACATATAGTAATGATTCTTTTGTTCATTATTTAACTGTGTTATGTGAAGACAAAAAGATGTAAGATTTAATAATAAATTTGGTAAATATTTTTATAAATTATCTTCTATTCACTTGAATCACTTTCTTTTAAAACTTGCTCTGGCTAAAGAGCCAGGTGTTGATTTCAGATTTTAATTTTTTTTTTCAGGAAAAAGGTTTTTGCAACAAAAACAAAATTACTGTTCTTAACAAATAAATTAGATTATATTTTCCAAAATGTATTCTTATGTTCTCCAAAGAAATTTTCAATTTTAAATAAAGCAAAAACAAGAATTAATAAATTATAAAATCTTGAAATAAAACTAAAAAAAATGTTCATTTCCATTTAAAAGTGTCATTATTATTTTAGTCATGAATTTTACTTTGTGGATATGAGTTATAACTCATTTTATTGAAAATATGTAAAAATTTCATTTATCAAAAATTCAATAATACAAAATATATAAAATGTTTGAAATTCAGTTTCAAAACTCTGTATTATTTCAAATAAAAGCACTCAAATTTTATTTTGCAACATGTTGCGAATTTGATTTGCATTTGTATACTAAATATAGAATACTCAAACGCTTCGACGCTCATAGGCCATTGCCTTACTGTAGTCTCAAATTAAAAGATATTGACGTTAGTGAATTGAACTAGCAATTAAATTTTCTGCACCGATAGAAATTGACATTCCCTAGAAGCATTAACGGAAATTATTTCACTTGTCCATCCAGGATTAATCCTATTTACAGTAATAGAAAATGAATCAAGCTATTTCAATCTCTTTAAACCTCGCTCTTTAAGGAATCAAGCAGGAAATGAAATGCGCTTAACTCCAAAGTGTTGTGGCGCCTCGCTTGTACAATGTATGTTGAAATTTTAAGACAAGATTACAACATAGTTTGATGGGTTATTATCAGTTTTAAAATGGATGAAGAATTAATTTGAAACTCGTCTATCATGAAAATGCATGAAAAGTTTGAGACTCAGCGTTGTCTGAACTGATGCATGAATTTTGAAATTTGATTTATTGGCTAATTATGATTTGAATTGATTATTAAAGTCATTTTTTGACATTGAAGTTTGAGTAATTCATTTATCCTGTGATCAGTAAAATAATTTTTAGTATTAAAATTTGAGTGATTGATTGATGCTTAGTTGAAATGGTTATTAAATTGATTGACGATTGAATTGATTGATTTTGTTTAATTGATAGAAGGTAAATTCATAAAATTTTCTTTCTAGACACGAGGAGAAATCGAATTTATAATTCATCGAATTGGTCTTAGAGTAGTAACTTAAGCTTTAGATTGAGGATATATTTAATTTACTAATTGGTTTTAAAAACAAGGATCTTGGCAACAATTCTCATCCACCCATTGGACTGTTACTTTTTCCTTCGACTCTTTCCTTTCAATAAATCTCTCTGTTCTACATAGTTCGATATAATTAGGTTGTAAAACTCTCAGGAGATAGAAAAATTAGATAAATTAATCCTATCATGGCACTAAATTCCATAATTAAGGGCATAACATTTATATGAATACGTAAATAAAGGTTAAAATTCAATAAACTCAGAATTTGAATTTTCAATGAAAAGTTTATACTTACTTCATAAAAATCAGATATACAAATAATATAGAAAAGACAAATTATAAATGGTTACAATTGAGTAATTAGTCGAGTGTTTAATTATCCTGCTATCTTTGATAGAATTTGATAAATGCAGCATATGTTATGAAATCCTTAATTTAATGTCAACAATTAAAAATGTATTAATTGATGGAAAAACTAAATGCTTTTAACAATAACAATACTGATTTCTATACTTATAATAAAGCACAATGTGCGTGTGCTGTGCGTGTGTGTGTGTGTGCGCGCGAGCGTGTGTGTATACGTGTGTGTGTGTGTGTGTGTGTGTGTGTGTGTGTGTGTGTGTGTGTGTTGCTTTAGTTTCTCAATAATAATTGACCTAGATTGTGAAAATGTTAATTGTTCCAATATTGTAATATTCAAAACTTGATAAATCGGTCAGATTTAAACGCAGACGGAAGAAGCGTTTATTTATTTATTTAAAAGGGAGTGTCACGAATATTTTTCAGATTATAACTCCTTAGGAACAAAGGATTGTCTAAAATTTAAACTTTATAATTTTTTGAAATATATTTGTAAACAGAAAAAAAATAAAAAATTATTATTGACAGCGTTTATATCCTTTTATAAAAACTAAAAGCTGAATTTTCCATTGAATCCGCGAAATTTTATTTGAATAATTCTGTGTGATATTATAAATTATGAAAATTATTCTCAGTGCAACTAAGACTTCAATGTCGAACGACTCTGCTTTCATTCACATATTTTTGTACAGACATGCTTGTATTCACTAAAATAATCTTTATATTAACTGCATTTTCAAAATTTCCACTTTAATTTAAAATTGGAATTTTACTGGCGATAATAGAAAATTACAGAGAGATGCGTAATACAATGAACAGAACTGCT
>JAPMOR010027229.1:250825-300316 GCA_026543865.1 Argiope aurantia
TGATATATGTTATGATACTTTTCAAAGGGGTTTATTCGTTTTAAATTAATTACAGTGATATTTTTTCGTGATTATGAAAATAATAAATAAATGAAAAGGTTAATATTAAGTTTTTAAAACAGTTTAATGTCATTAACTAAGCAGTTAGAAATGGACAAATAACTTTTTTCTTTTTGTCTTATATATCATACTTCAATTTGTCTAATAGAATATTATGATTCAGGTGTGTCAAAAAACTTATTATATATCAACTTTCTTCCATTTTTCATGAATATTTCCCAACATTTTCAAATAATACTCTTTTGCTTATTTATTTCACCTTAAGATTAAAATTTCCAAAAGAGATATAAATATTTTACAGACATATTCAATTTAATGCTCTATCATACTAACAGATTTCATAACTGTATCACCATGTTTCTGATTAAATACTATTCGATTTATTTTTTCATACTACATAATAAATAAATGCTAAATAATTACACAAAAGTAAAATCAAATTACAGTATGCTCATCTTTATAATGAATTTTTTTATTTATTCGTGAACTAAATTCTTAACCTCGCATCTCGTAAAAGCAATTTAGTTAAGTGAATATCGCTATTTTCACTTTCCTTATTAAAAATATTAGTGTTACTTAAGAGCTCAATGCTAGAAAATCGCATACAATTTAATCTACAATCTTCCGAAATACCAAAGGATACATCATTATATAAGAACGTGACTTACAAAATCTAATTTTCTTTTAATTTGCACTTACTTAAATAAAGCATATAGTTCCAAGTTAAATATTTTTTAAGTTTGAGAAACATGCAAATGATTCTCCTCACAGCCTAAATGTTAAAAACAAATTAAAAAGCGAATATATTAGCTCTTATCATTACAGCATTTCACTTTGCTCTTACTTAACTAGAATCGTTGCATATTTTATAGCTCTTTTTCAAAGAATGTACGATATAACCTTTCATTTCAATTTATACGAGGTTTCTGGAAAATGCAATTATTTTCCTTTCAAATTTCCTAACTCTAAATCTTTATTAAATCTCTATTACTCAATAGAGAGAAAAGGGAATTGCTTTTTTAAATTAGATTAGATTAATTTTATACCGCTCTTGAAAGATAATTAAACTTCCACTTGATTACTTTAGATCTCCGAAAATAGTTTCCTATTAAGAATTCAACAAATGGATCCATTTGGACACTAATGCATTGACAATTTCTATGACTATTTTAATAAATTAATTATAAATAAATTATTTACCAAGCATAGTACAATAAATTGCCAGAATCATTATTAGCCCACGCGAAATTACCTTTACTGTGCAACAACTAATATTCTTGTTGTATAAAAATATTCAACCATGAGCCATATCGGATACGTTAAATAAACTATATCGTATGATCCAATAAGACAGGTATTTCCTACATTTTAACTGTGACGTTTATTTCTTATGTTAAAATTAAATAAAAATTACGCACGTTGCTATTTGTGCATTACATAATCCATCGTTTTAAACAGCCACTATAGATTTTGCGAAAAATTTCTGTGCACACATAGCATAACTTCGAGATGAATAGATTTGCTGTCAAAAATTAATGCGATGATATTCTAACCCAAATAGTGTTTTACAAAAAAAAAAAAAAAAAAAAAAAAAAAAAAAAAAAAATCTACTTCATTTTTTTTTGAGTCTTTATTTATTTTCTTGCAACTTTTACATTTGACGTATCGATCGATAAACTGTTCCAGCTGTTTAATAAATTATCATCTGATAATCGACACAAATGCCACTGCATCTAACCTCCTCGGGCTTATTGCCATTGTTACAAACAGTCTCGAATAGTTTGAGTAGTTTCGATCGAAAAATGTATATTTATTACCTTATGAATCACATCTGCTCCTTATAGGAAATCAATATTGATACATCTTATCTGTTTGTATAGTATGGGCCATAACAAAAACGCCACTTTACTTTCTTAATAAACATTTAAATTATATGCTATGTGAACTAGCTCTTTTTTCAGAAAGCCGTTTGAGGGCCTAATAAGAAAAATATTTGTTGCCACTAATTTTCAGTTATGAACAAATAATTTTCTGCAAAAGAAACGTCTGATATAATACTCTTTCAGATATTATTATAGATAACATCTAATGTTTCTCCTGAACTCAATTGTACTATAAGAAATTTGTTGTCCATCTGATTATAATTTTGATTTTGAAATGAAAAATTGTTTGCGTTTAGGTATAGTTTTCGATAATTAATTTTAAGTCAATAAAGTGAACGCTGGTGTCCAAATGCATGTTTTTACCTCTGTATAAAATAGGATACCTATTACAGTTGTTGCAAAGTTCGTGTATTGATAGCTTGTTTTAAATATTCTAAAACAGATTTTTTTTTTCAACCCATGTATTGAACCCACATGTTACTACTTTTGAGGTAAAAAAGGATTAAAATCCACATAAATTCTTATGTGCTTAGTTAAATTATTCCTTTCTTTCATTATCATATGCACATAATGCAGTTTCGGATTCAGAGTTTAAGACTAACTAAGCTACATCGACAAAAAAATTAAAAAATTGTATCTTCTTCAAATATGTTTATCAGTGACTTATTCAGTTTGACATGTTTGATGATATTTTAAAAAAATATTTATAGAATTTGCATTTTAAATCTAATAAAAAATATTAATCAAAATAATTACCGTGAACGTAGTTAGATTTGGGAAATCCCCCTCAACAGAATGTGTTTAGATATACTTTTTAGTATGTGAAGCAAAATTGAGGGCTATAACTTTGTGTCTTACTTTGAATATCTTTTATTCTGATAAATGAATAATCTACAAAAACCTATTTCCAGTTTACAACCAACAATCCCTTTTTCTAATGCATTTTTGAAAATTTTTAGAATAATATGCAGAGTATTTTCACTCCAAGTATCTAATATCCACGTAGGTTCATTTTTTGGCATGATGATGTAGATTTCCCTAATCCCTTTCATCATTTTTATCACAAAGTGGGCATGAAATCTACAATTGTCTCATTTTATCAAGACAATCACAAAGCAAAAATTCATGTAGAGGGAATTTATTAATTATTTTCCAATTCGTCTAAATGGATAAAAAAAATGTGAATTGATACCTTGAGAGAAATATGTCGTCGGAATATTTAACATTTATATTTTAACCATTTCAATTTATTTTTGACTGGCAAATTTAAATATTACTTTAACTTATGAAAAAATTGTCTTCATACTCATTATTTCAAACGTATTAGAAACAATATGAATGCATCAAACAAGTATTGCTAGAAAAGCTGGAAAAATATTTTTAAATATAAAAAATTGAAGGTGTTAACAATTTTTTATCTTTCTATTTCTTATTTATATTTTTATTGTATCTTTCAAAGGTATTTATTTTATGTGATAAATATTGAAGTAGGCAGGATTCGCAGGAGTTTCTTTTGGAAATATTTTGTATCGAAATTTGTGACAACGAATTGTCGAATAGTTCGAAATTGATACCGGAAAGTTCAAAGATACACGTTAAAGGTTTTAACAAATTACCTTACTTAGCGTTATCTTCAAGCCACTACGGGGAATGATCCTTTAATGGCTGTCAGCATTAATCATATTTCGTAAAATAATATTGCAAAATTAACTACTAGTAGTTAATAATTTTTACATTTTTATTCTGTTAACATGATATTTAAATTCAAATTATACCGTGTAATGCAAGAACATATTTTATAAACATTATTTATAACTTTTTTCTACCAAAATTCCATGTGTATGAATAATTTTAAAAAAAACTAAAGAACATGGTACAGAATTTTCACCAATCTTTGCCAAATCACGCCAAATAGTAGAAAACTTGCTAACTATTAACCTAAGAATACATATTTGACAGTTTATAGTCATAAACATATTTGGCAGTTTATCGCCTTTAAAATATTATACTTTGGTTATTGTATCATATTCTTTAGATTTGCTAAATTATTCAATTCAAATATTCTTTCTTGAAGTAGCATGAAACATGTGGAAAGAAATTTAAATGGAATTTGTTTTAAATTGTTTGTAATTTATATTGCAAATGTTTAGAAAGCATCAATATTACATTTATTAATATTAAAAATGGTTGTTTACTTATCAAAATTAAAATTAAAAAATTCTATGTTTTTTTTGTTTGTTTGTTTGTTTTTCATTCAATTAATAACGTTAAAAATAATTTACAGTTTTCTAAAAGTACTTCATGAAATAAATATATATTCCTGCTATTGATTAAGCATTTTTCACTTTTAATTATTAATAAATTTATCTATTAAATAATGTGAAATAAAACTTAAACTTTGTTAACAATTTAAAAGTACATTTTTCACAGAAAGATACACTACATAATACGAAATTAGGTAGTGATCAGCTTGGAAGATTCTTTGTTTAAAAAAAACAGATGTTATCGAATTGCCAATATGCCGGTAGCCTGAATAAAAAGAAAGAACTTAATAAAAAATCATATATTTTGAAAAAAAAGCATTTATTTTCATCTTTTTCAGTTTCCATGAAAACATTTTAGAATATTATTTATATTATTTGTTTCATTTACAGGTTCAAAGCTCATCAGAAATAGATAATTTATTGTTTTATGATTGCATTTTATAGCTAAATGCATAAATAATTGGTCTAAATTCTATAACAATGCTTCATGTTATAAGAAAAATTATGATGTTGAAAAGAGCTGATTTTAGATTCGGTTAGAAATATTCAAAATAAAAAGTCAAAATCTTCACCACTAAAAGTATATTTTTTCAAAATACGAACAACAAAAAAATGAAACAAAAAAATTTTCTTAAACTCATAATAAATTATGCAACATGAAATTTTTTGGCATTCTTTTGCAAAATTCTTTAGAATTCTATTAGAATAGAAAATAAATTCTTTTTTAAATTATACTTCTAACTTAATAAAATGATAATCAATCTTTCAGGCTTTTAAAATAAATATTGCTTATTTTATTGAATGTTACTTTTTCGCTATCAATTTAATAAAACATAAGAAACAAATAATAATACAAAAGATAGAAATATTGTATCAGAAGTTCGTAAAAGAAGATGTATTATAATGTTTAAAATTTTATTATGCATATTTTAAGAAGTAAAACACTTTTAATCCGCTAAAATATACTAGATAAAAGCTGAGTCAGTGTAAAATCTCCTGCATAAAATATTATCTTAAAATGGATATTTTCTTACCCTTTCTATATAACCAATGTTAACCAAGATTTATTTAGTTTAATTTTATCGACATCACTGAAAGTTAAAAAAGAAAGTTGGAATTTAAATATAGAAGTTTCTTTGATTTTGTATTTTTTTTATATTTAGACAGAAATCAAATCATTATCATTTGAAAAAATGTCATAAAATAAAAACGTTTAAATCTCACGAAATGTTTCTAAATATTTTCCATTATTCTTATTCCAACTCTTCCAGGTTTTTATTCCACATCAATTTTTTTAATCGGTATCTCAATAATTTCCAACTGTAATAATTCTGAATAATTTATTTAACTTTAAAGAACAATAATTCATAGCAATACAATTTTGACAAAACTAAATTTTTCTTCTGTAGATATTTCTTCTTCTAAATACACATAATCTAAGTTTTATTTATATTTTTTTTTATTCTTATTACTAAAGGCAATGCTCAAAATTAAACTTCATCTAATGTGCGTGGTGCTATTAATCCTGTGTACAACTAGAGGTACAATTCCTCAAGGAAAATCTCATCCAACTAATAATAAATAAAACCTTATCTAATAGGCTGTAAATATTTCATTATGGTGCAATTCTATCGTAATTTAGGTAATCTCATGATAAATCAACAGTTTTAACGTCAGGCTGGATGTGTTCATGTTTAGGTACTACATGTGTGTTTACTTCACATTGGGTGCGAGCAACTTTACAAGCATCCAATATCAAGTTAGATAATTAATAGGCATTTAATTAAAACAAAGGTCAGGGATTTAAGCTATAAATATTCTTTTTCTTTCATTTTCTACATATGGTAATGACAAATAAATGTCTAACTATTTTAATTTTAAAAACAGAAAGCTAGGTTTAATCACCAAAATCAATTATATTTCCATATTAAATTCTGAAATTACTACATTTATGATAAATAATTTTTTTTGAGAAAAATGGCTTTCTTTAACCTAAGAATATTATTGTAGGTGATGTGCTTATGGATGAAATGATATTTTCAGGGGCAGTGCACTAATGGCGACTTGCTGATTCTCGTGTCATCGATGCAGGTGAGCAGCATCAGCGTCTGAAAGTATTGTTTCGAATCTGTAATGTTGCTTTCCAGCCCAGTTGGTTCCCTTGTAGTAAAGACAGTTTTATGATCAGGTCTGTTGGATGTTGATCGAATGACAGATTTGGCGGCAAAATTCGCGACTTTGGCGAGAAATTGGATAATACTAGAATGTTCAGGAATTTTGGCATTAGGACCAATAGGTGGTAAGTTATGCTTGATTGTTCAAGCATCTTCTTTTCCCTGCTTTGGAAGCTATAAAAGGCCGGCTATCGAAGCCGAAGTCAATCGTATAGTTAATCAACGGCGAATTAGTTGAATCAGGCCAGAGAAGCGCAAGCGTTGAGCGGAATTTAAACAATTAGTGGATTGAGAATTGATACTATGTGCCGAGTTTTGGGGACTAATAATGAAGCATAATTGAATCGTGTGTGGAGTATCCAGTCGTATAATAATGAGTGGGCAGTTTGGTACAGCAAAAGCGAGGAGGCAATGGAGAATAGTTGAAGATACCTTACTAAATAGTTAAGTAGATTATCTCCTCCAACTGAATTCTGTCTGGTCGCTTTGTGTGTTGTGGTTGTTTTTCACTACCGATTTCTACTTTTGGGCTGCTATTTGTTGTAAGTACTGTTGCAGATTGCTTGTGCATATTTCTGCTGTGTTTTGTCGTCTTCGTGTTAATAAACGACGTTATTTGTGATTGAGGCTTCGAATTATAGAGGTTTGTTGGCTGTGTCCATACACCCACTACAGCGAACCCCTCTATTTTAACGGAATAATTTCCGTAACAGTATTAAGTGGGTATTTAGAAATATGCATGTATTTTGGAGTCATAATAATTAATTTTAATTTCACTCTAAAATTTGACTGTTTTCTTTCAAATATGAGATTAAATTAAGATATGAAATTTGATGGAACATAATTTAAAATTTTTGAAATTCCTTTGGCAATAACAAATTTAAGGAAACAAATAAAATTAAAAAAATATTGTGTTTTACAGACATTATTATTTTATATTAAATATTATTACTTTATTTCTGATGTTTATTAAAACTAGGAATTGCAGTTAATCTATAACTTTTCAGTAAAATTTTATCTATTCTTGAAATAATATTTTTTCAATAACTTTTAAGCTATTGACTTCGAAATTTCGTTAGTTGTAAGGAGTTATTTAAAATTCCTCGATAATTAAAAAAACATCTTTTAAACTCACGAACCAATCGTGATTGAAAAGTTGAATTTTAATTTGAAATATGAGCTTTAATATCTTCACTGAAATCTCAATAAATATTTACCTCCAGAGAAGAAGTTCAAATTCAAAGGAAATCACTCAAAGTAAGACATTAGAAAACAAAAATATTAAGCTCCCTTCAAAATGCTGAAAACTTTCTCAAAACTACATTTCATTTCCTAATCTCAAGTACAAAAAGTACAATCCTAGAAAAAAGACAAGAGAATTGAGAAAAATCCTTTGCAGAAAAAGATTTAATTTGATAGCAAATACAAATAATGTTTTTATTTCTAGGAACAATATCGGTACATAATCTTTTTCTTTAACTCTCTATTATAATGATTAAAAATGGGTTTCTTAAAGGATATTTCAAATATTTTTCAGCTATAAAACATATAAAAAATCAGATTATTCAATTAAATTATTAAAGAATTATCAGCTTAAAGGAAATCAAACTATGAAAATTTCCTTATATTAAAAAGTTTCAGCTATAAAATTTGGAGTCGAGTAATTAAGTTAGAATGGTAAAAAAATAATCATTAATTTAAAGGAAATCAAATTATTAAAATTACGTTTCGTCTAGGTAATATAATATTTTTAATAACTTTGAAATCCATTATATATTGATTGTCTAAAAATATCTATATTTAATAGGCATACTTTTAAATCTACATATATTCCTTGTCTATGAAATTTCGCCATTTAAAAGTGAAATGTATGAATTCATATAATTTCATCATTGCGGTGACGGAATTTAAAGGTCATATATAAATAAGATTACAATGAGTAGATTTGGTAAATGATATAATTGTATGAGTAGATTTAGTATTTCTTTTATATGCAGTTTACTTCAAATTACATATTTCTTACATTTTTTTATATAATATTGCGTTTATAAGTTAAAAATATATAAGAAATTTAACGAATAATATTCAAAATAAATGCATATGTGAAAAATAAAATTACATATAGTATTATTTAATAAGACTTATAATTTAGAAACCGATTCACAGAATCTTCAGTAAAAAGTAATTTTATCAAAATTTTAAATAATGTGAAAAAAAATTAAGAAGAAGGAAAGGATGGATCAATTAATATTGAGTATTTTATCTTAAATTTATTACTTAGAATGGGGACTTGTAATTTATGTATTTGTAAAAGAATAAGATTCTCATAAAACCTTTTGAAAGATTTCAAATATTTTTTTGTATATTATTAAATTTTATTTGTAGAAATAAAATTCATTAATAATAATGAAATTAAATAATCAACTAATAATCATTTAATAAATGATTATCAACTCATCCTTTCCCAGATAAGTTTGAATATTCTATATAACAGGAAATTATATAAGTTAAGGCAAGTTAAAGAAAATTTAATTAACCTTTCTAAGATTTCTGTGCATTAAAATTATTAAAAAAGGTAACCATGCATGAAACACATGAGCTTATCCATGCTCAATTATAAACTACTTTTTAAAAATTAGCATTTCTGAATTTAAGTTCATCAGAAAAGAATGAGAAGATTTTCCCTCCTCAAGAGGGAAAAGGAAAAGTTAATTTTATTTCCATAATTGTTTTTCCTGAAGATAGTTAGCATGCTTGCTATTTTGAACTCCTTCAATTGCGAAAACGAAATCTTTTCCTTACTAACGGAAATTATTTCCTTCCATGATAAATTTTCTTCTTAATGAATTAAATAATCTTTAAGAGGAATGAAAAGTTAAAAAAATAGTGCATGTTTATCTTTTTAATAAATTCATAATCTTGAACAAAACGCTTTTAACATCAGAAATTCTAAAAGTATATTTAATTATATTTAAAGTTTCTATAAACACTTGAAGTCTTCTAAGAACGCATATGAATATAATTTTCATACTCCTTTGTTCAATCTTTTCTAAAATTAGTTAACACAGTTCTTTTTTTTAATACAAAAAAAAATGTTGCTTATGGAATTATCACACAGCTTCATGTTAACATCATAAAAATAAAACTTATTTTTATTAATTATAGAATATTCAGGATTATTTAAAAAAATATTCAAGATCATCAAATGTCATTTAAGATCAATACATCAAAATCCAAATTTACTTTGTGTTTATTCTTGTGTCAATTTTAGAAAGTTGTAACGAAATGTTTGTGAAAGAAAATCTTACGAAAAATATCCCTGCGAAGATTCTTTCTTGAAAAAGTTAAAAAATATAAATTTTAAATAAAACAGTAAATTATACAAATTCTTTTCCAAGTAAATGAAATACAGTTTATAAAAATGCTTATCAATTATTTATTTTTAATTCTCATATAATCTTGCTCATTAAATGGGAACTAGAGAGAAATAATATACATATCGCAGACACCAAGATGAGTTACAAATAAGGTAAATTAAATAAATTTCATGGTTTTCTGTAGGTAAATAAATGTTTGAAATTTAAATTTAACAAAATATTTTTTCCGAAAAATTAGATTTTTTTGTATAATATTTTTATTTCAAGCATGATAAAACAAGATAATTGCATTTAATTGATTAAGAGGTTATGAGCAGTTACTTAAAATAATTCTTTGGTAGATGTACCTGAATAATATATTTTAATGGGAGGAGGGGGTTAAAAAATAGTATGAACAAAAAATTTGTAAAAATTCTTCAATTCCTCTAAAATTATTATTTAGTTTAATGGAGTTTAAAAATTGTGGTTCATTTTTTGATCTAAATTGTTTTAGATGTATCGAATTTATGTTTTAGATGTATTTTTCTAATCTATTGGAATCAAAATTCAACACAAAGCTACAATCCGACAGATGGCGCTGGTCGAACGACTTAGTTCTAAATATGCAAATGAGTCAGGCGAGTATAAATACTTGCGCTCTTGATTCGGAACTAGTTATCCGTTGCATGCCATGTAAGTGAACAAGGATGCTGAGAGGGAAAGAAAAGGCTTAATTGGTGAAATTGTTTTACCTGAACCTGGAATCAACGACAGCTACACTGCGTAAATTGAGAAAAAGATGAAAACTGGGAAAGGGTCTTTAATAGTAACTGGGTCGCTGGAGGATATTGTAAGATCGAACGATCAAGTCGAAGGCAGACACGTTCGGCGACTAGCAGTGCACGGGAAGCTGGTAGAAGGCAAGTTTCCATGGCCTCCTGAGTCACCCGATCTGACATCAGCATACCAGCAATCTATGGGGAAATTTAAAATCCTGGGTGTATCGATCCCGTTCATCCAATCTGTTGGAATTGAAAGATGCAATCCACCGAGAGCTGTCATGTATGCAGCCGGAGTTGCCGCACTCTCCCGTTGCTGGATTTGTGACACGCTTGCAATGTGTTTATCACCTATGGTGGCGGACATGTGAAACATATATTGCTATAATAAATGATTTGGTAGCATTATTTTTATTATTCGCGTGTCTTTACTTTCACTTATGTACAAAACACCACCTATCGGATGTTTTTTAAGTAATGTTTTTTTTTCCCTTATCTTAAAAAAATTTGTGACTTATCGATACAAAATCTGCTAGCCGTTTTTTATTTAGCTTATTTTTCCGGGTTTTATAAATTTTTAAAGTTTTTACGGATTTTTTGCCCAGTATCCTGTATCATCCTTATCATGTCACATAAAATTATGAACCTTAACCTGGACCACAAATGCCTTTTATGGAATTGATGAACAAAAGTTTTGAAATATTGATGTTTTGAGTAAATTTAATAAATTTTACAGAATTTTTCTTGTGAACCCTGCCGACATTTTTATAAGGAGGTGGCTTAATAGTGTAATTGATTAATACATTCAAAAACGGAGTTTCCCTGCATGAAAAAATACAGACCAATAAACGATTCACATTTTGACACATTTTCTTTAAAATTTGATAACTATCCACATTTTAGATGTTAAATCTGTGTACCAAATCTTATCTATCTAGCGCTTACATTCTATAGTTATCTAATTAATTTATACTCGAACAACAACACGGACTTTATTAGAGAGGATTTTGTTCAAAATTTAGTCTTAAGTCCGCATACCAAATTTCACACATCGAGCTCAAAGCGTTCGTGAGTTGTCATGTTCACAGGCAGACAGATACGAGCATAATGAAACGTTCATCAAACGTCAAATGTACTTTGTCAAACTGTCGAGTTCAAATTTTTAATGAAAATTTCAATACTTTTTCTAAAGTAAAATTGAATCCTCTAAAGTGAGAAATGCTCTTTCTAAACAATTAAATCCTTCAAGCGAATAAATGAATTTGTATTTAAAAAAGAATAAATTCCCATCCAATTTCCTATTATTTAAATACTAAGATGATTTTGCTTATCACTTAAATATATGTAACTTTTGCCGTAAATTAGATCATACTATTACAGCATTTTTTTTTATCTCGTACTTTTATATATGTTGAAACAATTGGGATTAATTGTTCAATGCCTTAAAAAAAATTTTACTGAAGTGGAACATACTTTCAGAACAGTTGTTATACTTAAATGTATTTTATATTTTTTATACTTTTTTCTCTTGAAACTACAAATCTGCGAAAACATATAAAGTAATTATCTTCGCGTCATCTTCACTATAACTTTATTTAAATATAAGAAAATTTAGTTCTTATAGGACAATTAGGGCTTAATTACATATGTTTAATTTGCATAACTAAAACTTAATGGAATTTTGTCACCAGGAAATCAAGATAAAAATAAAGAAAAATCTGCTTTACACGTGAGACGATGAAAATAAAATTAATTAGTCTAACATTACCCTATAAAGACTTCTTAACAGAAAGAAAACAGAGGTAAGATTTCTAACAAGGCAAGAGTAATTTTAATTATAAAAAATGGCGAAATGGCATCAAATAAAATCTTTACTTACCGTACTAAACCATGAAATTACATCTAAACATTGAGAAAATTATCTTTAATCAAATTTAATTGCTAAAAATGTTAAAGGTTGATAAATTATATTTTATTCAGATAAGGCTTCCTATGATATAAATTATTTCGCAATCGTAAATGCGTCTGTACTTTTAAAAATAAGACATATAAATTACAGAAATTAATGCTTTTTTTGTAAATTATCTTGTTTATAAAATTAAAGCAGTATTATCGACTGTAAATTCTGGGAATTCAACGATAAATTTAAATATTTAAATTATGGTTATCTTGTTTCATTTCGAAGACTGTTTAGAAGATAAGCATGTATTTAAAAATATCTATAATGTTTGTATCAGTGTGTTAGTTAATGTTTTTGCTATAGATTACTATCTTACAAATGTGTATACATTTGATTAAAGGGATAAACACCCACATGCAAATGCGTATCTAATATGATTAAAAGTACGCATTTTTAATCATTTTATATCTGAAATATAGGCTCAATAAGATAAAAATAAATTCTCCAAGTAATATTATTATTCAAAACAACTTTAATAAGTTTTTGAATGAATATTCGAAAAATATGAATCAGAACAAAGTCTTTTAATTGAAAATTGTTCCTTAAAAACACAAAAAAAGTTTTTTATACCTTATTGTGACTATGGTATATTATTTTCATTGTTATCTAATTGTATTTCAAATAGAGAAAATTTTAAATTGTTAGACGAAAGTCGATTGAAAAGTTTTGTATTCAAGATTGGTGAATTTCTTGCTAGCCAAAAAAAAATCGATTAAAAAATCGATTATATGCATGTTCGTGGATTCCATTAAACATTACGCCATTGGACGGGCATTCTTTCTTGAATACTGTGTGAATATTTTTTAAAGAAATTCATCGATCCATAATTCATATAAACTCTCCCAGTTTTCAGTAATCCTTTTAAAATACTAAAGTAAGAATATAATGATTTAAATGATATTTTCTCGAATACAATCAGTGTTTAGTTCTAAACTCTTTTCATTTTGTTTTATAATATTATTTAAGATATTATGTTTGTATTGCTCTCATCTTAATATCAAATCAATATACAATTTTATGAAATGAATTATATATTCAAATGATTGAAGTTTCCAAATGCCTTTTTTAAAGAAATATGTAGACTGCAATAAGAATTTAGAATTTATTGATGTATAATAACACTTAAAATGTTGTATGAAAAATGCCCATACCAAAAATTTATATAGTGATCTTTTGAACACATCTTTTCGTGATAGGATCCATAAATCTAAATTTAAAATTTTGGAACTAAATGGTGATGTACGAAATATCATCGAGTGGCATAGATATAGAGAATGTTTTAAATGATATTAAATAACTGCAATATTTTTTCTTTTGTAAAATAAATCCTAATGTTAAATTTTTGTTTCTTTCCAGTTTCGCATCTTTTTATCTAAGCTGCCACTCAAGCAGCATTATTGTTCACTAGTTTAAAAATCCAGTTACACCACTCCTTAATAACCTAGCACTGGAGAAAAAAGTTGCTGTTGTTCAAATGCTAAATGTGTTTCAAGAGTTCTGCTTATTAATATTTTCATAATGAAATAAACTTTTGATTATTATGAAAAATGAATAAAAAAATACCAATTCTTATTTGGATGTTAATCGGAAGACATTAAATACTTCTTCCTATATTATGTAGAATTTTTTAAAAATTTCCATAAATATCTCTCTTAGAAATTTTTTAAAAACTGGTAAATTTTACAAGCAGCATCTTTTATATTTGCAAATTTTTCAGACCAATTATAACATATAATGCTTTTTACATATATCAAGAATGTAATTTTTTTCTAAAACATTTCGATATTGGGTAGAAGAATTTCCATTTTGAAACTCAAAACATTAATTATTTTTTAACAATAATCAATGCTAAAATAGACTCTTTCCAGTGTTATTAGTATTATTTACATATTTCATACAGATAAATTAGTTTAGGTTGTTAAAAAATAGGAGATATCCACCACTAAGTACTTGTGCTGAAATGATGCTGAAAGTGAACCCCAAATTTCGCCATATAATTGAATAAATTTTTAAATAGTTGAAAAATAATAATTTATCTCACTAATTATAACTCTTCAAAAATCATATTTTATATTCTTTCCCATAAAGACATTGTTTGTTGAAGTTTTGAATAGCTCTCTCCTTCAGTTAATAGCAGTTGTATAAGAAACTCAGATATTAAATTCATATGCCAAGACATGTGTAATCTTCCTTTCTCTATAAATTAATTATAAAAAAAACCAAAGATAAGTAATAAATTTAAAGTTTTTAATAAAAATCTAGAGGTTTTTGTATTTAATAGATATCATATTCCGTTTATTAATCAACATCACATTTGATATAATGCATAAAACAACTTTTAAAACCATTTCATATTGACTATATTTTACTAATACCAATGTCATTTTTTTACTAATTACTGCGATAATTAAAAGTAAACAGAGAATTAATGTAGACAAAAGAAAAAAATAGAATATCTGATAGGAAGCATTATCGCATTGTAATATTTTAAGCCTGATTCGCTTCTCTTATATAGTGCATATGTTTTCATTGTGTCAGCTGCTTCAATCTCTGCTTTAGGATTATTGCATCCCGTAATTTACAGAAAGAGAGTTGGTCTAAAAACTTTTATTATCTTATTTTTATATTGTCTCACCTTTATTTTTAAATCTGGTTTAAAAATTCGTAAAATTACATAATGTTGTTAAAACCATTATTTATTTTAATATCTGCTTTTATATAATATTATTTCATTTCTAAATCAAGTTTACAAATTCTTAAAATCTCATCAAAATAATACAAAATATTTCCATTAAAGTTGAAGCATAAATTTAAAAACAAGACTTAGAAATTAAATATTTTTCTGATATGAATGTAAATTTTTGAATTGAAAGTTATTTTGTGAAAACCAATTGCATGATTTAAAAAATTACTGAGGATTTTCAAAGCTAATAAATGAGTTGTTATGCAATAAATTTTGTAAAATGTTATTAAAATTTTTTAAAAATGCAAAAACAATTTTCATATTATTTTTTTTTTAATTTTTAAGAGGTAGAGGTTTAAAAATTATTCTTTTATAATATGCTTCCAAGTTATTCAAAAAAATATTAAAATTAAGATGAGCTTCTAATATAATAAAATTTTAAATTAATAATCTAAATGAATTTCACAACTCCTGCTGTGCCAAGTACCTCCTGCCCAGGAAATAACTATTTATACATTTGCTATTTATACAATTTCAAAGAAAAAGAAATGCAATGCTTATTTTGAAAAAAAAAAACATTAATGTAACTTTTCGATGCTGAACGAGAATTTATGCAATTGACACGTGACCAGATTTTCGAATGAGTTCCGTCAGACGATAGGAAAAGGTGTCATATTGATTTCGGATCAATGGATATTTAATAACTTTTGACAGGTTGGTGATAAAAAACATAAATATCTTAAAAATAAAAGCATTGAATTTTTAAGGAAAGTCAATGAATTTAAAACTCTTATTTCATTCTGACTCTGAAGCTTGAACTTCTCATGTGTTATGTATCTTACAGTGATTTATCATTTTTCAAGATAGCTTAGAGAATGAAAATATTTCTAAAATAACTGAATAAAATACCAGGAACTACTAACAAAGTTCTGCATTTTGATTACTTTTACTGAATTTTCACTTAACGTTCAAATTTATCTACTATTTGGATTTTCAGTAATGCTTTAAAAAAAAATTTTTTTTAAATACATGTGATTTAATTTGTCATATATGGTATAGTTCGATAGAATGATATTGCATGGATCTTTAGCAGGCTATCAAAATAAAGTTTCTATAACACAATGTGACTTGTAAATTTCCATCCCATTTAAAATCCATGTCATTATCAGCCATGTATAAAAAAAGATTGATTGTTGTATACGGTGATTATTCTTATCAAGGAATATTTCACGTCAAATTAAAAATCAATAATTTTGTATAGAAATAAATACGAAATAAATATTGTTATAAATCTATAATATAGTTACCTTGTACAATTATTTTCAAGAAAAAGATTTAGAATTATTTTCATGGATACTGAAATAATGCCAACTCTATAATTTCCGATCACGGCGGTTTAGCTATCATTTGGAGACAAAAATGAAGGTTCTAGAAAATACAAGAATTTCGACGATATCTTTATTAGGAGTTGATATAAGGTGATTCTTTTACAAATATCTTTGCCATTTCGAAGACTGTATATGAACTCAAGGGGCTAAAACTAGTTAGTCGAGTGAATTCTCTCTTTGGAATGTCAATTGCTGAACGTTCTTTATTGTTGCGCATTCTAAACCTGTTACTGTTTTGAGTTAACAACTTGTTATTTGTTTACGTTCTGAGCTTCAACAAATGTTGTTCTTTGAGAATAATTGAGGTTTCGAATTGAGAATAATTGAGGTTTCGACACCTGTGATATTAAGGGTCATTTTCCATTATCGAACTTCCGGGTCTTCTTTCGCCGTACATCCACCGGACGATTTTGATAATAGTATCATCATAATAAATTCATTTCACAATTCATGTGCAACAGCTTAATACTTAATGCAGAAATTTAGGACTGCTTTAATAACTTTCTCACAAATAACATGTTTGAAAAAGATTGTTGAAAAGATGAGTGGCATTTTCATATAATTCTCACTCACGTGCTTTTAGAATTTATCACAAATGGATTTATATGATTTTCTTATTTCCTTAAATATAATTAATCAAGTCATGATGAACTCTTTACAGCACAATGTCAGCTTTAAAACCCCAGAATGGCAGTTTCAATGAATGACAGTTTTCTTCCTGATTTCTCCTTGTCTTCAGACTTAGTAAGTCTTAATCCTGTTGTAGTAATTTGAAACGCTGGAAAGTCAGGCGTCATCTTCATTGTTTAATTTTGTTTAAAGATTTCGAAGGCTTCTTTCGAATAGTCCTGGTGTATCTTAAATTAGAAATCTACTGAAATAAATCGAAAAAAATTTATAAAAAGACTTTGTAGAGCTGCTAATTTTCTCTTATGTTTCAACAAAACCGGGTAAAAAATTTTAATGCTTCTCTACTTAATTATTCTTAATAATTAAGCATTGTTCATTCCAGATTGCAATCTAATAACATTCGACTGTCGCGAAGAATAATGTATAGTCAAAATTTAAGGAATCTAACAAAATATGAGACAAATTTTCATCTAACTTTACAACAATCTTGTAAATCAGATTAAATTAAACCTGTAATAGTGTGAGAGAAAAGTGGTTAATGATAATAATTATTAAGTGCTTAACCGCCAAAATATGTGTACAATAATGAAAAAAAATATAGATCTACTTTTAAACAGTTGATAATGATTAAGCTTAGTAATTATAACGGCAATAAGGTATCCTAATATTTACATAAATTGCTTTTAGCTCATTGAATAGTTGAATTAAATTACTACTCTCGACGTGTGGCGCCATCTATGAGATAATAGGAGGAAAACTCATTTTAAGATCTCATAATATTCCTAAAATAAACTTTTAAAAAATAAAAATGTAAAATAAAAAAATCTGCATTTTACATTGTAAATGACAATTATTTTTAAAACTTTTATAATTAGTTTACAATTTAAAAAAGTAAGAATTTTTACATACCTTATGATACAAACTGTAAAATTTTCTTTTTCAAATTACTTTCAAGACAGATTACAATATCAATTTAATTTTGCATTTTTCAAGCTTTTATATATATAAAAAAAAGGAAAACACGTACTTAACGTGAGGGAACGTTTATGTAACTTTTTGAAAAGCGGTGATATAAGTACTTAATTCACGATCAGAGTTTGTAATTTGACTTGAACCCTGTCACGAGATTTGGAAATGGGTCAAATTTGTTCTAAATCTGTGAATAGTTAATAACTTTTCAGAAATTAGTTAAAAAAATAAAAATCTCTAAAGGATTGAATGTTTAAAGCAAATCTATGAATTCAATATATCTATTTTACTATAAGTGATAAGTAAGACTTTATTCAAAGTATAAATTATAGGCCTGAGCACAACGATCACATTTGATTAACGAGTCGAAGGATTCCTTGTTCCCAGAATTCTTGTGGCCGTGACGAGACACAGTCCTTCATAGCGTCCTTTAGTTCGCCGTCCGAGTTTAAGCGCTTCCCTTTCAGATGTATTTTAAGGGACCAAACACATGAAAATCGCAGGGCGACATGTTCAGGCTGTAGGGAGAATGGTGGAGATGCTACCACTTGAACTAAGCCAGTTCCGCGTGTATGACCCTGGAGACGTGTGGATGCACGTTATAATTGAGCAGAACCTCGCCATCCATGAATAGCCCTGATCTTTTGTTCTTGATGGACCTGCGTAGTCTTTATAGTGTCTCGCAGTACACATCGGAGTTAATAGTTCTTCTGTGCTCGAGGAATTCAACAAGTAGCGGACCTTAGACGTCGAAAAGGACGGTGAGCAAGTACTTAACACCATAGCTTTGAACTTTTTAGGGGGAGGTGATGACGTTTGCTTCCACTGCATGCTATCCCGCTTTGTCTTTGTCTCGTAGTGATGGCATCAGCTCTCATCACCTGTGACGATCCGTTACAGGAAAGCGGGGTCTTCATGATATCGAAACACATGTTGAAATTCTAGCTCCATACGTAGTTCCTTGTGCAGGTCGGTCAGCTGCTTCGAAAGCCACTGCGAGCACTCCTTGCGATAACGCAACCTGTTGTGAACAATTGCCCACATTGTTTCAACGCTGACATCCATCTTCACCGCCAACATTCGCAACGTGACACGCCGATCACTTCTCATTAAGTCGTCCACCTTGTCAATGAGATCGGCCGTGATGACTGCATTTGTTTGGAATGGTCTCGAATTATCAACCACACTCACACGGGACTCCAATTTCTCGTAGACTTGTTTGACACACAGCATACAGTCTTCCCCGTATACGGTGACCATTCGGCGATGAATAGCGGCCGGTGTAACTCCTTCCGCTATCAGAAATCGAATAACGCCACGCTGCTCCTCAATCATGTCTTCACATGCACTGTCATCCTGTCATCACATGCACGCCATCCTCGCTTCACATGAACTGCCACGTCAATTGAAAGTCGCTCTTTATAAGAGCCTCTGCTCTCTCCTACATGTACTCCGATCTACGCCGAAGATTCCAATCGTATCCCTAGATTTCTCGCTACGTTCTCCCATAGCGGCATAGGCAAATATGTTAACGTTTACGTTGTTACGACGTTTTGTTCATTTTCATTTGAACACTTCTTGTGTGTGTGTGTGTGTGTGTGTGTGTGTGTGTGTGTGTGTGTGTGTGTGTGTGTGTGTGTGTGTGTGTGTGTGTGTGTGTATGATGATATTTTAAACTCTAATTGCAATTTAATTAATTTTCAGGGTTTTATCTTAATTTAGTCCATAGTAACTTCATTTTAAAATCTTTTATTGTTTCCTGATCTAAATCCACTTTCTGTTTAATTAATTCAACTGAAGCTGTCTAAAAATTACTGTTCCATCAGTTGCCCTTGCCAAGGTGAAAACGTGTATTCAATCGACACGTGACCGGAAATCCCATGTTTTATAAGACTAATGATCCTTTGTTTCGTCCTTTTCTGACTTCTGATTTTGTGCCGCTTTGTGGCGGACGTGTCTTTTCCGCGTCTCTGCTTGTAAATAAAATTGCCTTCCCGGGATGGATATTAAAGAGAATTAAAAATCCAAAGCAGTCTTCAAACCTGCATTCTGATTTAAACAAAATAAGCTTACATATATATATATATATATATATATATATATATATATATATATATATATTCTTAAAAACCAAACAATGCTATATACTTATAAGGGAAGATCAAATGAAAATGGATCAAGAACCACAAAATAAAATGGCATAGTTTATTTTTTCAATTGACTACAAAAAAATTCTAAAGCACTTTTCCCATTGATTCACCAAGTGAGGTATACTTTCTCGTGGAAGCTGTTTGGCAGAGATTCAAACAAGGTTAGAAAAATGCCCATGATATGCAACTGGGGTAAAAAAAAAAGGACTGAGGTTTTATTATTATTTTCATTGGAACAAATATATCAAAGTCACATGATGCTCGAAAATGCAAGGTGATTGTACCAAAATAATTCACCAAAACTTCATCAGCTTTATCAGTGTGTAAGTGACCATAGACTCTATTGAAACGAAACCAATCCATAGGATGCGGAAATACTTTTGGGAGCCATTCAAACGAGTCAATGGCAATGAGCGGTTTCCGTACACTTCGTCTTTGTCGATGCAGTTCTCGAAATTCAACACTTTTTCTAGAAAATGAATAGCAGCAAGTTGCTCTTCTTTAGTTGCAAACATAATGTCTAGTGATATATAGTAATTGGAGGACTACACTGTTGGCCGACAGCAAGTACTTATAACAAACAAATTTTCGTGCGATTGTCAAGTCCATTCCGCTATAGAGGTTGAGTTACGCATATCTCGCTCTATCTGCAAACCGTTTTCCGACTTGTAAAAGTATATAAAATTATTACAAATATATCGCTTTCAGTTGAGCTCCCTTATAATTTTACAAATTTTATATATTTTGCTTGTTTATATCAAATATAACTTTGCAACTAATGTACAAACTTAGCCCATATTTGGATATTCAACAATGATTTTAAACTTAAACCTAACTTTTAACGTTTTGGTTTGGTATTCTTCGTTATAATAATTCAAAAGATACATCTTTTCATCGACCTATAGTAAATTATCAATGTAAGACTAGACATTACTAGACATTATGTCACTAGATGTTATAATGTCACTAGACATTATGTATTTCAATGTGAGTTTTTCCCATTGCCAAAATCAGTACTGAAAATGAAAAAAAAAATGATGATGTTGATTAATCGTGATAAAGACTTCTTTACAGGAATAATTGCTGAAACAGAGATCCCTGGGGGATGATGATTTCATTATAATTTACACACTAATAAAACATTTAATTTCGGTGGAAATTAATAAAACATTTAGTTTCCTTGAATTAAATGCCTTATGTAATAATGCAGTCATCAACTAATAATTGCAGAAATAAGTCTTTTACATATAGCATGTGTTACATATAGCAAAAATGAATAATGAAAAAAGGAGGTCTAGTCCGCATAATCATTTTTCTTTGTTTTACAAAATTGATTACAACTGCGTTTATATTATTTTACCATTACCAACTGTAATTTTGAATATTAATGCATTGAAAAAAGTAATATAGTTTACTCCGGATTGTGAGATCAGGCGAATTAAAATTCCAACCAAACAATCATAGTAGTAATAAAGTTAGGATTAATACCACAGTATCCTCTTCAATGCATGGATGCTTTAAGACTCGATAGTTCAAAAGTTTAAATGTATGCAGTTCAAGTTGAAAGTCCTATCGATATATCTACATAAGTATGTGCACAACAAACTCATATAAAAGATGAATCTTCTGTGGAATAGATGATGAATTCATTATTTATCAGTCCTGAATTTAAATCTGACAAAACTCCACCATTACAAAAGACTATTATCGAACAGAAACGTCTTAATTTTTTATTTCAGCTGACAAAATCGACACCTGAGGAAATAATCATTCTTTTTTTAAATGCATAGCAGCAATAATACGCTTAATCTAAAGAGTATTTATATGCAACAGAAACGTAAGCATGATCATTGTTCATAATCGCCGAATGGTCAGATCTGGCTTTTGTGCCTTAAAAAATCCAACCAATCAATCATAGTACTAATAATGTTAGGATTAATCCCCTTCCATAGTATCTCCTTCGATGGGTGAATGCTTTAAGACTCGATTGTTAAAAAGGTTAGGCATATATAGTTCATGTTGCGCGTTCTCGTGTTAGTGGGTTTTGAAAAGCTGAAGACAGATGAAGTGCCTCTAATATCCACCTTATAATTTGATCATGATTCATAACTTCGAATTTTTCCAAAATAATTCTCGTGCAGCTTTAATTGAATTAAACCCCGTAGATTACTGCAGGTTAATTGAATTAAACCCCATAGATTACTGCAGGTTAATTGAATGAAACTCTATAGATTGTGAATAATTATCATACAACTAAATATTTTCTATATGTATGTTTCAACATTGTCTACTTAAAATTTCAAATACTTTGTTCCTGTTATTATTATTAATACATGATTATTCCAATTTCACACCGATAACTCATATTATTGAATTCTCCATCTGCCTTAACGAATGCAGACATTAGCAAAGTTTAACTATTTGTAATGTATTGGACAAGACCCTAGTCTAGGAAATAAGATTAAATTCCGTCTATAAAGATGGAAGAGGAACATTGGATTTGGATATGATAAGCACTTAGACGAAACAGTGTGTAAGACGATGAAAAGAAGTAAGATAAGGATTCTGTTATTATACGGGACTAGTTTAGCTTTGTTATAGGGAATCAGAACTTTATCAGCATCAGTTTTACTACCTTTGTCCTGAAGTAATATCACTTTTATAGACGGCGAAATCTGATTCTTTTGTTTTCTAGAGAAAGTTTCTCTAAATTACGTCAGTGCCAGCGAGGTTCGTGTATTAATCATTGTCATTTCTATTACAGCATGGAATTGTGAGCAAATAAATGACTTATCCTTCTATTTTTATTCGAATTCTTTAATAGCAGACGAAATAAAACTATAAGAATTTATCAGATGAAAGATAATTGTATCCGTATCGCATAAAAATAAACTGAAATAATTTGATAAATTAAATTAATTTAATCTAACATTCAGATGTGAAATTAAACGATTGTTGAGAGTTTTAGTTTTGATAAGAATTTAGAATTTTAATTTGAGTTTTAATTTATAAACTTTATGATGGCTGTCTTTTAAAACCTGGATCTATAATTTTGAACCATGAACTGATGACAAAGACGATAATTAGGCAAGCACTTTCTTGTTTTACCTCTAAAATCACACTAAAGAGAAGACATTTGATCATCGCACGAACTACAAACTCATATAAAGACGTTCTGTGAAATAAATATATTTAAAACCATGTTCCAAAATCCTGAATTTAAATCTGACAAACAGACATTAAGGCTATTATAGGACAGACCTCTTAATTTTTAATTTTCAACTAACGAAATCGACATCTGAGAAAAGAATCCTCCTTCTTCTACATGCATATCAGTAATAATGCACTTCATCTAGATAGTATATACATGAACAGGACCCGCATACATGATGTTTATGGAAAGGAATCGATCTCGAACTTATAATTCCTCGTACATCAAAATCTCTGTCTCTGTGTAAACTCCCTTAAAACATTAAAATTGTTCCTTTTCATAAAATATGAAACTGTTATTTTTGTTTTAAAAGATTGAACGCACATATTGATGTTTCAGTTATTTTATAATTAAATCAGTCTTTAAATCAGTATTAAATAAATATTTAAGAAAAGTCACTTTTATGACATAATTTTCGAACACCGAATCTTCACCAGTAAAAAAATAATTAAAATAATAATTAAAACATTATATTTAACGTGAATAAGATTTAAATTGGAAAGTTAGATTAACTAAAAAAAAAGTTGAACATAAAATCCTAAAAAAATTTAACAAAAGATACAATTCAGCCTTTAATTTTCTGTTAGTCTAACTGATGTATATATAGTCAGAATTTTCAAACCATTTTTAATTTTATTTGGAATTCCTAATTGGAAATGCATTTACATTCTCATTAAATTAATTTTTATATTTACAAAAAGAAATTCAGGTGAACATAATCCAGAATAGTTATTTTTTTATATTTGCAGACACATTTAAGAATGAAGCAGACTCCTACAAAAGAAACGTTTAAACAAGAAATGTTAGTCTAAAAGGATAACACAGTTATTCCAAAAGATGTCTTAATTGTAATGAGACTCTAATTTAATTAATCTTGGGAATTTAATTATGACTAGTCTAAATTTGTTGAAACGCTTAATGCTCAGAGTGACAAAAATGATTAGTCTGGAAATACAAGAATATCTACCAGTCCATTAAATCTAATTAGCGTAGTGACATTTAATGTTTCAGATTATACAATTGAATAAGAGACATTTCACATGCAATCAAAGATCTTTTTGCACCGTATAGATAATTTTCTTAGATTTGACTACACAACTTTTATACAACTATTCTTTCCTTACGGTAATATTGATGTAATACTATTGTATATAAATTTAAAATATGATTCCATCATTGTTATATTTTTATGTAGCAATATAGAAAATAAAAATTTCACTATACTAGTACATTATGTGAATGCAAAGAAGTTCAATACTCCTGTAATTAATATAATGATCTCATTACTATCTATTAAAATGGTAAAACAAGTTAAAAATATTAAGTATTGATATTAAAAATCCCATTTTGTTTATTCCGAAAAATCTACAAATCTTTTGTTATTCTGCAAATTTTATTCTTTAGTTATGTTATTAAATTAAATGTTTTCAAAATGTATTCTAATTACATTAACTCAATTTCTTTATTTAAAATTATTCCCAAATCATCGAATAAGTACAAATAATCCCGCATCTTCACTGATTACACAAGAGATTTTGTGCCACATTTCGTAGTATTTAACAGAGTATTTTTTTAGTTTAGTTTAGTTATATCAACATCCCATTCTTAAAAGCAACACTGGGGCTATTTTAGGACTGACCTCATGACTTTGAACCGCGCTCAGATGACAAGGAAGACACCTGAGCTGGCACCCCTATCCAAATTTAAACACCACACCAGCGGGAGGGTGATTGGTCCCAACGGATTTAGAGTGCACCGGGCCCTCTAACACGACGGTTCTTCGGTGTAATTGGGTCTTGAACCTGAAATTCTCTGTTCTGAGGCCGAGACCCTACCACCATGCCACCACCCTGAATTTAACCGAGGATATAACTAGAACCTCTAATCACAGCCTACCTTCCTGACCTGCGTGACCCCAACTTTAGAATGATCGATTAAACCTGATTATACCGGTAGATTAAACATAATTATACCATGTGTACCATGCCATACCATACCATCATCTTTTCAGTGGAATATAGTTTAGTTTTATATCCTCGATCCTTCAACCGCAAAACCAAGACAATACCATAAAACCACTGTCACATTGTAAAAGAAGTCGAGAATTCAGTCGTTATTGATAATCAAAATAAATCAATTTAATGTAGTTTGAAATATATTACTCAAATTTCAAAATATTTCATAATTCACGGAAGAATGATCATTTTAATCCTGGACATCTAATCATAAGGTTTAGCTTATCCAAATATCCAAACACTGTGCACGGTTTTGAAAAAGTGTAGTATTGATAAAGTGTATTGTTTATCAATGATGGAAAAGGATATTATACCGCATAATGACCAATTTTATAAATAATAATATGTATTGTTACACAAATATCAAAAATTCCTGTCAAAAAACATGACGATAGATTTCTTTTGTTTTGAAATATGTGGAAGAAGACATTTCGTGCTCTTTCGTATTCCATTCAAACAACAAATAAATAAGTAAATCGATAGATAAATAAAATAAAAAATAAATTCTTTCTATGAATGAAATTAATTCAAAATTTAGTAAATATCTAAAACATTTGTGTAAATATCACACACCAAATTTGATCCGTTTAGTTCAAAGTGTATATATAAATGTCTTTCGCATATATCTAACCTCAAAATGATTGAAGCTATGCTAGATAAATTGGACTATTCATTTAGCATTTTTCTCTATGCATGTGTTTTTTACTTTGTCGCATTCAAAGTATTCAGATAGAAATTAATGTAATTGTTAAAAAATTGGAGAAATTTGAGATTCTAAAGTACCTTTATGTTGCAGACTTCTGGGAGTCTGAAAAGCACATTTTTGGATTATGTCTGTCTATCTGTGAACACAATAATTCGAAAACACTTTGAACTAAACGGATCAAATTTGGTGTGTGATATTTACACAAATGTTTTAAATATCTACTAAATTTTGAATGAAATCCATTGATAGAAAGACTTTGTTTTTTGTTTTTATTTTATTCATTTATTTGCTGTTCGAATGAAATACAACTTTAAACATAAAGAAATAAATGAATAAAATTTCGTACACAAATGTAAAATTTTAAATCATATAATCTAATTTTGTATTATCCAATTTGAAACAAAAATCCGTCATGCAGCTCATTCCCGCGATTAATCGGGGGGGGGGGGGGGGGCTGACTCATATAATCAATAATATAAATAAAAATAATAATCATCAAATAATATAAATAAAATTTGATAATTCCTCTTGATATTAAATTTGTAGTTTTGTGCAAATTTTTGGTTTGGTAATTTCTTACAGCATTGTACATTGTACATTGATTTAGTACAATTCATTCGAGAATGATTGGGATCAAGTCTTAAAGAAATGAAGAAACAAGTTTTACTTTTCTATATTTTTTGTATTAATATATCATTTATTAAACTGACTGGATTATTATTGCATTCTAGCAAAAAATCATAAATATTTTTATCGAAAAATTATAAACTTCTTGGAAATCTGTTTGAAATTAAATAAAAGCTATAATAATGCAATTAAACAAGCATTTTCTAGAAGTTCTGATGATTGAATAATTAAAATTGAAAATAATGTATAAAAATGAGACTACACAATAAATTACTTTATCATATTAGGATTAAAATTAAAAATTAATTTGATGGAAATTATGCCATTAGTTGATTTCATGCTTTCTATGGGCATTTTTCTATTTCATGTTTCTGTAAAATTCTATAATGGAATGATTGGTGGTTTTTCAGGAGTGTTATAATTGCTAACTGAAATGACATAATTATTCTCATTTTTCACTATTGGTAATTTTTCTACTGATAGTTCAATGATGCGCTTTCTAGATTAAAGTTCTTTCTGTGTTAATATCATTTCATTTAGAAAATTTCGATTCAACACTTTAAAAAAATTAAAAATTTCAAATAATTATTCTCTACTAAATCGATTACGGTAAGGAAAAGACCCATTCCTCGAATGTGTTTCTTTTATTGGTGGAAATATCAAATCTATTTTAAAATATTGGAAAATAATTCCTACCATTTTTATCGGGAAAGCATCATATTTCCTATAAAAAGAATTTTAGAAATAATTGAATACTACACACTTTTTCTAATGTTAATGAAAGCACCAGACCGAAGGAAAGAACATTCGATATATTTTAGCTGAAACAACAAAATTGATTTAACAATTTAATTAAAACATTTTTTTATGTTTTAAATAAATTTAATCATTTTATTGACAACTCAGTTCTGAAAAATGATTTTTGTCTGGAAACTTTTTTTCTGAATTTATTATTCTTTAAAAATATTAAATGGATCAAAATTTGATTAAAAAAAGAATAATAATAAATGAAAAATACGTAAGAATGCAATTATTTATTCAATGCTTTAAAACGTTGACGTGAAACTTTTTATAATGTTATATTTAATGTTTGTCTTCAAAAATTGTTATTGTGAAATTTCTATTTCATGGAATTAAATGACATTTATCAAAAGCGCTCATAATATATAGGTGGTTAACAAAATAATGGAATCCCCTGTGAATAAAAATGTCATTTTAGAATGCGCTTCGTAAGCATTAAAATATAATAATAGCCACCAATTTGTTTATAAATAACAATGTATATATTCTAGTATCATGTGTTAGCTTTTCTGAAATTCTGTAATTCTTGGATTTTTTTTCAAAAACGCAAATTGTCGGACCTCTCAGATTTTCAAGGAGACTAAATTGTAGGAGTCCGTCTAGCTGGAGCAAGTGTGACCGAAACATCTCAATTTTTAGGCGCTTCTAGAGGTACGGTGTCTAAAGTCATGGCAGCATACAGACAGAGAGGCAAGATAAGCTCGGCAAAGCAAAATAGCTGGCGGAAAGAGAAGATCAGTGAAAGAGACCAACGGGTATTGAAGCAGATTGTAATGTCTAAAAAGCAAACAACTGCAGCAAAAGTGACCGCAGAACTCAATACCCATCTGGATTCTCCAGTATCAAGGATTACAATTAGAAAGCACCTTCATAAACAGAAAATTTATGGCAGAGTAGAAATTCTTAAGCCACTTGTCAGAGATGTTAATGATAAACGTCGTCTACAGTGGTGTCACACTCACAAAACCTGGTCGATTGATAAGTGGAAGAAAGTAATATGGTCTGACGAATCGTGCTTTACATTTTTCCCTACAACAGGACGGTTGAACTTTTCGAGGACACCTACACAAGCATATAATCGTGATTGTCTCCTTCCAACTGACAAACATGGAGGTGGATCTGTCATGATATGGGCAGCCATGTCGTGGTTTTCTGCTGACCAAATTTTAGCTGACCAGGTTCATCCTATGATGAAAACTTTGTTTCTTGCAAGAGATGTATTTTTCCAGGATGATAATGCGCCTATCCATGTAGCGAGACTTGTCCAATCATGGTTTGATAAACTCGAGGATGAAGTTAAACATTAGCTTTGGCCCGCACAGTCACTCGACCTCAATTTAATTGAATCGTTATGGTCTATTTTAGAGCTTTCAATACGGATTCGATACACTCCATCGGCATCTCTCCCTGAACTTTCACAATATCTCCAGGAAAAATGGTACAATGTTCTTTTAAACACTATTCAATACTTGTATGAGTCGATCCCTAGACGAATCTAAGCTGTATAATATGCCAAAGATGGTCTTACACTATACTAATAAAGAATTCTTTATAAATCTAAGGTGTTTCCATTATTTTGATAACCACCTATAGAGTTGCATAAATTAAGCTCAGCAAAAAAGAAACTAATTTTTCTCTCTTAAAAGAATGAGCAAAATGAAATAATGCATAGAAATACAGCGTTTGAGTGTCAATGTACGATCAGATTCAATATAGAATACGACCTCTTCTAAGAGTTTTGTATGATTGAGACACGTCATCTCTATACAAGCACGACAGCGACGTTCTATACTCATGCACTGCACTTATTAGCTCAGTAAGTTGCAAAGGCCATTGCTATGCCAAGGTCATTCGAAAATCTAAAGGGTTATAGGTGGCGGAATAAGTGTAGCATTGCCTTTCTCTAAACTATCTCAAACATGCTCAGTCAGGTTTAGTTTACTCGCAAAGATTATTAAATATTATAAACAAAGCTATGTATATTCTTTATCATCTTATAGGTGACGGGGGGACCTTGTAATTAGGAATGAAATGCTTCCGGTATGGTGCTTGGTTCTCACCACCCCAGTGGGTACATGAAAAGATGGGACTCTAGCTTCTCCAATCGATGACGGGGCGTACTTCCTTAGAGAAGGGCTGTACCGTGGCCGGTGATTACGCTTAGGACTCAACCATCGTTCCCGTCAGTATAGCTGTTGCAGCGGTACGGTCATTCAAATTTTTCCGTGTGCCTTCCGGGAGTTCGGAGTAGTTAGTTTTTGATTCTCATCATATAATACGAAAAGGTTGCTTGTTTCGCCTCTGTAAAGATGGCAAAAGTTGAAGAATGCCATCTTTGTATAAATTAATTTTGGTTGTTGACGCAATGCGCATGCCACTACGACCATTCAAACAGATATTCGTCTATTCACATACGCCAAATTCACCAAATCTTATCTTTCATGGATGTGATTGAGATAATAATGGGTGCATAGTTGATAGCTATCAATCAGAAATAAGATAGTACCCACCAGTTATTCTTTAATCAATTTGCAAGTAAAAATCTGGATTTATAGTAAAGATAACCATATTCCTTTAACTTCTACTTTTATTTATTAGTAACTTTTATAAATGGTTATAAATAACCTCTACTTTTATGAATGGTTTCCATATATATATATATATATAAGACATTTATATTTTTCAAACTTTGTCTAGTAGCATTGAATTCTTTTACGATTAACATATAATGAATAAACAAGAAGACAAATTTCGGAGAGGGTAAAGCTCTCACTTCATCGCGAATATACAAATAAATCATTTTAAATAAAATATGGGCATGATTTCTAATAAATAAATATATTAATAACATTCACATACATGCTTACTTAGACATTTTCAAGCAATTCCACTATTGTAACAGAAATAATTTTTACACTTATTATAAATTAATTAATGTTCCATTGCCACATTTTGCAAAATTATTCGCTTATTTTTTATTTTTAAACATTTTAATATAATTTATAGGTTTCGCTTGCTTTTAACTGGAAGTGTCGATGATTATATATTTTACATATGTCTTATATATTATATATTCTTTATATGTTTCTTATCAACAATTGAATGAGCAATTAGGAGAAGAGAACAAATCTAAACTTAAAGCATATACTGAATTTTAAATATGTTTCTTTATATTAGAGTTTTACTTTATCATTAACAGCTATTTCTTTGTATATAGAAATTGTATTTTATGATGAAAAAGGTCTTGCACACTGTACGATTTGTTGACACTTGTTGTCTTCTTCAAACTGTTGATTTTCCCAACATAAATTTCAATATTATAGATAAGACATTTCAAAGCTGGCATATTTTTTCACATACTTTTTAGAGCTTTATATTGGAATCTAAAATACTCTTGGAAACACGTGCGAAAGCAGTTGAAAAAATGAAATGACCAATAAAAGATAAAAGCAGTAGATGAAATGTGAAACTATAGAATAAATCATTCCTGAAATATTTAAAAATAGAATCCTAAAAATATTTCCCAGAACAAAGTATTCATATATTCCGATTTACTAAGAATAAACAAAATTTAGCCAGTAAATACGTAAGAATACTTTGTATTTGGCGCAACACCTATATAGATAAAATTTGGATCAACAAAAGGATACATATTTTCACAAAAACAAAGATTCTAGATTCGGGAAAGTGAATAAAAAACAGGAATTGATTCTATATCTGATCCATACTATTCATGGTAGAATATAGTGATTTTGTAATGTGAATATATCAAATTGAAAACCAACTGCTGAACGCAAAACACTTCAACACTTATGGAGGATTTAGAAAGAATCAAACATACATTTTCTGAAGATTTAGAAGAATTAATGATTGTATTCAAATTCTACATTTCAAAGCATAAAATTTACTTATAATTGGTAGTATTAAATTCAACTTTTATAGGGTATAACATTTTAAGCTATTTTTAGAAATCACTTACACTTGGAACACATCATTCAGTGCTTAGATTCTTAGCTTCATTTAAAAGGAATTTGTGCTTTACTTAGACCTGAAACAGATCTGTGGAACCCTTTTTGCATGTATGTTAATAGAATATGCAGGTGGAATTATTAGTATATATCAGTTTTTTTTTGTTTGTTTGTTTTGTTTTGTTTTGTTTTATTCGAACATTTTACACAGCACTTTTGAAGAATGTCTTTGCACCAGATCTAATCTCTTCATGCTTTATATTATATGAAAAGAGACTTCTATTTGCTACTTAAAAAAATATATTTATCGCATAAATATATTTCAAATTTTTGAAGCAAACTCTTGTTTTTGCTTTCCAAAATTATATTAATAAATTTGAGATATACGTCATATTTCCACAAAATCGTTATATAATCAATTTATAATGTAACGATTTTGATAGCGTTGAAATAAGGCATTGATATGATACAGCATTTAGGCTAGCTTTTACAATGAATGAAGATATAACGCAGGTTTTCAGCTAATTATATGTTCATGCGTTATCATTAAAACATAAATAAAATAAATATATTTTAACTATTTCGATTAATTTACATATGTTACTTTGATATGAAAAAATATTTAATTTCCGAGAATTATTAGACTTTGAAAAAATTTCTAAATTTGGAAATAAGAGAAAAATATCACGACAACACAGTGTAAAGGAAATTTCAATTGTTTTGTGGAATTATTTCGTTAGTCAGGACCGCATTTTTATATAATACCTCTAAATTCGTACTTTTTCAGCTTACTTTGCAAATATTTTTGTTTATTAAATGAGAAAAACTCATGGAGATAATGTTCTCAAATTTCGTTTTCCAAATTCCATTATACAGAAGATAAAACAACAAATTTCACACAGGTGTAGCTCAAATGTTGGGAATGTGCACCACTATTTTCCAACGATAGAATATTGCTGTCCTTAAAAACCATTTTCATTGTATTATCTAATATTTAACAGCATAGTTTTCATTATTGTTAAAAGCTAGAGAAAAAAAGATTCACAGTTTACTAGAGAAATATAAAGGTAAAGTTATAGTATCATCAAGTGTCACTAGATGGCAGCTCAGAAATGGAGATGGGAAGCTTCTAGTATGGTGGAAGGTTCTCGCCCGATTTGGGTTTAACTCCTCCTTCAGATGACGGATCGTGCCTCCTACTGAAGAGGTTGTACTGTAGCCGATGATATTCCTTAGGACTCAGTCTTAATTCCGTCCTATGCTGTTAGGACTTCAGGTCATTTTCCGAGTTATCCGTTTACCTTCGGGAGATTGGAATTGCTGCCTATGGTTACAATATCATGAAGTTTTGAAGACAAATGAACAGGTTAGTTACTTTTTTAATAACACTATGATGCTGTGGGATTGTCTCCATTAGAAGGGTTCTTGATTCTGCAAATAGAATTCAAATAAAACAATTAAAATGATATGGCTTTAATGTTTGTCAGTTGGTTAAATAATAGACACGAAAATATCTCTAAATAATTTATCTGAAATTAAATACTACAAATATTCTCACTGAACTAGTTGGTCGCCTGAGGCGTCTAGTAAACAATAAAGTATTAAACATAAAAAAATTAACTTTAAAGATAAAATAAAGATATGAAATCTGATTTTATAGTAATGTTATCCACAAGAGTTAAAAAATCATATTTTATGTTATTGAATAACATCGGAAAAAAAGGTTTTCATTGTTCTTTAATACAGATGCCTACTCAGTGTGCGAATACAAATGTGCAACATATATTTTGCTGTATATTATAAAGCAATACAAATTTTAAAAAGTGGGTTAGAGGACGTCAAATTTGTACATTATGAAACTGTCTTGGGCACACGCTCTTCGTAGACGGTTTTGACAACTTACCCTCTCCATAACTAGAAATTACATAAATAGCTCATATATCCATCAACAATGATCGAATATTTCTTTGCCATTCATGGGAAGATACTGTCCATAGTTTTTATTTGAACATTTGCCACTATCTCGAAGCTAAAATATGTCCTCAAATCTGACAAAACTGGCGTTTTTTATCTATATATGTCGCGGTGTCCAAGTGCTAATGGCCCTCTAAGGATCCGTCGTGTATGCGTGCCACGTGCGCATTAATTCTATCATTCTGAGCCAAATATCCTCCATTTGGTATATGTGGAAGTTTTGAAGGGTTAGCTGCTCAGGTGGCATCCTCGTCATTTGATTGCTGCTCAAAGTTACGAGGCCCATCCCAAAATATCTCTAATGTAGTTTTCAAATGGGGCGTTAATATAAAACTATTCTTAGCTCTATATACAGATACTCTATATATCGATTGTAAAACTCGCAGAGGTCCTAGATGACAACAAAAAGCATAAGTATAATACAAACAGTACGAAAACTCTTCTGATATGTAATGGTGATGTGATCCTGTGTGTAATCAATCTCCCAGTATTGAAGTGCTTCAATCAGCTCGGGACGATTTTGTTTGGAGTCTATTGATATCTGAGGACAACTCCGTAGTTAAAAGTCTAATTCCATGCAAAATAACCACCAACACATTCAGAAACAAATAAGTCTTGTCCGGCTTTAATCTGAGACATTGAGTGTTTGAATACTTTGGAGAAATAAATGGTAGCCTAGTCCGTCATATGTTGATGATCCTTCGAAAGGCAAAACCATCTATCAGTCGTTTTTACTTAGAGAATTATTTGATCCAAGCAAATATCATTATTTAAGCACTTGCAGTAAATGCAGACAAATTCAAAAATGATTGATGACTTCTGTTTTTTGGTCTTATTTACATCCAAATATCATGGATGTTATTACCAGTCGTTCATTCTCAACTGCAGACATCTTAGATAAGAGAATGAGAATCTTTTGCAATGGTGAGTGGTTCACGCCATGCTGGTGGATACAGAAATGTTGTTGGGTTGGGTACCGTCTGCCGATGATAGGAGGGTTTGTACCGTGGCCATTTAAGACTCAGCTGTTGTTCGTACCTGTGCTGTCGCGAAATTCTGATCATACATGCCTATGAATGACAGTAGCCGTTTAAGGTTACCTCTTATTGGTGTCTAGCTTATAAACTTGTTCTAAATTTGTATGCAAACGATTTGAAAATAAGCTTAAGTTTCAATTTACGTAACACATCTGAGATTATTGAGAAACACATCTTTCAAGTTCCCGTATATACGATGCATTATAAATATGTACTTTCATAGCTAAGTCTCTCTGAAAATGTTGATTCATAATAATATCTAATCTTCCATATCAGTAGATAAAAGAAACAAAAACTTTTATTTTAATTAAGAAATTTATATAGGCCAAATGAAATAAAAACATATATTTGCTGGCTAACATATGCGTATTGAAATTAAATGCTACTGGTGTCTAACTTGTCTTCTATATGACATTTACTTGGAAGATAGGAAATAACTTTTTCTTACCCCCTAATACTTTTTAAAAACAGTTTTAACATAATATAAAATCAATTACGTTCTGGGTGATATTAGAATATAGTTATTCTTAATTTTAAATCATGTTTTCTGAATCGCATATGTTTACAAAAATATCAAGAGGGTACAAACTTTGATAAATAAGCTGGATAAAAATTAATTCTTGATATTTTTAACTGCCTATAATAAAGGAAACCATTTCACACATTTTTTAGCAAATTCTTTAATTTTTAATCGTGTCGTTAAAATTTATATTACAATATATTAAAAGGAGCATGAACACGTCATCAATTGAAATTCCTCTTTGATAGGCATTTTACTTTGGACGAAAGAGGATACCTCTCTTCAAGGTTTGTTATTGTCATATTATTTTTAACTTAATGCAATTCTTAAAATGAAATATCTGAAAGGAAAGAAACAATTTAGAGCTTTCGCAATTTTCACGGGTAATTAAAATTAATACTAATTGCATTGACAAGAAGCAAATTTAGGCATGAAAACAGCTTTGTTAAGAGCTACTGAAAACTTAAGAGGTTTCATTTATATCCCAGATTTTTAAAAGTATATTTCTGACTTGATGGAATTAAATTTTTAATGCATATTAAAAATTGAATCAACATTAATCTATACAAAAAATAATCAATATCATTAAAACAACAGTAATAAATACCAAAAAATATTAATTAATATTATTTCATTGCGACTTTAGCGATATATTGTCTGTTCGAAATATTATTTTTGGTTTCTTAATTCATATACGGAATGCCCTTTTTAAATTTTATCTCTGATAAGATTAATAAATGTAATTTTAATAAAATTGAAATGTAGGTGAAAATGAATAACCTTCTTCTAAGCCTTCTAACAAAATAGAGCTGAAAACTAAAAATTGGTGGAAGACTACATCTAACAGGTAAGAGAAATTTCAAAATACATCCGAGATGGCTTATAACAACATGAGTTTCATTTAGAAAATAAAATATATTATCACAAAATATGCTTAAAATATTTTTAAATGAACTGAAAATAGAAAAATTTACATTAAAAATCAATTCGTCTAATCACTAAAAAATAATAATATAAATAAGTATCATTGAAAAAATATTTTTTTTTTTTGGATTTTAGATAATGTAAAAATTCTTTTTGTGCTGAAACACTTTCAAAAGTAATAATGAAACCAGTGTGAGTGATTTCCCAAAATAAAATTTGGCGCGTTACTACGATTGTAGTCATGAACACACATCGGATTTCATTCATTTTAGTCATTCCGTTTATGAGTTGTTGCATTTACATGCAGACCGCTAAATAATCACCCCTTTAATTGATTTGGCTCAAAATTTGATAAGAATTATTAGATGCTAAATTTTTTCTACCTGGCTCTTTGCCTTTTCTACTTGTACTCGAATGCGCAGTTATACAGACTTCCTTTGAATGGATTCCTGTCAACATTTGATAGAAACCTACAAATATAGTGCAAAATTGATATACCATATTTCATCCTTCTAGCTCTAAACGTTCTGACTTATTGTGTTCAGAGACATACAGACAGTCAGTATGCCAAAGAAATGTATTTTTAGGACTCTGAGGGATATTTAAAAAGAGGAGATTTGTCAAAATCTCGAGTTCGAATTTTTGAATAATTACCATATTCTGTGCAGGAGAAAGGAAAAACTTCAAAATTTTACTTAATATTTAATTAATTAAAATTTAAAAAAAAATTACTCCAAGATATTTATTCCCATCTTCCTAAGTATATACAGGGTGATAAAGAAATAACAGAAGGTGTTCGGACACCTGCAGAGTGTTATGCACTGGATGAAACATAACAAAATTTGGACATCATACACATTAAAGTATGCGGTTTCGATATGCCAAAAAAATTGTACCAAAAAATATGATAGAGGAAATCCTGGTGCTGCAAGCGCATAATGTGAGAAAAAAGAATAACTATCAATGGCAGCAGTAAATAATAACGCACCAATGAAAAACATTTATTATAGCAACTTACAAATTGACTCAAGGTGACCACCAGCCTGATATTACAGTAATTAATAGCATGCGGTAACAATGTTTTCGACGGTGACTGGTAGCATATCGGCATTTATTGGTCTGACATGTAACGTTATTTGTTCTTTTAAAGTAAGAATGTCAGGAACATGTCCTTGATACACAACGCTTTCAAGCTTTCAAGTAGCCCCACAACCAGAAATCGTCCTCGGCCTGGTTACACACCAAGAATTCCTGTTGTTTCAAATCTTTCTACCATTCTTCGTTAGTTAGTTATGGTCATCGGTCCTCTACGAAATTGTTTTAACCGCCGGTATTCACGAAGAGCAGCACTGGCGTTTTCATCTCGCTGATAAAACAGCTTGACTAATACGGCACGCCCACGTAATGTCAACGTAATATGCGGGTGAATCCTTGCATAATGACATGAATTCCAGCAACCCCTCCTTTTATCATCGGTATCGTGCCACAAATTACCCGTATATGCAAATTACATAAAGAAGGTTTCGATTGCTGCGCCAGAATTTTTTCTATCGACATTTTTGGATACTATTATTTTTTTTTTACCTTGACAAATCGAAACGCATACTTTAATGTGTTTGGTGGCTAAATTTTGTTTTATTTCGTCCAGTACATAACACGCTACAGGGTTCCGAGCACCACCTGTTATTTCTTGATCACCCTATATGTGACAAAATGGGTAACTCTAGGTCTAACGGCCTATCTCATAAAAAATCGATAGACACACACAAAATAATTTTCCAGCTCATATACTATTATTTCAGTGAGATTTTTCAAACTTTTAAATAACTTTTTAGTCTATATTTTGTTAAATAGAATTTAAATATATTCCACTTAAGAAATGAATGCCTGCAGTTTAATTAATAAGTGATGAATAACTGTGTTTCACTGAGGCTGTGTTTATCGATCCATTTTAATAAATTATTCATCCATCAAAACTCCTTAATAAGTAAAATAATGAAGCTGAGGAATAAATAAAATAATAAAGCAGAGGAATAAATAAAATAATAAAGCAGAGGAATAAATAAAATAATAAAGCAGAAGAAACTTTATAAAATGCTAATTCTTTCAAAATACAAGTTTCCTGGATAAAAACTTGAGAGTTTTCCATCACATTTATTATTTTTCAACGTTTCATCTTATTTTTTTTTTATTATTATTTGATGCATAATGTTTTTCAAAAATGTTGAATTGTGTTAGGGCGAATAAATTTTTTTTACGCTTATGAAAGAGAATAGCCTTCATTTTGCATATTTGTTTACCTTCCAAGTACAAAAGCAAAATGTTGAACAATATGCCTTACACAGCAATATCTTTTTTATAGCAGCAAATTGAATTCTTCTGTGAAAACAATTTTCACAATTTTAATTCAATTTTTCTTTTCCTGTGTTCCTATTTCAAAGAATTTCATTGCCTCACATATATTTTTTTACAATATTTGCAGAAGCTTTCTTTTAATTCAAAAATATCTGGAGGCTTTCTGGAGGCATAAAAGAACATGAAAACGTTATAACACTTTATTCTGCTCTTCTAGGAAGAAAGTTAAAATAAAAAGGATCAAAATTGCATTTCATTATTCCATATTTCATTTATGCTCTATTACTCTTATAAGTAATAAATGCACTTAAACTGTGTTTTACTTAAAACTTTCTATTATATTCTTCGATTCGAGAAATCGTTTCTGTATGTTGTTCCCACGTCTTATCGTGATGGTTATTTGTCGTGACATTATAAATTCAATATTGATAAATTCTTTTAAATATTTCTATAGTATTAATTGCGAAAACGATACTTAACAAAACATTTTGTAAAAGGAACACTAATAAAATAGCAAATTTAATCCCAGATAAAGTAGATTTTAAATCAAATTTTATTATTAAAACCAATTTATTTTGAACTTTAAGCTATTTTTGGAATTCTAAATCAAATAGAGAAAATTTATTCGATATTTCTCTGCCATATAAGATTAAATTAAAACTGTATTCGAAGATTCATTTAAAATAAAAACATGCACTATAACTTTTATAAGTAATTTCATCCACCAAATAGTGTGGATGAAAAAATGTGAAAATGGAGTTGAGGCGAAAAAATGGAAAAAAGAATTTAATCAAATAATTCCATTTGCATTTAATTTCCATGTTCATTGGAGTAAGATTGATGCTTTGTAAAAACCACTAACTGCGTTTGTCACTTATGAGAGACGCCCTGGATTAAATGCATTCTTTAGAAGCTGCATAGAAATTACACTTTGACTCAGTGGCATCAGATATTTTTTTCAGATGCAGTAAATTAATTACAAAAATTGTTTCAATCCAATTGAATAGAATCTCACTAGAAAAGTTTGTGCTATAGCAGATTTCCCATGACTCTAAAATATGGAAAAAGCTAGATTCTGACTAATATGGTAGATTTGTCAACAATAAATTTGTAAAAATAAAGTGAAATCCAATTTTCTCTATTAATTTTTTTACTTACATTGATAGTGATCAACTACTGCTTATAAAGAAACAAAAAAAAATGGAAAATGTACTCACTTTTTTTGCTTATTTTCATGAAATAAACAGACAAATTTCTTTTAAAATTGGATACATATGGGTTTTGCCGCTGCATGGTTGCCTTTGGTATTTATACTATGCATTAAAGTTCATGTATCTTGTTTATAGGATTATTAATATAGACAAGTCTTTCGACTGATTTGGTTAAAAATTTCATATCAATCAACAACCTTGCTGAAAAAAAACCACATGACAGATTTAATCAATTTATTTCATTCAGTTTTTGAATTATCATATTCCCAAACAGAAAACTGATAATTAAAAAGGTATAATTCCAAAACGGGTTTTTTTCGGCTCAAAAGCGCATTGTTTTATCAAAATCTCGAGAGAAAAAAAGGGCTGTTTCAAAATTTTCTCTGTAGTTCAATATGAATGTAAGCAGAAAGGGTTACTCAAGAAAAGTAATAATCATTTTTATTCTTGTAACTGCATCTTTATTTTTTGTTGACAGTGCGCTTTGTTAAGAAATTAAGAAAAATTACGATTTTTCCCATCGTTGGAATGCCACAACTTCAAAACCTGAAGCCAGATTAAGACAGCTGAGATATTTTGCATTTAGAGATTTAGGGGAGAGAGATGTCTCCTTTAGTGATTTCTAACTTTTTGGTAAGAATCTTAAGTAATTTCTATGATTTTACGAATACCAAAAAGGCAATAATCGTTACTTGAAATCAGTATTTTAAATTTTGGCTATTTTCAAAAAATTTTAATATGCTTGCCTTTAAATAAACCATATGATTTTATAAAAAAAGTACCTCATAGTTTTGAAGAACTTTTAACTCCTATTTTTTCTTTTTTTGTTTTGAATTTAAATAGCTTACTTTTTTTAATATTTCTTTGATTCAATTTGATTGATTTGTAATTTAATAGCATGATTTTACTTTATTAATAGGAACGATTAAGGAGAGATAAAATAATAGGCATGACAACTAAAATAATGAATTAAAGAAGAATTCTTTAAAGAAGTATTTTTTAATTTATTACTATTCCACCAAATGAAATTATTATATCTTCATACTTGTTGCTGCAAATCTTTTCATTTGAAAGCATTTAAGACATTGTATAATAAAAAGACAATTTTAAAATCCCAAAAGTAAATATTCAATCCCATTCTTTATTGCTGACTTACTTGTTTTTAATATTTTGTATATTCAATAATGTATCTTTTATGAATGAATAGTTATGTTAACAATAAAAGACATAGGTTCGTAGTAATAAGCTAGTTTTTAAAACATTGTTCAATGGGAAGGATGGAACATTATAACTCAGGTAATAATGGAACGTATTCTACTTCTCCCAATATTCTCTCCAGGCAAATAACTGTGTTGATTACAACAAATTTTGAAGATCTTGTAGTTATAAGACTATATTGTTTTGACAATGAACTGTGTAACATTAAAACTGTTGTATTTTGCAAGTTTCACCCATTAATTTTTTTATTCTTATTTCTATAGTATCAGCAGCTTTAGATTTAGCAAATAAAATATTACTTTAATATTTAAATTGTACTTGAACAAAAGAGGAAGGAAAAAAAACAGCTTTGATGAAGGCGTTGATATCAATAAAAATGTACAAGAAATTGATTGGAATTTAGAGGAATCAAATATAGGTTTAAATAATCTTGCTTTAATTAAAATTTTAACAAAAAAATCTATTATTAATAGTGAGAGAAGAATTTATAGCAATGATAAGAAAGATTTAAGTAACTTAAAATATTATTTATGATGAAAAAAATTTAAAATGGAATTCCATACCTCCTTATGAGACCAATATTTTTCTATCATTGATAAACACAACATAATTTCAAAACTTCATCTACCAAACGTAGTAGGCGGCACTAGTCAGGCACAGGCATATTTTTTCATTTGATTTGAATTTTATTAAATCTAAGATAAAACTAATGCTGTGATTTCAACAAACCTTAGGTGTATAAGTTTCACACTATCTTTGTTAATTTACCATTACATTTTTTAAAATTAAAAATTTATTTTCATTTTCAAAAGACATGCCCCATCCCTCCCTCACGATGAGGGAGGGAGGAGAAGTTTTGTTCTTGAAAATTTCATTGGTTGATTAATCTGAATTTTTCATAAATACATAAAATTACGATTTCAAATACTTCAAATTTTTACACTAAAAATAATTGGTGAGGATTTTTTTATTAAAATTTTCTCATGTCTAGCTAATTTCCTCTGTAAGGAGAATTATATTCTCCAAATTCCAACGTAAGAAATTGTAAGTGCAGCTTTTTAAAAAATTTGATATGAAAAATTTATTGTGGAAAATATTGCAATTTTTACCCTTCACAATCCAAGATGATTGTATTAAATTCTCGAAATATAAAACGAGTCCGACTTTTTAAAGTAAAATAAAACAAAGCGATACTCAAGAAAATATAAATTTTAAGATGCGTAAACAAGTTATTTTGACCAATCACTTCTACGGATATAAATATTATTTTTACCAAACTAAAAGAATTACAACACTTCCTGAGTAAATGGTTGTTATATGTTTTTGCATAATACAGTTCAAGAAAAGTAATAAAAAAAAAAATTGGTGACACTAAGTAGGCTAAAACTCGGCATTGCTAGCAAAATAATGAAATTCGTACAAAATCAATGGGGCTGTGGCCACGTGGGTAGACGAAGGAAAACATGTCTGGACCAGACTGAAGCCAAACAAATCGAATACCATTTATATAGATTTCCGTGTTTTGCGACAGACAGGTGAGTAAACAGGAAGTAGAAAACAATTCCAAATATTGTTTTGCTTAAAAGTTTCCTTACAAAGCTAAGAAAAATTTTAGGTGTACTTATATTGAATGTTCTTTTCTACAAATGCCACTCAACCAAAATTACAATTATTGAAATGGAAATATGATATGTTAATATGATATAACTTAATATTGATAGAAACTATGATATATTTTTGTATTCTGTTTGATATGTTTCTGGTTATAATCACGTTCTTAAATATTTCAGGTAACATTAAATCATTAAAATAAAATTATTCCATTGTTAAAAACAAAATGTTCACAAAAATTCGATAAAAAAACCATCTTAAAAAGAAAGCATAAGTTAATTTCTATTGTAAATAAAAAGCATCAAAATCAATGCTTAGATACAAGGTAAGAATGCATATCAAAAATAAATCCAAAAATTTTAACATAGTATTAATACGAATTTTAATGTATTATCATCTTTAAGAAACTATTGATAGTGCATTATAGTTATTTTGTCGAATAATACCACATATACTTTCAGTTTGATGCAAAATGTGTATATAAATATTTCATTAAATACTAAATAAATTGAAGTGAAAATAGAATAAATTTTATTCAGTTTTCTCTTTATGTGCATATATCGGTTTTGGTTCATAAACGATGCAGATTTCCATTTCGTTTTTAAAAATAATATAAAAATCTTTTTAACTCAAAAACTGAAATCTGATGTTTTTTTAATATATGTGGAAAAACTCACGAAAATATACATTGAAGAAATAGAAAAACTTGTAGTGCATCTACCAAATATCATGTAGAGCATATACAAAACTGAAAAAGTGGAAGGAGGATTCATCAATCAAGGCAATGCAAGGTGGTTAGAGTCATCAATAGCGCATTAGGGTGTTGTCAGTCTGAGACAAGACTTAAAGCTTGGTGCCGTGAAATCAAAATGGTACACGAATGGGGTTAGGCTCTAAAGGATCATATCACTGATGATCCATTGAATTATTCGCATGGTGATACTTGTTGATACTTGTTCCAACACAAAAATCCACTGCAATTTAAGAAAGTGTGGCACGTCTATCTAATTTAAGTATTTTTCATTAAGGTGTTTTTTTTTCCGACCGCACCAATGTCTGAAATTTCATTTTTTATCGGATATTCGATATTAGCCGCATATTCATGAAATTTTTGTTTTCGAAAATTTGAATTTCATCTCTAACTTCGAAGAGGTTTTGTCCTTTCTCTAGCTTATAGACTTTAACGCCACGTTCTGAAATACTTAACACTTGGTAACCTGCCATTGTAGATGCATGAACCAATCTATGAGTTTTCCAGACACTTGTTATTTTATATAAGTGCTTCTATCATGGTACGCTGATTGGTTGCATAATTCCTTTATTTGCATATGAACACCTGTATCAATTTTTTTGGATCTTCAATTTACTAAAAAAATATTTACAACTTTTAAGAAAATATTTGTTACAGCAGAAACCATCATATGAACCTTAAACAGGACATTTGGCAAATAACGAATTTGTGCTCACTTACAGTTTTTTAAATATTTCCCTATAATATGAACAAATTTATTAAGACCTCTTCTTTCACCATTGAATATCACATCGAAGATCATATTTCTGAGAATGAGAATAAATTCTTTTGAATTTCAGCATCAAAGAAATGCAGATTCTTTTTTTTAAAATAGAGATTTTTTATGGTAATTTCTTTTGATGATATACAAGACGACAATGGAATGGTAAGCTCGGTTGTGAGTTCAAAGGATTTTACTCTAAAAACTCGATTCCTCCAAGGATACATCCTGAATAGTATAAACTTTATGCGCATAGAATCTGTTTTCGATAATCAAATATCATACTTTTAAATGTGGGATGAAAATTTTAAAAGGGGGTAGCTTATTATTCTCGGCATCTACCAGGAATCAACGTGATGAGGTCTCCAGCCATAAATTTACACTGAAATTTAGTTTTTTAATAATAAAAAATAGAAAACTAGCTAAGGTGAATTTAAGAATAAAAAAATTAAGCACATTGAAATTTGTACGCAACTCACACAGGTAATTAATTTTTTTTTCTGTAAGATTTAGCGACGATGTAATGTAATGTTTAAAAATGCATACATCAGAATTAATTACTAATTGCGTAACTGCATCTAGGTGTGTTTTTTTCTGACAGACTGCTTGGGTTTTTTTTTTCCTTCAAATTTATATTATTTAAATTACGAAAGTGCATTTTTTCGGAAAACAGCGTGCGCTCTATATGAATTTTCCTCATTTTTCACCTTTTTTTATCTTTAACAAAATAACTTTCTTTGGTGCGGAAACTTTTTATTCCAAACTCTCTATTTTGTAAATATGCCTGTAAAAAATGATACAAAATTTATATTCAATTGAAAAATAAATTCAAAAAAGTTTATAAAATCTTTTTTGGGGGAAACAACATCTGTATGTAATTCATTACTTGAATTTTATTTATGTCTCTATATATCATTATAAAAAATATTTGTACGAAGATAAAACCTTTCAACCAGGAAAAGAAAAGAAAATGTGAAAATAAACAAAAACTGATGAAATTCATCAGAGAATTATTTAATGAACTAATTAAAATACTACTTCAATGAAGGTTTAACCAAGATTTATGAAGAATCACCTTTGTACAAAAACATAAAATTTAAGAAAGAATTGAAATCCATTTAATGCTTGATGTTTCTTCTTTCTGCATATACATAATTACATATCAATTTATTATTTTACGAAATGCCGTGTTGTGCAAGCCTATGTAATCAAAAACTAATTGTGAGCACTGAATTTAAAATAATAATTATTATCTACTACGAGTTATAAATAATTTTAAAATAATTATAATTCATCAAAGTTTTCGAAATCTATTATTCAAATACGCCTTTACATCAATATCTTATTATTATTTATATTATAAATCACTGCCATCGTTGAAGCAAGTATAATTTAATCAATATGCAAATTCAATATATGATAATCTAGAAGGATAGAATCATACATTCAAATGCTGACCGAATGACTCCGATATTTTGTTCTTGAGTAAATTTGAGGACAGCGAACGGTGAAATTCTCTTACTCCCAAGGAATCAACCCTTTCAGACTCGATTTTATCAAAGTACAGACACTTATGAGATTCTCGTTCAAATTAAATTTGTCGAAGTCAAATGTCTAACCAAAGCTGCCGAAAGATTAACGCTTAAAATTATGAAATCTGACTTCAAATAGCTCCGGTTTAACTTCACATTTTATTTAACCTAACGAATCAATAACGCCATTCTAAAGTTCAAATGAATTTCTAAAGAAATGTGACAATAATCTAAAATTGGAGAGGTTAATAAAGGCAAAATTGTTACAATTTTGAAAAACAAATTTTATGACTAGCAGATTAGGTCCTCTTTTCAAATGAAGATGGATTGGTAAAACTTTAAAACAAATTATTGAGTCTAAAAGCATTTGTGATGATTCTAGATTCTATTCGTAAGTTAAAAATTACCAAATTCTTAACTAGTTTATCTATTATAGATATGCATTTAGACAAGAAATACAGGATGGTCATAAAATAAGTTTTCTTGTTTAGAGCCATCTGCTACTAAAATTAAGGAAGTGAACGAAACAAAATTCATGCATGAATTGGGAAATGTATGGAAAAATAATTCAATACAAAAAAATAGTAACAAAAGATACCAATATAGGAATCTTGTCACGATGAACGCGAGAAAGCATGATTATGCAAAATTTCATTAATATTCGAGTGATAAAAAATGCACATACATAAATGAAAAACAGAAAATGATCCTTATTAATCAATATTAAAGTCCTTTTGTGAAAATGCAGCATTTTCAGTGCTCTAACATACTGTCACGAAGATGCAAAGAATAACAAGTCAAAAAGTAACACTATATCAAGTTTATTAGCTTTGAGCAACTCGTATACGTGCAGGCGAAGAACACATTCCACTGCTTGTGGAACTCAGAATTTATACATTTACAGAATAATCTAGAATTATAAAGACGTTTATAGAAAGCGCTAGAAGGAATAAGAAATTCAAATTAAAGTTCAACCTTTAGATTAATGCTACTTGGCTGGGATTCGAACCCTTGACCTTTCTCATTTCAAGCGCGCACTTCAGCTCTGAGCCCCGCTGACTATGCGCAGACCTTCCTTTTGCGACAATATTATGTGAATAGGGTATTGCATCGGCAATTTTGGAAATTGGTTTTTTTACATAATTTATATCCATATTTTTTACAGTCAGCATATGAAATACCTTCATGCCGTTTTGTTCAATAGCTTTAGATGCACATGCCTGTAAAAAGGAAAAGTTAATTTTGTATCTTTTGTATACATATTTTTTTACAATTGCAATTAAATAAAAAAATTTAAAAAATCAGTTGATGTTAATTTTTATCATCGAATATTCCTGATGATAGATGCCGCAGCAGTATCTTTCTTTTATAAACAAAGAAAATATATAATCATTTACATATTTATTTTTCATCCTTTTGTCTCGATGTGAAGTTTCTGTTGCGTTCATTCATTTGCCTGTAACTATATCATTGCATTGATTTCCACTCACTCAGGCTCCATACCTAAGGCTCAATGAGCATTAAAAACAACATATTCAAAATATTGAACAATGTACTTTTATTTCTTTTGAATACAAAACAATGCAGAATATATTTTTATTCGTGTAATGTTCTGTTTTTATTAATGTAATATTACCTACATTGCTGAACTAACTACATCTTATTTAGTTATTAAATGTATTGATCTTCAAATCTTAGCTTTTTTTTTCTGAATAATGAGATATCAAATAAATAAGGAATATATATAAATACTAAGTAAATAAATTAATAAATAAAACCTATCAAATCTGACAGAAATCCTTTGGAAATTTTAATGTAAGGAGATTGATGGATTATTTGTTAAAACAGGTTGTCTATCATTGAAATTTTTTAGTAGAAACACTGATTTAAATATAAGGTAACAAATTCAAAAGTAGCAACGAAACATTTCACTGTTTCTTCATTATACATAAAACCATGTTCTTACTTTAAATATTAAATTATACATTTAAAAGATATTTTAACTGAATAGCACTACTTAGTTAAACAAGAATTTTACAATTTACATTTTTAATTAGTTTTTAGTTACAAGGAATTTTAATAAATGATAAAAATATCATTTTCCTTTAATTTAAATATATTTTTAGGGAGAAAAATAGTGTTAGTAAATTCTCTATATTCAACAGAAATTTATTAATAAATTGTCAAACTTCTTAAATCAATGTGTATGCAAATAATTATCAAACATTTGATGTTTTAACTTTCTTCATGACGGAAAGCTGTCTGGTGTCATTTAAGAAAACGCGACTCAATATCAAAAGATGAAAGTGGAAAATAATAAAATAAATAGGTTTTTACGTTTATTATGTTTTTAAATCATTAATGAAATAAAAGACACATAGAAAATAAATTGAAAACAATGTTTTAAAAAGATAATAAAACCAGTTTTAAAAGATTAATAACAACAATTATTTCTTCGACCAAGAATTTGTAAAAGAATGCATACATTTAAGGCATTTTACTATTTTGAAATAAATTTAAACTACCACTCAAATATTCAATGAAAATATCTTGCGTAGCAAAAATATTTTTCCTGAATTTTTAGAGATAAAAATAAAAATGTTCTCACATTCAGTTCATAGTAACATCTTTATTAAAAAAAGAGTGAGTTCATGATTCATGTGATTGCTTATTTAAAGTTATTTAAATCTTTTTTTTCTCATTATATTAAAAGAGATTTAAAACTTCATAGAATTATGAAATTTCATAAAATTCAAAATTCATTCACATTATTGCCAGACTTTGCAATTTTTTATTTTAAAGCAAATTATAAGGATCTCGCCGATTTCTGTCACTTAAAATGTTTTGAATAGGCAAAGCTTTAATCCTATCCATTTTTTTAACCTTGTGGATGCATAGGCACGAAAGCCACGAAACTTTACAAAACATGTTCACTAATACAAACAATAGCTATCATAATACATTGTCTATCATTTAAACGGTAAGTACAATTAAATCACATTATAAAGTTTATATTTTTATGAAACATAAATACAGTATGCACAAGTTTTCAACGAAATATTAATAATAAGGAAAATATAATAAATTAAATCGTTTGTGATAAATGAATTATAGATATTACGAGTTTCACATATTTGCATTATATTTTCCTGAACGAACGAAAGTTTCTCTTTGGTCCCTTTAATTCAGATTACTGTAGATACATAGAACATGCCTCTGACTTTTTATTGTATGCATGCCTTTTCACATATGCCCTGAAAAAGACAGTTTATCGCTCTCTACGAGCAGTATTTTCTTGTCTTACTATTAATACGCATCTTATAATAACCATAAAAAAGAAACAATAACGCATCCATTTCATTGACAATGAGAAATTATATTTTTATCAGATAAAGAAAATATAAAAAATTGAAATCTGCTATCGCACATTTCAAGTTATCATGTGAGAATATCATTTTTTTAAGTCACGTAGTATCAATCCGACAGAAAAACATTATGTTCGCACATGACACATATTTCGCAATCACCAACATTTAGAAAAGAAATAATTTCTGACCATGTCAAAATCAATCGAATTCTAAAATCTTTTTTTCTAGTGGCCAGAATTTTTTTTTTCGTGAAAAACTACTTAAAACCTGTTTTAAACAATCACGTGACTATCAGATTACGCACGCGTCGATATTTAGAAAACGATGGGTTTTTTTACCCCTATCTTAAAATTGTTCGATCTCCAATATTTCAACTCAAAATAAATGTTTTGTTTTTGTTTGTTTTTTTGAAAAAATTCGGTTTATAAAGTGGTTTGGAAAGATCAAGTAACTATTGTATTGCGCAATTGTCAACTTTCAGACAAGCGATAATTCTTTTTTTTTTTTTCATCACAAAATCTCTCCAGCTCCAACACTTTGAACACTTTTTTTGCCAGCTAGAAACATTGGAAATTTAAATATATATTATATATTTAAATATAAACA
>JAPMOR010027229.1:300716-341723 GCA_026543865.1 Argiope aurantia
TGGAAGCATTCCTACTAAGAGCTAGGTAAATCTAATTATATCAATGGATACACAAGGGTTTATATGTTTATATATATATATATAAACATATAAACCCTGGATATATATATATATAAGTCGCCAAATGTAGCAACCTTCTTTATTATTTTCTAATAACTCTAAAAATGAAAAATTGATACCACAAAAGCGATAAATCGCCAATTTTCGACCCGTGCATTTTGAGGCCCAGAAAAACCAAACCAAAACAACATCTTTCTCTCACATGATAATAATACAATTTTTGACCTTCAAAAAATGAGTATTAGCATAATAATAAACTGCAAACTTTAATATTTATCTTTGAACGAAAGCTATTAATACACCCACATAGAAGATTCAAGTTATTGATTTTTCTCCTGAAAATGATAATATTATTTGTATTAATTGAAAGGAGACTAAAATAATTTCATCGTGCACATAAATGGCATTCATTTAATACTTACCTTCTTCTCAGATTAATCCTATTACTTCTAAATGATGGTGCATCCAAGGATAAAATTAGATTTACCGAGCACTTAGTAGGAATGCTTCCATTCCATAAAGCTTTCTCACGAAGCGTGATTCTGAAAATTAAAACATTTAATTTATGAAAACTTTTCTGTTGAGTTGAGTTTACTAAGGTTGTTTTATAGTATTCATGACAAACCCAAAAACTAAAACTGCAAAAAGTCTAAATTTAAATAAATTAATTATTTTTCTAACCATTTTAAAATAAATTTATGAATCTGGAAAATAAGCATAGATTTGTCACAAAGAAATACTAATATATTCTCATCTCGATTTTTTTGCATATTTCCATATAAAGTTGTCGCACTTCTAATGTAAAATAAATTGTTATATATTTTATTAATACTCTTTTAAAAACTCATTTTCTTCTCTTTCTATTTGTCTATTCGATGCAAGTTTACAATCGATTTTAAGCTAACTTCCCGAAGAGTAGAAAGATAATTAAGAGCTGGATGACAATACAATATAACTCACTTTCTTGTCTGTTTGTTTGAATGTTAAGTAAACATTTTTCTAGCGATTTCAAGAAAATCAAGACTTCCATTATCGACAGATGGCGATTTGACATTTTCTAGTAGTGTTTGTATAGTTCAAGGTAATTTAAAATCGATTGTAAAATTTCCCGCACACGAGACAAAAAAACCGAAAATAATTATTTAAATAAAAAAAATTATATAAAAGTTCTTTAAACAGAATAAAAACAAAAAAAAAACAAAATAATTTCTCCTAGCCCCATAAGTATCTTCGTTTACTTACTAATTTTTGTCAACTTCAAATTATTTTTCATATATATTTTATATATACTACACTATATAATAATAATCAAAATAATTTCCACAAAAATCCATGTATGTTATCGTTTTAAGAAGGCAATTCAGGAAAGGAAATTCCATCTGGCAACTCAAAAAAAGAAGAAAACCATTTGGAATTAACTTTTATTAAATAATGAATTGAAATTATCAGACTACTTTTTTGATATAGGTACCACCATTGTTCTGGCATCTATCATAGTGTAGAACAAGTGTTTGGATGCTTTCTTTAAAGAACGATGTACTTCTGCGATTGCAACTATTTAGTAACAATGGATCTAACTTCTTCGTTGTCCTGGAACTACTTGCCAATAAAAAATAAAACTGCAGAAATTTGAAAAAACGAAGGTCATTTGATACGAGATTAAGGCTGTGAGAGAGATGGTCAAAAACTTCCACCTCTCTCTCTTCGTAAGTAAGTATAGTTGTGTTATGTAATGAATGAGCAAAATTCTGTCCTGAAACATATCACGATGCTTAGCCTGTATTGCGTGAAGAAATTTGCTAAGCTTCTCGTAATAATATGTCATATTGACTAGTTGTCAACGTGACATGAAATTCACCAGCAAATCCCCTTGTGGATTTCAAAACAATGCATATATCAATTTAAGACACATGATAATTGGGTTGGCTTTCGTCTTTGTTGACAATAACGATTTAGCTTCAATTCGTTGATTGCAGTTTGGATTCCGGGTTTATGAGACACACCCAGGTTTCATCACATTGACGATCCGGCTTAAGAAGGCATCACCCTCTTCAGACGCCCTCTTCGTCTCTCCGTACTCTGGACTTCTTGTACAATGTCAGGAAGTCAAGGACACTAACTTGACATTTCAAACTCAGCAGCTCTTCCAGATTGTGAGGCACCCACCGAGCGCACAGCTTTTAGAATTTCAGTTTTTCGAACACATTCTATTGCAGAAGTGACATGAAAATTTATATAAATTTGTGGTGAGTGTCGTTATAGTGAAACATTACCTTTGCGTCAACTGCTGCAGTCAAATCGTCACCATTCAGAAATGGGCACCTACTTTGTTCGTTATCGTGAGCATTTTCACGTTCTACATTGAAGTGCCCCACCCACCTTCTGCCTAAGGAATCAGGTTGAAAGGACAAGAAAGAAAGGTTGAAGAAAAATCTGAAATCAGGAATGAGGAATTATGTGTAATATTTTTTTAAATATAAAAGCTTAGTATCCAGTCATTCGTTTATATTAACTCTATATATATGTAGCACAGTTCCGAAGCAATTTATGAAAGAAAAAAATTGAGGATCTCAAAACCAATATTTGGTACTTTTACTTCAAGTAAAAAGTATATTCATATCGTATCTGAAAAGAATGATAAATAAAATCATTGTAATCACATATGATTCTTGAATGGCATTTCTTGATCAAGATATTTAAATTTGAAATCAACAACTGAAATTTAATTATTCTCCTACGAATGCTAATCACTAAATATGGCATCAACAAGAGTTAATTAATTAAAGGCATTTATTTATAATGTTGTTTCTCGTTGCATTAACCCAGAGAGTAACACACTACTGAGCAATGATGAATTTTCTGGGGCAACCGGAAATATTTCAGTCAAGATTTCACAATTTTCTATTGAAAGTACAATCTACGTAGAGAATCAGAAAATATTGCCGACATTTACATTAGATTATCTATGGTCTCAATTTATTTATTCTCATTTCTAAGCAACCTTTGAGCTAATTTGGCGCAGATTTCATAATTTTGAATCGTGATCAGATGATGAGGATGAGCCGACACTCTCCTTTTCAAGCATCTGCTCTATACCAAAGGAAAGATATTTCGCTCCGTCGGATTTAACATGCATCATTCCTACTTACGCGGATATTCTTTGCTGGAATCGGATTTAGAATTTGAAACCCTCCAATTCCGGAACCTCCACCATTAATAGATCCCGAAAATTAATAAAAAAATTAAAGTTCTTGGTGTTAATTAATAATAAAATCTTTCTTTCCCTTTAAATAATTTACTTATTAAATCAATTTTAATAAGTAATCTTTATATGAACTTTATAAATTTATCAAAATTTAATAAGTAATTTTTTATTTTAAACATAAAGTTATAAAAAAAATTTTAATCGAGACTTGTAGTCTTTAATTTTTATTTTATCCTACTTTTTTCTACCCTTTGATTATGTTGTTGCCCCTAAACTTTTATTATCTTTCTGTTTTTCCGTTTATTATGTTTCTGTTTTTCCGATTTTTCCAAAAAGTGTGATTCCTTTACTATTAATTCCTCGAAAGAAATATATTGCCAACAGATGTCAATACTATTCCTTACTTCTTTCTATCATTACTAAAAGTCCTCTAACATCTCAAGTTGGGAAAAAAAATTCTACTTTATTTATCAACACGAGAATAATATTTTTTAACTTCTTCATTGAAACTCTTGTTGCAATTCAATTTAGCACAGGTGAAATCTCAAGAAATTTTCAATTTTTTATCAACTCTGCTGTCGTCTGAGTCGTTCAGGGTTTATTTATCTATTTTTCAGATGAAACTTTGCTTTGATCTGAGCCGTTTTGAATTTCTAACACTGAATTCTCTTTTTTTTTTTTTCATTTTTTATTATCTTTTATTTTCTTTTATCTAGTATTAATATTATAATTTTTATTCCTTTCTTTCTTTTATTTTTATCTCTTTTTTTTCTCCCCTTCTTAATTTTTTTAAAAACTTTCTTTATTCTTTTTCATACCAATATTCTGTACCAGTATATCTTGCCTAATGTCTCTGTTTTCTTATTTCGGGAGACTGATTTTTTGCTAACAAAATTTTAATTTGTAGTTAATGTAAATATTAATGAGGGTTCTTTTTTTTTACCGGTATAACGCCTCCAACCTATATTTATCAATCTTACTAGTCTTATTCTTGGATCAATCTGCTGCATCTTATTAATCTGCAGACATGTTGAGAGTATTTTGGAAGAATAAAATTCAAATGTTAATGCACTTAAACATGAAATCCATACTGAATATATTTCCTTCTTTTGCTGTCTGAATGATTAGAATTCCAGAAATATATTACGTCCTTCATTAATTCTCTTCTCCTCTGGAATTTGGATGCTTATTTTGTTGTCTGGAGCAATGATACTTAGATGTGTTTTCTAAGTATGATTTTAGTTCTTTGTAAAATAAAACTTTATTTCTTTCAGTCAAATCAGAACTTATTTGGCAAATTCGTTTTTTCCTTTGCCCATTAAATAATTATGAAATTTAGTTGTTAAATTATAGTATCTAAAATCTTTTAACTTGTAATATGTGCTAGAATTAGACGATAATGATACACTGCTTTTACATTAACAATGTCAATATCAATTAGTCTAAGATTCTTTCTTTTTCTTCAAATATTTTGACAAATTAAACATATCAAGTTTAATGAATCTTATAAAAAGTGCTTTTGCGAATGTCCTTTATTAATATTCAACAAACAAGTTTTTATTCTTTAATTTTATAGCTCAATATTATAAATTTTTAAAGCTCACGAAAGTAAATTTTCCCAAATTCACAATCAGTTGATGTCACTGAGTAATCTTTAAAACTTTATTAAATTAATCACCTCTCTGATTAATACTTTATTAAATTAATCCCCTAACTGCTCAAATTAATCCTCTAATTGCTCAAAAAAATAAAATAATGAACAGCTACAGATAATCCGTAAGTTAACAAAATTTCAAAAACACTACCACACAGTAAGTGAGGGGAAAAAATAGATTAAAAATTTCATCTGTGCAAACATGAAATAATCAAACTTATTCTTTAATTCAAATATTGGCTTCAATTCTAATTAAATCAAAAGAAATCTTGAAGACAAAATAAAAACATATTTTGGCAATATATATATATATATGTATACTTACGTTGGAAATATATACATTAATTTTCTACAAAGATTTATTTTGCAAAATACATGCATTTCACTAAAATTTTTGCTTTCAAAGATTTTAGATAAATAACGTTTTTATTTCTTTTTGTGTTGTCTATAATATATGAAACAAGAATTAAAGTTCGTTAAATTTATTTTATCTTTTTCCAACTTTCCCACAAAATTACAAACTCTTATTTTTGAGCTTCTATTTATAACTTTTTGAAGTTATTCATTTAAAATAGCTACTTTGTTAAAAATATTTAATTAATCTGTCCGGGAATATCCTCTTTCTTTCAGTTCTTCAATATAATTTCCTTACTACACAAAATCGAAAAAAAAAATGGAAAATTGGAAATTTTATGCATTTAAGGCTTCTTTTTAATTCTAAGAGAAAAGAAAATTAATGATCGTTGCATTATCATTAATCTTACTTTAGAAACAAACTTTTGTTATTTACTTGGAGAAATTAATCATTTGACTTTATAATCTTTCATAAATGATAAATGAACTATTTAAAAACTGCTTGTATATTAAGTGAATATCTGAATCTTTATACTATATTTTTGAAACTTTTCAGAAAAGCTAATGATTTTTATAAAATAAATTCTTGTGCTAAAAAATTTATAACATAAATAAAAAATTAAATTATGGTAAGAATTTCAAAATTGTTTTAATAAGCTGTTATTTTCAAACTACGTATGTCTCGCAAAATCACATTTGAAAATTAATAATAAAATAAGTTTATAATTTATAATAAATAAATTTAAAGTTAAAAATAAAATAAATTTCATAAAAAATGTGCTTTTATTAATGCAATAAACAGCACTTTTTTATTTTTAATACTTTCAAATTTTAATCATAAAATATGTTGATATTTCTTGCTCTTGTTTTTGAAACACGATATCAGGTATCCTCACGAATCATAATTCAATTTATTTAATGATTAACACTTTATAAAACTCTGAAAATATTGAAATAAATATGAGTAGAAATTTGAAAATTTACTGCACAGATTTTTAATTACCATTTTGAATTGAGACTCGAGATTTAAAAAAGATATGTATCGAAGATTACTGAATATTTTTAAACACTTAATAAGGCAAAGAAATTAGCTGATATTGTTTCTTTTACATACAATATTCATATTAATTATCCCATTATCAAATGCTATGTGGAAAGAATATGAAGGTTATTAAAAAAATAATGGATCGAACTTTGGAAAATGCATGAACTGTGTATTAAAATGAGAAATTTGTATCAAAAAGATATTCCCTGAATTTAAGCATTCATAAGTCCCAAGAAAATGTGTTGATGAATACCGAAGATACCAGGCGAAAACACAAGAACATATAAAATTACAAAAGCAGGCTTAGAGTGGAATATTTTCAATAATTTCTTATATTGGCGACTATCAAACTTTAATGTACATGAAAGATTGAAGGCATTTCTGGAATATACCAAACAAATACCACACTTCCCCATTAGAGTCCAAAGGTGTGATTAATATATCTTTAACAGAATTAATATTATTTTATAAACGAAATTTTTATCATAAAGAAATTAAGACTATTAATAGTGTGATAGTGGTAAGCAAGTTTCAAGACCATCACATCCAGCTCATATTTCAAGACGTTTAATCCGTGTAGCATTTCTTTTCTCATTTAATTATAATCACTTATTTAAATTATGTTAAATCCATTCATTTAAATTGAAAAGAATTAAATGAACAATCTCTATTAACGAATCCCTCTTAAATACTTAATGACTAGTGTAGCAGTAATTGTATCCTTTTTTTTTGTACCATAATATTGTTACGATTTCACCGGGTTCGCTTGTAGTGGGTGTATGGTGTGAAAACAATCAGCAGGCCTCAGTAGAAAACAACGACGACGTCTATTTACAGAAAGAACACGACTATACGGACGAGACAAATTCAAAGACGAGAAATATTTACAACCCAGACGAACCCGCAGGGCAGCACACAGCAGCACTCTACAGCAAAAAGTAGCCCACAAATAGTAATTGACCACAGCACACACAGCGGTCAGACAGAATCCAGCAGGAGAGGGAATCCTCGGAGCTTCGCTCTATGGTCTCTCAACTGCCGACTCACTCCCACACGACTGGCTACTCCACACACAACTTGATGCTGCTTCCACAAAAGACTACAGGACTCGGCACACAGCCCAGTGCAGCAATAGCTTGGGCTCCACACAACGCTGGAACTCCGCCGTTGCTTCGCTATACTCTCGAAGACTCGTTACTTGTCTACGATTCCTATCTGGTTCACTGCAGCTTGAGACTTCCGGCCTTTTATCCCCAGGAGGTGGAGCGCGAAGGTTCTGGGCGTATTTTAAGTCCTATTGGATTTATCTTTAAAATTCTCGAAGTTTCCAGCATTACCTATTTTGTCGCCAAATGGTCGCCACGTTTGTCGCCACGCTTTGATATTACTGACTCGACCAGCGCCCAACAGGGCTGACCGTAAAACGGTCTTTCGTATGAGGACACTATTCTTGCTGGGAGGCAAAATTACGGGTTTGTAACAATATAGTGATTAAAAATTAAGTAATCGTTTACTAGAAAAATATGCTCCGAAAAAATCTTGCTGTTGCTCTAATCTCGCAATTTGTAGTTAAATAAATTAATAAAATTGGAAGAGCTTCGTAAGATCGGTAGTTGGGATTCACTGAAATATGTGAAATATAAGGCTCTTTCTCCTAAACAAAATTTTATACGTTATATACTCATCTTCCACTGTCTAATTTTATAAATTGTCCTTTAATAATTGCTTAGAAATCATAGAGAAACTCACTAACGTTTCCTCATCTGTTCCTTAAACGTTAGTATCAGCGATTGTATGGCTTCATTCAATAATGAAAAACATTTGTTTCGAGATTTCCAAAAGAAAGAAACACAATGAATTCATTATGTATATGTGCGTAATTTGCAAACAATTGAGCGAAACCCACAGTCAAAATAAATCGACAAATATGGCTGACGTTTATAGATTTGCCATTAGTTATAGCTTTAAAAATAGCAATGAAACCTAAAGTAGAATTTAAATGCATTGAATAATAATTCAAAAAGTATGAAATCTACAACTGTAATAGAATTTAGAAAATATAAAGTGCATAAAACTTTAAAGTACTAATAAGGCTTAAAAAATAAAAATAAAAATTATAAGATGCAAAATGACACCTCAAGATATAAAACCATAGTTGTAAATATATAGGAATCTTAAGTAATAAGAAACAAATTTATAAGTCGTAAATAATATAATAAAATAAATCAATTCATGCAAGTAAACGGTGATTAAAATTACTATTAATAATAAGAACAAGTAACATGTCTAACATTTAGTAGCATTTATCAAAGCATAACACGATTAAAAATTGAAACAATACACAGCTGTTACTTTCCAGCAGAATTTTCTTTATGAATTGTCCAATTTTCTTGGTCCGTATTTTTCTAGTTTTATATTATACCAGTTCTAAAATTCCTCTAATTCTATAATTACTTGGAAAAATATTTCTCGCATTAGTCAATACTTTGGACATCCATATATCGGATTGACATTCCTTCATTATTACTACAGCTACAATTTGGCGATTTTCTTAAGAAAAGATTTTGTTAAGCAGTTAAAAATAAAGTTATTTGTTATGTATTATAGGTAAACACTTCTTAAATCTCATTCCATCATTTTTAAGGATCCTATATACACAAAAAGACTAAAAAAGATAAAGTATATTCTCTCAAACTTCGACTCGTCCCTGAAAACACGTTGCTAACATAATAAATCGTATGTGGAGTTCAAAATATTTCTTCTCCTTAGAAGCATACTAAATATTGAGATTTTCCTGTTTGTAAAATAAAACATTTCATTGACTTCAAACACTAAATGATTGTAAAAACTAGAAGGGCTGTTTCCAGCTATCACCAAAATCCTTTTGACTTGTTTCATGCTCACATATCCAAAGAATGTCAGCTGAGCTAAAAAATACTAGTAAAATACAAAATAACGTTTGAAATGATCTGAAATAAGAGATGCTAGATGACTGATAAATAGTATTTGTAGAAAAAAATTCTATAGCATAATGGCAAAGTAACACATTTAATAATCTTCTCAAAATATATCTTGACTCCATACAAAGAAGGATTTACATTGAATTTGTTTCATTTCTAATGACCAGCAACAATTCCTTTCATTTCACTTTAAAAACAAAAGGGGCAGCTATTTTGGAATGAAAATAACGACAGCGATATTTAATAAATTAAAAAATTGTCTCTCCTGACCATTCAAAAAAATCTTATAATGATACAATGGTAAGTGTGAAGCCACATTTGTAGTTTGAAAGAAAATATTTTTTATAGTTACGAAACACAATCATCCGGTCTGAGAGAATAAATAGCTGCTCATTTGTTACCATGGCCTTAGACTACTCTGCAATCGTTTCAACTACCTATAGAATCTTTACTCAGAGAAGATATGTTGTCATCAGAATCATGAATAGCGTTCCTAAAATAGTGATTACTCTGAGTAACATAGAAATTATTTCCATCATATGTTGCCTCTGTGGTTAAAGCTTTTATGAATAACAAAATCATACCAATTTATTTGAAGATTACAAAAATGATATTTACAGAATCCTATTTATTTATTAGGGACTGGCCTTCTTTGCAGCTCAGCAAGTTTGTTGGAATTAATGCTGACTAAAATTTTTCATTCAATATTTTATGTGATTTATCTTTTAATATCTCCTTCATTAAAATGTTTTTAAACTACAAATTTTGATAATCATATAACGTATACTATATTTGAAGCCTTATTCCATTTTTTGAAAGTAGAGTCGCGGCCGAAGGCAGAGAAGAAGACTTTGAATTATTAAGTTCGTTTTATTTCCATCCCGGGAGGCACAAGCAGCACGGACAGGGCACGTCAGCTCACAGCGCTGCATAAAAACAGAAGAAAGTAAAAGAGACAGAAATTAATTATCCCTGGTATTTTATACCATGAAATTTCGATAGAGATTTCTCTACACGTGTCAATTTTGATAAGAGAAGCAGAGGGATCTTTTAGAAGAATTTACTTAGATCAACAATTTTGTATCCCTTCACTCGGAGCGTGAGAACATCAGGAGATAAGAGAATATTTTAGAATGAAGTTAATATGAGCTAAATCAAGATAAAAATTTTGGGAATTAATTTGGATTGAAAATAGAGTTTAAGATATCATTATATATATATACATATATAACATTTTTTCCATGTTATCTTCTGAACATGATAACTAGAATAGATTTTAACCGGCTTGGAATATGTTGTAAGAAATGTAGGAATCTCGGACGAGTTTGTAAATGGGCCATTTAGCCCAAAAGATATGGAAATGGTGGGGAATTGATATTTTTGTTTCGCTATAACTTTCTTAGTATTGAAGATAGAAAAATAGATCAAATTATTCAAATTGGGATCTCATTAAAACAGACAAATTTTGTGTTAAAAGTCTTTCTATAGTTGCAATTGTTAAGGTTAGGTGCTAAAAAAGCGATTTACAGGTCCTAATTTTGACTATCTCTAACATCAACAATTTATGCTGCCAGTTTTAAAAAGAGAATGAAATAAAAATTTTATTTTTCTTTCATTTCCAAAGTTTGAAATTGATTAAATACACATGGAATACAGATTAAATGGTTGAATAAAATTATTTAAATATAAATAAGGAAGAAAGAGATTTAATGGCATCATTATGTAAAATGATAAGCTTAAAAAATTCTAGAAGCTGTTTTTCAGTTCTTTATATATATAGATATATATAAATGAACCATGTTATTCCTGATCTTTTGTTATTTTGATTCTCCTTTGGTTTGATGTCTGCCTCATTACTGTGAATATACTGTATTAAAAATTATTGTAACAATAATAGACAACCATTATAGCTTTAATTCCGGTTCTTTTATTAATCGATTAATAATGATAAATCTCCAAAAAAGATCAGAAAAGGTATAATATTATTCCATTGATTATTTTTGCCATTGACATGTGACTAAGGTTAAAGTTTGCTAATGGTAAAACGTGTGTGTGTGTGTGTTTTAAATACTGATTATAACGTTTCTTTAATCTAATTTGTATGATAACTGAAATATTTATATGAACAAAAAATAATTCTAATATTAATTAAGAAAAACAAACGATTTTTTCCTGCAATATAATTGCAAAGTCAATTGAAAATTCTTAATTTTTATTATAAAACTTTATTCTCTGCATTTGATTGAAAGAAGAATAGCTGCAAGCGATAATTAATTTCTTCAAATATTTTTAAATGCAGATGATAAATTGCAAACGATAATTAGTTTCTTCAAATATGTTAAAAATGAAGGCGATAAATTTTTATTTCTTAACGCTTGATACAATCTTTTAGCATTTGTTTGTAGAATTCACAGTTTTCGCTATTATTTTTTTAAACAAATCCGAAAATAATTCTCCGCCAGTTACTGAAAAAAAAACTTCGGAAGATATTGGATGAGGATATGATATTCCTTCAAGAACGCTGCAAAACTGTCGTTCAAGGTAATTTTTATTTTATGATTCTGAATTTTTTTAAATTATAGCCTAACTGTGAAGAAATAGTTTCTAATTTCTTTTTTTTTTTTTTTTTTGTTAAATTTTTAAAGGCTGCACAATTTTTTTCTCTTTTTCAGCAATTCCATTATTTGCAATTAAATGAAATAGAAAATTCAAAGAAATCCAAGCCTTATCTATCCATTCAAAAAGTGTATGTAATACTAACAAAAGGAGAGCATGGGTTGGAAAATACTTTACTTTAAACATGCCTAATGGTAATATGTTATTAGAGTGTCTATTCTTTAAAATATTAAAGCACAATAATCAGCCTATCTCGAGAAAATAACACCCAAACTTTTGGAATAGCTTGTATATTAGTAATATAAAGCACTTATTTTTATTTAAAAGTAGAAATTTCTAATAGAAAAACTTTGATTGGTATTTATGCTAAAAAGTATGAAATTAAATTCAAAGTAATTAAACTTAGTAATTACCATTCTAGTTTAAACTCTAAAGTTTCCAAAAATTAGATTTTCTCATAATTTAATAGGATTAAAAAATTTGTAATAACAAAATTTCTTATATTGAAGCAATAAACAATCTCATTAAAAACTTCTAACGATTTTCTCAAAAACGACTGAAATGTAGTAATTTAAATAACAGAATATTTATCTATTTCTTAATCTATATTATAATATTTTCACAACTAAAGATATACTTTCTATTTTATTCTCTTTTCTTTTAATTCAATAGATGGCGCTCAGATTTTTGAATTTATTGTATGTGATGACGAAGCATCTTGATAAAGAGTTGTTTGCATATTCTGCTTTAAGCTCGGGAAATCTGAATTCAGTTTAATATAATTGTCTGCGGTTATAAATTTTTCTTCATAAAATCTTTGGATTATTTTTACAATCAACTGGGATGTTTTTTGATTTTATATCGTATTGACTTTTTTAGTTTTATAGTTTAATAATGGTCTTATAGTGGTTTGGTTTGATTCAATTTTGTTGTGATCTTGCTTAGATTTGAATTTTGAAATAATATTTTGCATATTATTATTGTGTAAATAATTTAATTTTATTATTGTGTGGTGAAACAGTGCGTCAGTAAGGCCTTGTCTTGGACCTTAGGGGGCTAGAATTCAATACCAGATTTTTTACTTTTATTTATTTATTTTTTTTATTTTTTTTGCATTATTTCATAATAATTGTTTAGGTAGATTCCTATAATAAGACTACTTATTATAATGGTTCTCATAACAAGACTTCGGAAAAATTTCTTCATTCAAAAGATGGAAAGATTTATTGGCTACATTATGTAAAAACGATTAGCTTAAAAATTTTCAGAAACTGCGTGTTTTTTATTCTTTATATATTTTTTAATTGAACTTTGTTAATCTGGAGCTTTTGTGACTATGATGATTCTTTGATTTGACGCCTGCCGTAGTACTGAGAGTATATTATATTAAAAAATATTGTAACAATAAAGGGCAATCTTTATGACTTCAACCCAAGCATGGATACTTTTATTAACCTACTAATAGCAATTAATAGCCAAAGATTCAAATCGGCAAAGGATTCATGTTATTCTATTGACTATGTTAGCCAATGACATTCGGTAAAGCCTAAAGTTTGTCGATGGCATGCAGTTAATAACAATTGCAATATTGCGGAAGAATATTTCTTTAAAAAAAACTAATGATACTTTTCCTTTTACCCAATAAATAATTATAATATTGAAATGCGTAACAATAAGATCTTAATTCAAATATTAATTAAGGAAAGCAAACGATTTTTCCCCCAATATAAATGAAAAATCAAACGAGAAATTTTATTTTCTACCATATATTGATTACATTTAATTGAAAGAACAATATTTGCAAACCATGGCTAATTTCTACAAATGCATTTAAAACGCAAGCTTCCAGTTCTTTCCGACTAATACAAAATTGGCACTTGCTAAAAACTTCAAAGCTTTTCAATAATATAAACTTCATAACAAGCTTAGATTTGTATTTAATTTTTATAATATTTGTACTTTGATATTATTTATTTTTTAGTAGATTCTATCAAATGTTGCGCAAAATCTATTCAGATGAAGTCTGTCTGTCTTTTGTTTGTACTACAATCTGTTTGAACTGTCTGTCTGTCTGGAAATGGACTGTCTGTCTGTTTTAGTATCTCAAATAGAGATTTTTGTGTCAAATTTGTATTTTGTAACTGTATCCAGGTCTGTAATTTGTAATTATTTTGCATGACGTTAATGAATGTCATTCAAGGTATTAGTGTCCTTATCTAAAGTCCCTATCCCCATAATTTTATGCGGGGATAGGGAGGAGGGAATTAATTTTAATATATCCGAGAAGGTTTCGGGAAGATCAGTCTCGTGAAGTTTTGTGTAGACATTGAAAAGAATTTGAAAATAATAATTTAGATATAAAGGAATCTGTCTTTGTATTCCAGCTTGCCAAGACAAATTATTTTTTTATTTTATAAAAGCTACCAAATTGATTACTATATTCGTTTACATATCCTAATTGAGCATCCAATGTATTAGAATTTATCTTTTTCGCAATCGTCTCCGAAATTATTTATGATAATTATTTCAAAATATTCAGACTAATATAGAATTTTGTAATACATCTTTAGAATATTCTGGAATTGCTTAAATTAATTTTAATTAGCACTAATAATTCTTAAAATACAGAAATTTAAAGGGATATAACTATTTATGACAAAAAATTAATATATGCTAAGGTGACTTTTTTATAAGTGATTGCACTTTTAAGGAAATAATGATTTATATTGAACAGAAAATAAAGTAATTTTCATAATTCTAGTTTTTATTGTGGTATCCACAAATGTTTAACCAAAGCATTCGGCGACTTTATTTAAAGCAATAACCCGTTTATATAATTTAATTGAAGAAGATATCAGCTATTTAACTGGATATTATCTCTCATTTTGGAAATTACAAATGCGTAAAGAAAATTTTAATTTAAATGGAATGGAATCATAGAAAAAAAACGGAATTCTAAGAATGCACAAATTATTCAAACTGAAAATAATTTAAAACAAAAACAACGAAACGTGAACAAAATAATTTTTAAAGTCAACATGAAATGCCATTATTTGGTAAAAATGACAAAACAAAGCCATACAATAAATTTAATAAAAACAAATTGCCTCTAAGTTTTTAAAAGATTTCTTCTCCTGTTTACGACAACCATAATAGAATTTTAATATAATTAAATTAGAATTGAATAAGCAGTCCTTTCGTTTTCCTCATCATTTTGATGATAAGAAATTTGTTGTCTTTAATTATGATAAAGGCAATATCAAATCATAAAATAAAAAGGGTTAATTCTCGTATCAATTTACTGTTTGAGATAAGATTGAAGATAATTCTATCTCAAAAAAATGCCAATGCCCGTGAAATTCAATTTTAGAGTCAATTTGGCACCTTGCGAAAGGAAAAGCTTATATGAGATGTTAGATTATATGCATGCCTTTTTATTATGTGACTGTGACATGACGAGACGTGAATTCAATCCATTGAGCAATCGCACAACTAATAATAATTTAGTTCAAGGATTATATTTCAATCAAAGTTAACGTTCAAACTATTTCAAAACTGTATCATTCACAAAATATTCAAATATTGATAAATTCAGCACTGTCACTTTGGAATAAAAATGATGCTATCGTTTTTAATGTGATAATGATAAAGGAAATGCTACATACACACCTTGTTTAGTTCCCCTGATGTAAGATTTTTTTCATATGTACTTAATCTATAAATTTCAACATGTTTTTATAAAGATCAAATATGTGAGTAAATTTTTAAGCTGTAGTAATCACTTAATCAAATCGAATTAGTTCCTCTGAACCTATTTCCAAACTAGATATTTTATATGGAAACATTTCCACAGAAAGGTAGTAAGTACTCTTGGTCCTTTTGTTCAAAATCTAACACAGTTAGCAGACTGAATAAAAGAGGCTTAATGAAAGTCTGACCTAAATGGTGGAAATTCTTGGAATTGCGCAGTGGAAGATGTAGTTGGAGGAACAGCATTAAGCCTCAGGTGGAGATATGGAGAAACATTGGTAATGGGCAAATAGCTAGATAGCCTCAATAAGAAAATAGATTACTAAATATGTATAAACGGATTTTACTGATGGATCTACTGCTGAATATCCTATCGTGAGACAGAAATGATTGTTCTAATCATCTCTATTCTCTCTCCCTTTCGTCCATTTTATGCCTTCATACAATAATTATCCTCCAACACTTGGAGATACAATCGCATCTAAGTAAATATAGGAAACGTTTTTGTTTCTTAATTCTTAATACGGTTTTTATCAAAGTTAAAAATTTATTTAAAATATAATGTTATTATCAAATAGATTGAACCACCCATAATTTTTTGTAAATAACTTAGAATAATAAGTTGTGTTAGTAATTTGAAGATGTGATATTCAAATTTATATCTTAAAGCGGATCTCAAGGAGGTTTCATGGAGGTTTTTCTATTAATGAATTTTAAATTATTAATCTGATATGAAAAGCTGTAAAATTAACAATTTGATTTTATAATAGTCACCTTTGGGGATCAGCTATCCCGCCAAGAATTCGGATTATGTTTGATTTCAATTAAATCGCTTATATATAATTTCACATTCATGATCTCCTCAACATTGTATTTTTAAGTATCGAATAGAGATAGGTATTAAATTTTATTTTAGTAACTTTATATATAGTTCTTTTCATTTCATATGTAAACATTCCTCATAATGTCGTGTCAAATGACATCATCGTGCCGTTAAAAATGTAGCTTCACAAATAATTTATTTTGAATTGCGCGTTGTCTTTGGCAATATTGAAATTTCACTTTCTGAATACGCATGTAAAGTGTGAATATACTATACTGAATCTTTTTTCTAGGTTTTCAACACTGGAAGAAAATCTCCTGATTAACTATTTATTGAAACAAAGAAAGCGGTTTAAACTGCATGCCAACCATGAAATGTGTTATTAAAAAACTATTTTTAAAACAACGTTAAAATTCAGGAAAATTTTTGCTTAACATTTAAATAGTGATATTAAAATTAAAATTTGTATATAAAATGAAATAACAAAATTTGGGAGGTATTAATATTTCCAGAAGTTATAACAATAAAATGCAGATCTTAATTAATTTTTAATTAATTAAGATTTTATAAAAATCTCTTCAAAATGCAGAGCTCTCCCTCCAAAATTCAATTTTGCCATATTTCATAGCTCTATTCCAAAAGGCGCTAGGCGTCTTGAATACGCCAAAAGACAATACTCATAGACATACTTTTCTCATTAATTAGTGATTTAGAAGTATCAGCCAGTCAGCCAGGTACCCTAAATTAGATATTTGTCAAAAATCCCCAATATAATTTTTGATAAACTTCTCTATCTATAAATGAGATTATTTTATGATTTTGGAAAAAAACAGACGTTTTATGGGGAATTATGCGTAATCCGAAAGTAGTGTAAAGATTGAAACTTTATTGTCAATTATCATTGACTATTCAGTTCACAAACTAAAGCGGAAATCAGTAAATAATTTTGTCTATCATGATAGAAAATTTTTGCGATTCTTAAACGTTTCTTCCTTATAAATTGATGTATCATTGTTATACTACATTGATGAGCTTTGGGATTTAGCATAAAAGCTTTATGCAAGTCAGATCAGCGTTGCTGTTCTGACGCTGTCGTGGTTTAAAGTTGGCAAAACGGATATGCCAGTTCTGATATCCTTGCCACCTGTTCATAATTCAACACATCGAGATCTTTTCTCAATCAGGCAACGTGTAACTTTAAATCTGGCCATTAGCGCGACATTTCAATTCAATTTTAAAAATATTCTGAAATATATTATTAGTAGCATTACAAGAAATTGACTGTGGAGAACAATTGCCACAAAATACCGTCAAGTGTCTATTTTTATTGAGCTAATTCATTTCGTTATTCATATCTATTTAATATATTATTTATCTTCTTATTGATAATAACGAAATAACTTCAATATTTCAGAAACTATTTAAAATTGAATATAGATGACAAAGAAAATTTCAAGTTAAAATATTTTTCACTCATTTTTAAAAAGCTAAACTGATTTTTTTCCCCTTAGTAAGATAGAGAATTTCAATTTTTTGAACATATTAATCTCCATGTATTCAATTGTTATACACTGGTGTGCAAAACTTAAGCAACAATGCAAATTTTAAGCAGATAGCCATGAATTTGCAGAAAAGTAGTTCATGCCATCAGTACAATGAACACGTAATTCAAGGGAAAGGTCATACGTATGCAAATATCAGGAACAAAACGTCACAGGCTACGTGAGCGTACGCAAAACACGTGCGGAAGGCGCGCGCAGCTCAACACTACAATAAAAGGAAGAACAGCGACGCAATTAAAGACATTCGCTGCAAGTGTACGTGAGTTAATTCGTGAAATATGGCTAGCAGAAATCACCTGGACGTTTTCACACGTGGAAGAATGATCGGAAAGCTGGAGGAGGGCGTAGTGTGACCAGTGTACCTGAAGAGTTCGGAATCAACAAAAGTGTCGTTCACGCGCTTGGAAAGCCTTCCAATCCACAGGTACAGCTGTGAGAAAGGTTGGTGGTGACCGCCCCAGGAAAACAACAGCAGTGGATGACCAACATATCGTCCTGCAGGCAAAAAGAACCCGAAACCAATCAGCAGGCGCCATTGCTCAGCAACTGTATGCAGCAACGGGGAGACAAGTGTCGCGTTTTACTGTATCCAGACGCCTTCATAAATGTGGCCTATTCGCCCGCCGTCCTGAACGCTGCATCCCTTTGACAGTTTCCCACCGGCGGCACCGTTTAGAGTGGTGCAGGGAGCACAAAAACTGGACATCTCATCAATGGAGTCGTGTCCTCTTTACAGATGAGAGTCGTTTTAGTGCCACAAGCGATTCCCAACGCCAGTTGATTTGGAGAGAGGTCGGGACACGGTTTCATCCTAGTAATATCACGTAAAGAGACCATTTCGGTGGTCCTGGAGTTGTCGTCTGGGGAGGCATTATGATGAACGGGCGGACTGAGCTCCACGTTTTCGACAGAGGTTCTGTAACTGGAGATCGCTATTGTCAGGAGGTGATCCTTCCCCATGTGCGTCTGTTCCGAGGTGCCATTGGATCAGGCTTCGTTTTTATGGATGACAATGCACGGCCATACAGGACTCATGCTGTTGAGAAGCTCCTGGAAAATGAAGATATCACTCGAATGGATTGGCCGGCGTGCTCCCCTGATTTAAATCCGATAGAACATGTGTGGGATGCTTTGGGGAGACGCCTTGCGGCATAATTACATCCTCCTGGGAACACCTGACAACTTAAACAGATGCTGATTGAGGAATGGGAATTCTTACCACAAGAACTGTTGGACAATCTGGTGCTGAGTATGGGGAGACGGTGCGAAGCAACCATTGCAGTAAGGGGAGGGCATATTCCATACTAAGGAATATCTGCTTGCTGTTCTTCCTCTTGGACAGACAATCGTGTAACGAAACTATGAACTCAATAAAGCCTTTTTTTGTTTGATTCCATACTGTATGCATTATATTCATTTCTGCGCAACTATGCTTTCGTCATTCTTTCAGAACAAAATGCTGTATCCCATTTCTGAATTTCATGTCTCTCAGATGATTTCTCGTGAAGTTATGGCAAAAAACATACCTGTTGCTTAAGTTTTGCACACCAGTGTATATAAAAAAATAGTACAAAATGCTCAATGTTCTTATTTATTATAAATTTCAGTAAAAATATTTCAATTAATCTTAAACGAAATGAATACACAGTCTTGTGTGATTGCGTTTCTGTAAATCAAAAAAATCAAAAGTATTAGCATTAGAAAAATGTGAGGAATCTTTTATTGTAACTGTTGTATTTGACTCTATTCTTCTATTTCTCTCTCTCCGAAGCTGAGATTCTTAAACAGATTTTTTCAAATGCTTTTTTAAAATATACTCATACACTAGAATTTTTTTTTCTCAGTGTGTAATAGTTACAAAAGGCTTAAATTTTATATATTAAGCTAACCATTTTTTTCAGCTTAATCTCCTTTTCTCATAATTTAAGAAATTAAACAATCAATAAAAGATATTCTGCTAAGAGTCTTTTGTGAGATTTTTTGCTTTTGACATGACGATTGGCAGCTTGGTTGAGTCAGGAATTATTACACTGGTCACATTTGCTAAGGAATTCAATTCCAAGTTCAAATCAGTGGATTTTCTTAGCAAAGTAACTTCATTATGATGAGAAGATGGATAGTTTTGTGGGAAGTTGGAGATATAAGGAAGACAACCAATGATTATATGTCATATTCGCAATACGTTCTATGTCGTGACAATAGCTTAACTTCCCGGAAAACATTGTTTAAAAATTTTTGTAATACGACAGAAGGGCGATTCATCTCTGTAAAAGCTTGCTTACTTTACATTTATATTTAATAAATATTTTATTGATTTATATTATTTTTTATTTAATTTAAAATACAAATCGATATCGCTCACTGTTTTGGTCTGATACTTCAAACGTGCAGTCTGCCAAAAAAATATGAAGCCAGTAGAAGCACGGAGTACAAGTATGGAAATAATTATCGGAAATAATACTAAGTTCCCATTCCCTATTTAAAGAATTCAAGAATTGAATAAATCCAGCCAAATATTGCAGCTGAAACAATGCTTTACTGCTCAAAAAATTATTATTTGCAAACAATTTAGGAGTTTTAAGATAATGCAGCTTTATTCAATCAAAGATCTGATAATGAATAGTTCTTAAAACACAAATTATGTTTCTAAATGATATATTAATGGGCTCTTTAGAAATTCAAGCGTTTTAATAATGCTAAAATTCAATTATCTAAATGAAATCGGTTTCTCCTATAATGAGAGCAAACTATATCTCCTATATAGGAGATAGATATATATCTATATCTATCTCCTATATTATGATTCTGGTATAATGAGAGCAAACTATATCTATCTCCTATATTATAAGCAAAGGCATATAGTATAATTACTTAAATTGTCTTATGTTAAAATATTTATAGAATGAACTGCATACTTAAGTCCTGCACAGTTTATAGCCCAAAGCCATAAAAAAACTGACGCGATCATTAAATTTGGTGAAAGAGAAACTCTTCATAGTGGAGAAATTGCATTTTTAATAGAATTGGTATTTCATTTCATCACTATTCATTCGGGCTTATCATTAAAAGGCTCACTTATGAAGGAAAGTTCCCATTTGTTCTAAACAATATTAAAAGAGTAGAATTTTTAGAAACTCTTTTAATATGATATCATAAATATCCAGTCAGAAAAAAACATCTAATTCTTCGTCAATGGTATATGAAATTCATTTTAAGTTTGTTTAGTTTCAAATGAAGCTTTTAGGAAACACGCGTTTTGGAATATTTTCGTAATTTTAACTATTTTAAAATTCTATCGTTTCCATTCTTTAATGTGAATAATTTTCTTGTTTAATTCTATGAAATATTTCATCTGATCATATTTGATAAAAACAATCATCTGATCATCAGCAATTAAAGTATTTTTCTTTCAATCGGTTTGTTTTAAATGAAGGAATAAATAAATTAATGAAATTTTCTTAAGATAAAATTTAATCTACGTCGGCTTTGCATAGATCGTTTGCGTAATAATAGAACTTTGATGGTCTGACTGTAAATTCTTTTCTTCGTCAGAAAATTCTGCATTATAATCTCGATTCCATATAAGAAAAATATTGTTATCATACTAGGTTAAATCTGGAAATAAAGCGGCCATTGCGGAAGCCCGGAGAGATGAAATCGTCCACGTCATCTGAATTATGTGGTTCCTCTCAGAAACTGGTCCTCGTGTTGCTTAAATAAGGGTATTAATATAATTAAAATTAAATAAGCAATTTTAATGATTATTCAAAAGAAATGTGAAAAATTACATAATGTAAGAAGAAGCAGAAAATAACATCGCTTCTACGCCTTCGTCAATATGGTCTACATTTCAATGAAATATTGTCAATTCGTATATACGAAAATGTGATAGGAAAATGATTTAAGGTTAAATATTTAGAACAAAGCGGTGAAAAGTGATGTGATTCAAAACAAGATCTGCAAAACATCTTGGACGAAGATTTAAATTCGGAAGGATATTCTTAAAGAAATAATAATTCCGTTTTAAAAGTTGACAATCATTTGTAAAATCAAATTCTTGATTATATATATGCACATGTTTCTAAAAAAGGAAAAATTTTGACGAATTGATATTTTTTCACAATATTAGGGCGAACGCCAAATTGAGTAAAGATGCTAGGCGTAGTATGACCTAACATTGCTCTTACGCCAATAAATTCAAAATATCGACATACAAAAATGAGCAAAGTTTTCAAAAACATGAATTTGCTTCGTGTAATCAAAAAAAGTAGAATCTTTCAAATATGCGGTTTCGATTCTAAAATAAAAACCATTTATAAACCGAGAAATATATTTTTCGTTGTTTCATCATAAAAGATTTTCCTTAATTTTTTTTATTGTTTTATTATCAGAAGAGAAAGTAGTTAAACATCTGATTCTAAACCAAAACAAGTTTTGATTTTGCATCAATGCAATACAAAAAATAAAATCTCACTTGTTAAAATTCTGTTGCTCTTTATTTGCCATCATAGTAATTTAATACTTTAAAATGGTAGATTTCTGTTAATAATATTTCTAAAAAAGACTGATAAGCAGTATTAAATTTATTTTTTAAACTATATTATTGCACATTAAACATTTCTTTTCTGAAAGTATTTACCTGAAAAAAATACTAGACTAGACTACGTTATGTACACACGTTTGACCTTTGGCTTAACCGTTTTATTCGTAAGATCGTTCGAATTCAGATACTTCAGAATACTGGAATAACCAGGTTTTTTTTAACTCTTTTTTTCCAAAATATGAAAAATCCAATTTCTCCTTCAAAAACGCAATAACATTCCCTATTCTTAAAAGACTGATATACATAAAAAGAGGTCTACTTAGTTTATTGCTATTAAGCAAATGTATGCCAGGATATCCTTTGAGAGTTCTCAAAAAAAATTCCTATCCCCCAAACCCGTTTGGGCGAGTATCTTCAATGAATAAAGCACACGCCATACATCTTCAATCAATCACACTTCCCGAAAGAGTTTTCAAAAAATTTGCAGTGATATCCAAGCGTCTCAGTTGTCCTTTGTTTTTTCTTTGTTTTTTTTGGGGGGGACAGGACTTTTCAACGTTCAAAGAGTTAATACATATTTAAAAAAATGAGCATCATCTTCCATTTCCCTAAGCCCGCTTTTTATATACTGTTTTGAACTCAGTATAACTGTTACAAGATCCATTCTGGATTCTCAGGAAATGCTTAAATGTGGGTGAAACATCTATATACCTAGACGCACATAGATGCTTCATTATAACATTTATATAAGGAATGAATAATGAAGCCCATGAGAGATTCATTATCCATAAGTTCTTGCCTAGACGAACGTGAACGCAGTAAAGTCATTCCGTTTAGCTGAAGAGGCCTTTCTCTAATAGCTATTAAGACATGTTTTGCATATTCCATTTAGAGAAATATTAGTTTAATAGAAGTAGATGATTGAGAACATTGAAATGACTCAATGTGGTTACAATGGAACAATTAATCTCGCTTTCAGCTCTAATGAAATTAATTACATTTTAGGATTACAGGATTTTGGCATGTCAGCTGAATATATTTATTGAAGATTCATTTTGAAGCTAAACGAAGCCTATTTTGCGATGAATTTCATAATTTTGAACAGTGAGGAAGATGTTCTGAGAGCAAACAGTGTGTTTTCCGAGGTTAAAGTTAAGCTTGAATGAACATGAAAAAGATTGAACAAATAAAATGAAAAAGACAACTAAAATGTCACGCTAGACGCTGAACCAAATAGGATGTACTTGACCAGCCGATTTGACATTTATCAGCCTCTGTAAATAAAAAAAAACTTCATGAAATTATATTTCAATTCCACGATCCTTGCTTCCAAACCGAAATTTCACAAGAATATTGCTGGCTTGAATTGAATGCGATGAGAAACACATTTCCAAGGATTTAAAAAAGATTTCCTATTAAGAACTTTATTCAAATATTTCTTTTTTATTCATTACGACAAAATTTATGTTCGACAAATTAATACAAGTAGAATCAATTTCTATTTATTATAAAGATATATATATATATATGTTTGTTTTGGCATTCTATAGGCCAGAGCGTTTGGCCTGGAATTACAAAATTTGATATAAGTATACTTTGAAAGGTGAAAATGTACATCTCGAACTGATTTTCTTGAACTTTTATTACATCAAAATGAAGCCGAATTTTTTGCATTTTTTCGAAATCTTACAAAAATATTATTCCAGAAAAATGGGTTTTACATTTTTTTTTCAAAATTTAAAAAATTGTCTTTTTAATAAAACCATTTTAATAGTCTTGCAAATTTTTCTTAAATTTTGGCAAATTAAAATTTTTTTGCCTGATTTTAATAATAAATGACATATGTAATTGCACACCGAAATTCAAATCATTTTCATTATTTTAGCAAATATTTGATCTCGTGGTATTCTTCTAATGCTGAAAGTTAAACAATGATTCTGTAAATATTTATGTAATTTACAAAGTATTACAATAACTTGAAATTTAAAAGTCAGGTGAACAACATTTATGTTTTTAACAGCGCTATGACGTTATAGCATTGGTCTCCGTAACAAAGGACAATTTGATTAATTCTTGTATAATGTTATTTCTAAACTATTTAACTGAAATTAAATATAACCAATATCTCCAGAGAGCCAATAAATCGACAAAGCCGATTAGCGTATGAATAATCCAAGGGATAAAAGAAGATAAACGCTTTATAAAGATTTTCTTTTTAGATACATTTATTCTCATTCTTCTGAATTATGCAGTACATTCAATTTTAGCTGAAGTAAATTATGCTTATTTCAAAAATTAATCTTTAAAATGCATATTAAATTTAATAATGAAATAATTCAGAGAATTTAATCGCATCTATTTTCATAGCAAAATGCCTATTCATATTTATAATTTCAATAGAGTAGTAAAATTAGTTATATTGCCGCATTGAAAAAAGACTGTCGAATCTCCATGGCCGAATGGTCATGGCACTGGTCTTGTGATCAAGAGACCTGGGATCGAATCCCGCTAGAGACACTGAGATTAATGGCATATGTAAATACTTAATTCCTTGATTTTATGTTTTCCTTTATTTCATGTTCCAGAAGATACTGGATATTTCTTTAGTTTACCAGACAAGTGTTCTGAACTTTTCTTACTGTCTCCAGAAGAGTATTCTGGAACTTTCTCTGCTTATATAAAAGCAGAAGATTTGTCAGTTACTGTATTCTCAGTTCTGAGTTCAGTTAATAAATTGGTTTAGCTCTACCTCTTGTGTGTGTCATTAAGTTCTATATTATAGTTCTACGTGACAATATGACAAAAATAAATAGCGGTGTCAATACATATGAAGCTTTACGTTGTTGCATGTTGGTTCTCCAACATCTTTTTCTTTCTAAAAGATGAAAAATATTTATTGAATTAATAAATATTTATAGAATTAAAAATGCCGGCGTCCTGGCATAGGAGTAGCGCGTCTTCCCCGTTATCTGAGCGTTCTGGGTTCGAGCATAGTTGTTCTATCTGTGAGATATGTGAATGTGCCCCTCTGTAAATAGGGGTTGTGCAAGCGAATGCGATGCCTAAGTAGCCAAGACATGCTCTTAGCCCTAGTTGGCGCAACTAAAAAAAAAACAAGAGACGCACCCTCGGCTTAAAATCGCTGATTTCGTCAACGGCGTCCATGGCGAGTGCCCTTAGAAACGACAACAGAACTAATATTTTTTATAAAATAATTGTAAGCATGAATTCGTTCCTTCACTTTTCATAAAAACGAAATTAGTCATGTAAAGATAGAGTTAAATGTATGAAGACAAAAGACTCTTGGATTTAATTAATTATTATTCATAAATGACAGAAAAGAAAAAAATACTATATAAATAAAAGATTATTTTAATAACTTCATAACATTTGACGCCAAAAAAAATTATCGTCATTCATGAATTTTTCATTTGCATATTATTATAGTTCCGTTAGAAGAATTTCCATGAATTTATCTCCATTTTAAAGTAATTTCTAATGCACTAAAAATATAAATAAATATGATCTTTAATATTTATTAATTACCGTATTTGAATTCTAGTATAATTGCCTATTTGTTTTTAAATATAAGCCTCTCAGGATTGCAATAAATAAGTACTTTATAATCATATTTTATTTCTAGTATCTTAACATATAATATGTTATTAAAAATGTGATTTTCAGGCGTAATCAAAAATTATTTCGTAAAGTCCGAATTTTAAGAGTAAACTGCGTTTATCTAAAAAGGAGAATTAAAATATAACTCTCTACCGAATCAGCAAAAAAGAAACAATTCAAAACTTTGCGTTAAAAATTTATTTTTCATGCATATATTATTTGAAATTGGAAAGAAAATCCCTTGTGGTTATCAAACATTGAATGTATTCTTTGCTTTCATTATATTAGTTTTTCAAAAATTTCTGACTGCATTTTTTTCCTTATGTTTATCTTTATGGTGAGAATCGAATATAAAAATTTCATTCTCTTGCTCTCTAATTTATACACATTTGTAGGTCTTAAGTAAAAGATTTGGGTATAAATTGACGAATAATAGAATGCAGCATTATTTTTCTATATTTTTTTTTCTGTAATTTCTATAACGTATTAAAAATCTGCACTTTTAATACGTGAATGTTAATACATTTCCAGGAAATTAAATCATTTCTACTAATGTTACTGCGATATTTTCATTGCATTGTTCAATTTTTAAAAATTCGATTTAGATTTGTTTAGAGCAAATGAAAAATTTATCACAGTTTCATATTAAACAAAAATTAGGATTTTATGAATGCCAATAGTTGTCTTAGAACTTCTAAAACAACAGAAATTAATAAGTCTTGGGATTCAAATTAAAATCAGTACATTTTCAATGGATAAATAAGTAATTTTCAAATATTCAGCATTAAAGAAAATGCTTTCATTAAAGTTTGAATAAAAGTTTTGCTATATGAGCCTTCCTATAATGAAATCCAAAATACAAGAAGTAGAAATCGCAAAAAGTAAATTAGAATCCCATTAAAATGTTCTTCCATAACAGAGAGCCAACTGTTCTAGTAGATATACAAAGATACAAAAAAGCCAATATGAATTTAAAAAATTTATTTTGAGATGTTTTTCACTCTGATAATACGTGCAGACTTCCAGTTTCGCAACAGCTGCTCAATGTTTTGATCATTCACAGTTATGCGTGCTTAATACAGGAAACGTTTGGATTGGTAAACCATTCTTTCGGAAAATACAAGGATCTTGCAGCGACTTGCAATGGTAATGGAGATTCTGACGATGAGATAGCTTTGTAACAAGGTTTACAGATCCTTACAATAAGAAATTGAAAATGATAAATAAGGCATTATTAATCCAACTATATTGTTAATAAGCAACGTCCTCTAGCTTGTGCAGTTAATGCTCCTGCTTTGGTTTGTCTTTTTAATTTTCTAACAGGACCATTGAGGGATACCTCAGATATGGGAATGAAATCTTACCAGAATGTTGTGTTTTTTACTCTCTACTCGAATGGATGCCTTAAAGGATGAAGTGGATTTACCTCCATTTCCACGATTTGATATACCTCCTCAGATAGAAGTTGTACCGTAGCCAGCGAATATCTTTAGGATTAAGCTCAAGCTCCTGCTTACTTGCTGCAGCGACAGCCATCATTCAAATACGTAGCTCACTTTGGCAGGTAGGAGATAATTCATGCGTGATGCTTTCTCTAACAGTTTACACACTGAAATTTGAATTACTTTGTTGTACCCATTAATATTAATATGGAAAGAACAATATTAGAATATTATTATATATCTTTCATTTCCATGTAAAATAAAGGTCAACGTAAAAGTGTGCAAAAATCGAATTGATACTGATTTGAAGAACATCAATTTTTTGCATCGTTTTTTATACAAAGAGTTCTAAATCAGATCGACGTATTTATTTTTCTGGAACTGTAATTCGATTAAGAAAAAATATATATTTTACGTAATAGAAATAACTCTTTGTTCAACGAAAAAGTACCATTAGTGATTTTATTAGCGCAATTCATATTAATTATTAATTCAAAGTGATTTTATTGGCGCAAGCTTTTATCTACCGTCACACGATACTATTTTCTCTTTATTCATCTTTTAAAGCATTAAATCGACTTCGTTGAAATTCCTTTCTCGTAAATTGAAATAGCTAATTGCAAAATAACCAATTAATTAGCTGGGGCAGATTTTGATATCATGAAACTCTATAGATTTCGTAAAATTATTTTGATACCTTTCCTAAGAGAATACTATTAATGATAAAATAACATAAAATAACTTATTTGTGCTTTTATTTTATTTATACTTTCCTATAAGTCTAAATTCATCTTTTAATATTAATAATTAAATTATTTGAAATTTTTCCTTATGTTTTCCTTACGTTTATTCTTATATTGTCATTAACTGAACCCTTACTGCTTATTAATCTCATTTTTACAACGTATATACTTAATTGTTGACAAAGAGCATGTGTTGTGCCATTGATAAAGCAAGTAGATAAAAAATATTGTATGATTCCTTTCACGTTCATAATATTTATTGTTTCCTTCTAAACAGATTTCTTCCTCTTTTCATAATATAAATGAATAAAGTTAGAGTAATTACTTTCGGGTTCAGTATCCTGCATCCTGAAAAAATTGACAGTAAGGTGTAAATTTGTGGCTACCTTTATTATACGATACTTATTTATTTATATATTGAAGAGACAATTTCAAATGCAATCCAGTCCTGTTCCGTCACAAGGAAACAGTACTGTGATATGCTGAGGTATTTCTTTAATGTCGCAATTTTAACAGCGTGGACGCCTTCAGGGCACCATTTTCATATAAGATGGCGCATCTCCTCACATTGATTGTACTGTAAAGCAATTGTTAAGACAACATTTCATTGATAGAGGAGTGATCAGCTATCATTTTTCTATAACATAGTCTTCTCATTCGCTTTATACATCCCTACAACTTTTGGTTGCGGGATTTCTTGAAGGATAATGTTTACCTCAAAGGCAGCATCTTTGTCAGACTTAAAGGACAACATTCATTTATCTAACTTGTTCTTGATATTCCGATAACAATGGAAAGTATGGTTCTGTGGTTAAAGCACACTATTGGACGTAAAGGAGGACATATGGAACAGTTTCTCTGCTACTTTTTTATATTATTTAACATTTATAAAACATAAAATTTTATGTGTATTTTAGTGCCAACTATCGACAGATTTTTGAACTCATTTTTTTAATTTAATATATGCACCAAGTGTATTATTTGAATTATTTGTTGTTCAAATTTTATCTAACTTGGATCAATACAACGCATTCTGGAACCCTCTGAAGTAAGAAACTTATTTCTCCCTAAATCTATGTATGCATATTATTCCTCTCAAATATATATAGTATAAAATGAAAGTGCCTGTAAGTTTGAAAGAGAAAAACTCGAGAAAAACTTAACTGATATCGGAGATATTTGTATCATTTTGTAGAGCGTTTATTCGGGAAAGTTTTAGTATATTGAAGTCACATGAAAATAAAAAAGGAGTTTTATAATTACGATTTTAATTATTTTCCTACTACGCTTCACGCATGCGTAAAACAGCAGTATCTGTGCATTGCACTTATCCGCGCATGTGCGAAAACCTCAAACTGTGCATACGCAAATAGCAATAGTTGTGGCACGCATATGCGATACATTTCTTTGTTTCGTTCGATTTTAAACAGCGATTCAAAATCATTAATCATGCCTTGAAAAAGGAGATGCAACCTTGGTCGGAGCACATTAAAAGCCAAAACGCTTCGTTTGTTGAGCGATAATGAAAATATAGAGGAAAGAAATGTTCCGTTAACGAATATCAGAGAAATGATGTCCACACTTAGGGAAGGAGTACCTTCTCTTGAGAGAAGTAACTGTCTCTCTTTAAATCGCACTGCAGTTGAATTACAAAGACAAAATGAATCTCACGTGGAGCGAAGCGATCGCCCAGAAGATATAGTTTACAAAGAAATGTTATGAAGCAAGCTGAATTTTATTTTCATATCAGGTTATACAGAGTTGATAAATAAGTGTGGAACAGTGGGTGCAATGACTTATTTGTATATTTTTAAAGCATCTTTTCTATTGTATATTTTTAGAGAATTGTTTTGTCTATGAACATATCATATTTTTACCTTTTTAACAATCTAAATATATCTGAATGTGTCTATAAAAAATTGTTTTGTAGTTATTTTTGATGATTTCTAAATATATCTTAATGTTTGTTTAATGTTTCTTGACATACCCATGTCACATCGGGTGGAAGCTAGACTCGAGTTAAAAGCCAATTTTTCCTCTTGGATGTTATGCCACGGACAACGCTGTGCCGATACTGCTAGTTTTCAATAAATCCGAATTGCAGTTCATATTAGTGAGATTGGCTCATACTAATCCCCAAACAGTTTTTCTTGCATATTAGAAAAAAACGGCCATTTTCCGCTTGCATTGCAAAATGGTACGAAAAAAAAATCTGCTCATTTAAGCGTAGTTGGCATATAATAATCCAAAAATAGTTTCAAATAGAAAAAAGTCTGTTTTGCGGTAAAAATTTGTATGCTGAGTGGGAAATGTTGATTGCTAACCAGTTACAATCAATTTATACAAAGCAATAAATCAATTTTTATATATCATTTGCATTTCATATCGTTTCCTTTTTCAAATATCTAATGAAACATTCCTACTTCGTTTTTAAAATAGTATTCTTCTTATAAATTAGTCATCTTCTCTGCAAGATTATTTACAAAAGAAATAATATAAGAGGCTGTTTTCCCTAATAAAAATTATACTCATCACTATGCAAGTTCAAATCAATATAATGTTTTGATGTTATATTGTGACAATAACGAAAAGAGTTTTAATAATAAGAATAAATTTATGAATATTTATCAGTGTTTAAGCAAATGTCAACAATTGTACCAAAATGTATTTTATTTGCATTTTCATCGGATAGATCAAATAAATAATTAAATGCACTATGACAAAATTATTTTACTATTAACATTTTTGTTGTTACTTTTACATAGTATGCGGATGGCAGTCATCTATAAAAAATATCTGGAATAACATATTTGCCCTTTCAAAATGCTCATTTCAGAAGTTGTTGTAATTATTAATTTTTTTTTATTTGCATTGCTTTTGTGCAAGTTGAGGTTCGAACTCGCAACGCTAGGGTTCATAGCCGAGTAACAAAGACACTAGACAAAAGTACACACACCTCACCTGAAATTGTTATCTGGCTTATGAAGTTACCACCACATTTTTGCATTTGTTGCAGATCATGATTTTAACATTTCCAACCCAAATTATGAGAAAATGTCTGCATCTCACACGTCTTTTTTTATAAAATCTCTTTTTTGCAAATCTTTAAAAAAAAGAATGTTGTTTTTCAACTCTGCAATTATGCTAATATTTTTGTATAAACTGATTCTTCTATCACCACTTTACCACGTCGTGTTTGTGTTAAGCCATTAAACCATACAGATTAACATTATTATCTTATCCATATAACATCTATTCAAGCATGTTCAATTGAGACAGCAGCATCACAAGATTTTTCTTTAATGACCTTATTTAAAACCGAAAAGGGCATGTTTAGCTAGTAAGCCGCAGAGATGAACACTATTATCTTATTCATATAACAACATTCTATTCAATCATATTAAATTTAAACAGCAGATTCTCATAAATTTCCCTTAATCACTTCATATGAAACTGAACATGGCTATAAACTTTTCTCCTTTGAAGTGAACCGCCTCACAAATGCTACATCTGTGAAATCAATTAGCAGACTGTTGCACCTCCGATACTCTAGACATACCATTTAAGAAATGATTCCTTTTGCTTATCTTAGTCTGCGCAGAACACATATATATGTTTTCTATGAGACAAGTAAAGTCGTTTATACACATATGCCAGGTTTATTAATCTCCAAAACGTCATTTGGCTGTTTTCATGCCTTTGTTTACTTCTTTAAAGAAAAAGAAAAGAAAGGAATTTTATGTGAGAAGATTACTCTTGGGACAAAGCTGCAATGTCGTAAATTCACTACTGACTCTCTCTTGACGTACGTAGAATAAGTATTAAGGCCCTCGGGGATTTGCAGTTATGAGTGAATCGAACATTTATAAAGTTAGAGTGAAAACACTGCTTCCGTTTACCAGACGGTTTTGATTAAAAAAGAAAAATTAAAGAAAACCACAATAAAGACTTTTCTGGGTAATAAGATAAAAGTGGATGGATGATGAGTGAATTTATTTAATGTTAAATAAAAATTGAAAGTTTATTTAGTGAACATATTATTTTCAGTTTATGTGTTGAGAATTTCATTTTAAAAATTTTAAATAAATTTGTCTCAATCTAAAGCTGCAAAAATTCAATATTTTAATTTGATGATTTTTAATTTGTTGCTTCTATTACGATTTGTCAGTTGTATCAACCTTACAGGCTATCTTATGGATATTTAATATATGTTTTGTTAAATTTATTACAATGTTTTTATTTCTCATTCATTAATTTTTTTATCTATAAAAATTTTAACTATGTATAATTTATTTATCTTCCAATTTTGTTAACCAGCGATTTGAAGTTATAAATCTATTGTTATGATGTTATATGAATCTCTTATTCTTTATGCTCCTACATATATATCTTAGAAAGAAAGAAATTTTCAGAATTATTTAATAATATCAGTACTTATATAAACATCAAAGCATGTATTTAAGGAAAAATAAACATTACATTATACCGTAATTGGAAACAATTTCATGAGGACTTATTCTCAAGATATTAGATTTCTTTCCTACTTCGATAAAATTGAATGAACAAAAGTTTCTCTTTAAGTTAAAACATTCTAGTGCAGTGTGCAATTATAGAGTGAAAATTTCATTGTTCATTGAAGTTTATTTTATAAAATATGCATAGTAGCAGCTTTGTCAAAAAAGCCAATCTGATTATAATTATTATATGGATATCGTCTAAAATTATAATTTATGCATATAGCATATAGATATATGCTGATATTCTTCTATTAATTATTTGCTATAGATTTTTTACCCCGAAATCACGCTTTTTCATGAAAAAACAATTTTGTGAGTAAATAATGCCTATAAATATTTTCTGCTTTAACTAGCATTTTGATTATCATATTTTACTTTTGAAATGTAATATTTTTATATCTTTTATATTTATTTAATTTATCTTTATTTATCACAAGCAGCAGCAAAAAAGAATGAAAAAATAACCATATTATTTCCAAAATACTTTTAAACTATTCTATCCAATCTTATTATCACTTCTGAATCAATCTTTTTCTTTAGATTCTTTTAACATGCATCCATAAATTTTCTATTGATTAAACAAATTTAAGTTGATTCTTAATTTCCTTCCACGTTTCCGTTAGCGGATTCTTGCATACTTCTAGTTATTTATCTTTTCCTCTTTGTTTTGGGAAACAAATCTCTCTAGGGATATTGCGGATGTATAAACAAACATTAATAAAAAAATATTTTTTTAATCTTATATTCAGACTACTTCAAACATTTTTATTTTTATTGAAAACGAAGAGAAATGTAGAAAATAAAATTTTATTATCTAAATTTCTTAAAATATTAGCATTCTTAGACTATATAGTTAAAAGAATTATTTAATAACATGTTAATAAAATCAATTTAATCAACTCGACCTTGCCGAACAATTTGTTAGCTTAAAGTATTGATTTCCTAACTATTAAATTAACAGTATGGAATTTGTGAAAACTGAAAAACATGAATTTAAAGAAAATAAAAATTGCTACTTTTGCTGATTACAGTCGAAAAAAAAAAACTTTTTCTACTCTATTCACGAGACAGCAGTTCAAAATAACAAGCTAATATAATAATAAATAACAGTTACTAACTCGAATTTTGCGACTTAAAAAAACTAATGACATTGTCTTCTCTTCTTCTAAGTGAAGACTTCAAAAAGAAAAGAAAACTAAAATCACAATAACTGAAAAATTATAATAAAAATAAAAATTTGCAATTAAAAGAAAAAAGAAAAACAAACAGCAAATGTCCTTTATCGCATTATAAAAAATGCTGCACAAATAAAAAATACTTACTTATTTGTAACTGGAGTAAAACGATATTTCAGTATATAAGTGTAGAATATAGGGGACATTTCCAAAATGAAGTATTTCTGCGCTGTTCGTGAGCATATGCCCTATGCCCCTGTTTACAAAAAAATAGAAGATTATACGCAAGAAAAATCAGAAATAATTTTCTTGACTAATTATCCATTTATTCACAACAAGCCACACCTCATTTTTATACAATTTCCGATAAGCAATTCTTATCATGGTTACGAATATTTCTTCAAGACAATAAAAATTATTTTCTTCATAAACTACTAACTTCACGAGAAACTCACTGGTTTTCCGTGTGATTGTTAAAATAACTTTGTTCTTCTTTTCCTCGAGAGCTACTCATCGCTCACACTCACGTGAACGTCTACATTTTCTTGTCTGCCAAGCAAAACAAGAATTTTTTCCTGCGTAACTTTCAAGGGAACGGGAATGCGCTCCCTTCTGGGGTTAGAAAGGGGAACTAATCCCCACAATACGAAACTTGTCAAATGAAATAAAAATGAACTTGAGAAACAAATTTTAATAAGAATCTAATATCAATCTGGAAATAATTGAATTTGTATTAATGTACCAAAAAAAAAGAAAAGTTTGCTACATTTATAAACTGTAGAAGGAACATAAGCATTGCCAGAAACTCTTTGTAGAATAATTCATTATTAATATAAGAATAATAATTCAAAATATAGAAATATAATATATTCTCCCGAACGACATTTCCATCTCGCATGTTAAGAGTAATATGTGGAATAAAAGTTAGCAGAAATGTTACTGAGCAAATATATGAAAATAGTCTGATTTTCACTAACAAAAAGCATTGTAAATCATATTTTTTGAAAATTTATTAAAATTTCAGAAAATTTCAACCACATATAAATTGGTCCCATTGAAATGTTAATTTTTTTAGGTTTAAAATGGTGAAAAAAATGGAGTGCCATTCGGCTGCTTTAACTCCATTTTTATATTTGTTCTGTATGAAAACGACACATATATACGCAATCCTTTCCTTTATTTTTAGTAGAGATTTATTTATGAGTCTTTTAAATTAGTAATTAATAAATAATACATATTTCGTTCAAAAATGCACGTTATTAGAGAATGATTTAAGGAAAAGCTTTCATAAATCCTTTTACAATAAAAAAAAAATGAAATAAAGCACACTTTTTCATCTTTATTTTTTTTAATTAATGATGAGGTTTTACGGGAATTTATAAATTAACTGGAGAGAAAGTTAATCCCAGATTTAAAAAAAAAGACTTTTAATTTTTAAGCTTGAAATAAATTTGGATATTTTATGCCAAAACACTTAAACTTACGAGATACACCCCATTACTTCAAAGCGCTTCTTTTAAAAAATGAAGGAAAAAAAAACTGTGCCAGTAATATTAATTAATTTTCTTTTATTTATGCCCCAATAAAGCATAATTAATAAAACTAATATAATCAAGATGTATGTTTTTATCGCCACTTTTTTCAAAACTTTTTATAAATATATCTGTAAGTTATGCAAATTTAACTAACTGCAACTGTTGTAAGTTTAAATACAGTTTATCTGAAAATCGGCATAGGTTTATTTTAAATAAATTGCTTTTGGAATAATTACTTGATATATTTGAAATTAATTGCAGTTGATATTTGTTTAAACAATGCAATGCAAAGTATAAAATTTATTATTCAGTTTTATCTGAAAATTATAGATATGTATCAAATTCTAGACCAGATTCGCCAAGAAAATACAGTACCTTTTAAAAACGCATGCATTCCTATAATAAGAAACAACAGAAAAAGAGCCAAATTTACAAGCATATATATTCACAATTGTTGCCATCCAAGTACAAGAAGATAATATTTGGACTTTTATATACTATGCTTAACTAATTAACAGTAATATTATATTAAATACTCATTCCTTTCTCTTTCTAGTGAAAATATTAAACACTGTTATTTGTACACTGATTGCGAATAACTATTTTGAAAATTTTCATTGACACATCAGTAAAGTTTTTAAATGATTCATTTAATTTTTTGATAAATTATTAAGCATTTTCATTAATGATTTTTATTTCAACCATTCTCATGATTTTATAATCGGGGCCTACCAATTGCGTTAATGTGATATGACTACGAAGTCCATGACCAATATAATGTCATTTTGGTACAGTATTCGTCTCAGAAAATCTAATTTCATTTTTTTAATTTTTTTGCATGTTTTCAGTTAAAAATTGGTATTTTAACTTGTAAACTTTTTATAACTTTAATATATTGAAATATGATTTTCAAAATACTTTTCACAACTTGAAGTGAAAAGAGACTAAATTCTCTAAATTATGCCATCCAATTTTTTCCTACTGCCTACAGAATAAAATTCTCGGTTATCTGTGAAATACACATTTTCGGAAGCTTTCTATATCGTTCAAAAATTTAACAACTGTAATACGTAAAAGAAAATGCTGATAAATATCCACATTATAATTAGTTCAACAATTTTAAACCGCCATATTTTTAGCAATCAAGACCATGTTTATTCGTTTCATATATATCTACAAATAAAATAAATAAATAAAGAGAATCTTAATATTACGAAAAGAAATTATTTTCAGGAAAAAAAAAACTCACATTTTTACATTTCCCAGACCCATTTCTCAAAGAATGTTTAAACTTTCCCCATTTTTTTTTTTTTTTCTTATTTTAGCCGAAGAGATTTTTCTTTTACTAAGATTTACCATGTCTGCAGTTTTTATTGCAAAATTACAAGAAAAGAACTTAATCTCTGGCTACCTACATGGTCAGACGGATTTTATAGGGCACGGAACATTCTTTTTTTTTATAAAAAATTTAATAGATTAATTGCTGAACTCTGATTTATTGTAAGAACAAAGCAAGATTTTTTTCACAATTTAATTACTTGCGAATGAAAAATCCAGAATCTCTTATCAATATAAAACAAAAAAAAACTGAAGAAAGAATAATTTTTGATTATTTATTACATATTTAAGCTTGCTTTTTTGTCTGTTAGTTGCATTGAATTCGACAAAAAGAATGTTATTGATGCTATCTTTGTCAAATAAGTTATTTCGTTTAGTTTGTTTAGTTTAGTTATATTAACGTCCCATTGTAAAGCAACACTTGGGCTATTTCGGGACGAACCTCGCAATTTTGAACCGCGGTCAGATGACGAGGACGACACCTGAGCTGGCACCCCACCCCCTCCACACCACACCAGCGGGAGGACGTTTGGACCTGACGGATTTAACGTGCAACAGACCCCCTTACACGACGGTTCTTCGGTGGAATCTGGTCTCGAACCTGAAACCCTACGGCTCAAATAAGCTATTTGGAGTAATTCCTTTGATTTAAATTACTCTTGTTATTATCTGAAGGCTTTTCTTTCCAATGTTCATTAAACAGTCTCTTTTATTGTGAAGGATATAAATAATGTATATAATTTAGGAACTCCTGTACTATAAGTGTTAAATTTCTAACTGTAAGCATTAAATTTCTAATCAAAAAGACACTTTTTGTGTTTTTGAGATATCAGTACACAAAAGAAAAAAATTAAAATTATAGGTAAAAAATAACATGTAAAACGCAATAGAAAATTCATAAATTATCAAAACAAAGTGATTGATTTGAATTAAATTTAATTATTCATTTGTAGGCGGTGAAAAAAATAATAATTCATTATTTATCAGAAACTTTTCTAGCAAATGACCTTTGCTAGCATGTGAGCGTGAAAAGAAATACTTATTCCTCTGTTATGGACCAAAAATTGTTGAATAATTTAAGAGTTAAATATAGATAAAGTTCAATAAAACATATTTATAATGATTCAAATTATCATTTGAGCCATTAAAAAATACCAATATTTCGATAATTTTCAGATAAGAGAGATTCTGCATGTTCATACACTTTATAGAAATGTAAGAACATATTGTACCATCTCGGAGAGAAGATGATTTTCATGAAATTTTTAAAATAATCACTTAATGCTTGTGCTTTATTCAAGAGAGATATCTATAAAGAACACGCATAACTTTGAATACAATATTAAAAAATGCAATGCATGACCTAATAATTTATTAATTTTCGACATAACTGCCATTCATTTTGATACATCTGTCCCAATTTTTAATAATTTTAAATATTTAAATACCCTGATCTCACAGAACGCCGTCGGCCAATATAAAGTGGACCTGTTTTTGGGGGGGGAGGGGGGTTGCACGTACAGGGCTCGATTGGAAAGTTTTAGAGAACCCAACAAATAGCCAGGAGTTGGCACCCTCAGATTTTTATTCTGTTTAGACTCATGAAGAGGTCTGTCGGTGGTCAGAAGTTTGATGACGGTATTCTTACCGGACCGGTATTTTTAAAAGGATCTAGCGCTTGGACCAATGCTTCAAAATCAATGACTGTAATGTCAAAAGTAATAAATTCAGTACTTATATTTTCTTTTGTTATATGAGTGTTGTATATTTTGTTTTGAATACAACATTATGCATTACATTTTTAATGTTGTATTCAAAATGATTTGCGTTACTTATTGATACCCCCTCATATAAAGCATATGAACAGAATCAAAATGCATTATTTTTGCTTTCGAGACATGCAGGTTCTATCTTCTGTGCTCTATGTTTCCATGTTCCTCGTTCCTGAATGCAAAAGATTAATCCATAACAATTCATGTAACTTTCATTAAAAGTACTTCTTTTAATTTTTTTTATATACAAAGAATATAGGAAATAATGCAATTGTCAAAAAAATGTTGACTTCCAGATTTTGATGAATCTCCACATATTAGGTTTCTCTAAATTTGAAAAGTCTATTTTGGAATTGCTATTTTTTATTTGATTTTTTTAATTTTTAATTTGTTTTTCTTTATGTGAAAGCAATGACTAAAATCTCAAAGATTAAGGTCTGGCGTATAGTCTTTATACTGAAATTCTGGCTCTGTGTAAAAATTTGAATCTATTCCGTCTCATAATATCTCGTCTTCTGTATGTGTACATGATACTAAAAAAAAACTCAACGAGCTAAATTTATTAAAATTTACCATGGTTTTTTTTGTTGTTGTTGTTTGTTTGTTTTTGCTTTCTTTCGAAGCGATCATTGAAATAGTTCAAAATCATAATATCCAAATCTTCATAAAGCAACCAGTTTTGCTTTGAGGAGTGGGAAATATATTCTGTTTAAAATTTTATTGCATCAATAATATGCCGGATGCGGCATAAATTCATGCAAACTTCAAAAAATCATAATCAAAAAAGTAATGCTTGAAAAAAAATTGCGGTTTGCTGGAATATGTTCAGGGAGCCTTTGGATTTTGTTATTTGAAAATAAAAAAGTGTATTTAGAGAATGACCGATAGATGGTGCTCACACGTCATACAGAGAAGGTTTGTGCAAATCAGGAAAAAAGAGCACAGTAACATTATACTACATTTTATTTTAAAGCAAAAGATGCTCAACATGACCGCCACCACAAGATATTAAGCAAGTGAGGCTTGTAAGATGTCGGCATCGATGCCAAAACGACAATTGAATAGCATCTTTCAGTTCCATCAAAGTGGCAGGACAGCTCCGGTAGACATCAGACTTTTGGTATCCACACAACCAAAAGTCCGCTGGGGCAAGATCTGGCGATCGTGAGGGCCACTCATTCTTACATCCTCAGCTTATCACTCTGTCCTCAGTGAATGTGTCTAGGAGGAACGTCTTAACGGAACTAGCAACGTGGGGCGGGGCACCATCCTGTATGAAGGTGAGGGAAGATAATGCACGTCTTTGCTGCAAAGCAAGCATAACGTGATCACGCAAAAGCCTAAGATAGCGTTCTGCAGTGACGGAACAGGTTTTCCAACCGGATACAGGACAACGCTCTTCAAAACAAAAAGGGCCTAGAATGAAGGACTCAGTCAAACCGCACGAAACAGTCACATGTGCAGAATGTAGTGGTTTGGTCGTGTACGCACGAGGGTTTGATGTCATCCAGATACGATTGCTTTGCGTATTGACATCACCATGCAATGAAAAGTGGAATTCATCTGTTTACATGATGTTCAATAATCATTCTGGGTCACGTTCCAGTTGTGCGAGCACCCATGTTGCATGGGCTTGTCTTTTCTCGCAATCTGCTGGCAACAACTGGTGAAATGCCTCTATCTCGTACGGATGCAGTTTCAAGATTTCGTGCAGAATGCGTCGGATCGACCTTTCCGGAATTCCTGTTACTTTACCTGCTTCAAGTGCACTGTAACTCCCCGTTGAAGTCTCGGCTGCCGCATTTCTCATGGCGCTTTGGATAACAGGGACGTGGTCAGCGTTGACGGATGGTCTGCCACTTCGTGGAAGAACCTCTAATCTTCCCATTTCCTCAAAACGGCGAACTGAATTCAATATCCTATTCAATGACATTGTGTTTTTCTTCGCCTTAATTCCTTTCACCGTCCGTAACTGTCGCAATGCTTTAGTCACGGATTTACCGTTCTTAGAGAACAGTTTAACCACTAATGCTCGATCCGGTAGTGACAGCATGCTACTGGCATGACAGATCCATTTCCAGCCTTGTGTTTTATAGCTATGCTGATTTGCATAAACCGTCTCGGTATGACGTGTGAGCGCCATCTATCGGTCATTTTTAAATACATTTTTTAATGGAAATAACAAAATCCAAAAGCTCTCTGAACATATTCCCACAAACCGCAATTTTTTTCGATCATTACTTTTTTATTATGATTTTTTGAAGTTTGCACGAATTTATGCCGCACCCGGTATAT